>JAFMSR010000006.1:42615958-43210983 GCA_022818135.1 Saxidomus purpurata
GTCGAAGAAGAAAGAGACCAATCGTAGAAATTATTAGAGCAAACCATGACATATACAGTCCCTTTCTGCGGAAAAAAATGCCAAAAACTAACGCGAACTAGGAACCAGCAGTGCAGATTCGGAATCGCAATGAATAGTTTTGTTACTCACTGTGACAATTAGACAAACTTCACATCATACATGAATCTATTGTGCAGTTTATTTTTACAATTACAAAAGAAAATATTTCCTACAAATAACAGAAACATTTAATTTTGTTTATTGGCCTTACATAATATAAACGGATCATTTTGAGAACACCCCTTCGTTTTGTCCGTCTTCCGATGTCCAACCTCACATCAGACATCCGCCAACACATGTCTAGTATGTGTAAAAAGCAACGTGATAACAGTGAAATGAAGCAACACTTATTTGAGCTATAGAGCTTTTATAGATTTATCAGTTTAAGGGGGGAAGTATTTTAGCTCGTCTGATTTTTGAAAAGTTTTGCGTTTAGGTTTACATGGAAACTATCGAAGCTATCACTTTGAAACTTGGTAAACTTGTTCATTTAATACCATTCTTCACATTGTATTCTAAAGATGCTGAGTCTGACCTGTTTTTTGGATAAAAAACATGAATTTTGATGGAATTTGGTTGATTTTGAGAATTGGACATACCTTCTTCATTTTTTGTTAGATTGATTTCAAATTTTTCACAAATAATAAATGGATAACGTACTTCAACATTTCCAACGGGGTTTTGAGTCACACATATGGAAGGGGAGGGGGAGGTGGGGGATATTTTAGTATTTTTGGACTTTGTCATTTTTAGCTAGTCTGATTTTTAAGTTTTGCATTTAGGTCACTTACATGCAAACTGTCAAAGCTATCACTTTCAAACTTGGAATACATGTTCACTATTAAATGTACAATAAAATAAAGGAAGATTTTTTACAAGTTTCATAACTCTGTAATGTATTTTGCTGGATTATTGCCCCTTCTTAACTTGAAAAGTTTCACACACACAATATTTTTGTAACAGTAAACATAATGCAACCAAACTTAGTGTATAAGAAGTATCTATGAATACAATGTATCTTTAATTGGATTGTATTTTAGGGCTCCTGGGGTCAAGGTCACTGTTACTAAAAATAGGAAAACAGTTACTATAATATATTCAATATCTTTAGTTACAGTTGACATAATGTAACTAAGTTTTGTTTATCGTAAGTATTGGCTTTTGGGGCTCCTGGGGTCATTGTCAAGGACATTAAATAAAAATAGAAAAAAAAAACAGTAATATGTTCAATATCTTAAGTTACAATTAAGATAACTAAATTATTAAGTGTGTAATACATATGAATAAAGACTTTTAAATTAATTGGGATTGTGTTTGGGGCTCATGGGGTCAAAGTCCAGGTTTTTTTTTCTAAAAATAGAAAAATGGAAAAAAACAATATCTTTAGTTGCAATTGAATTATTGTGACCAAACTTAGTGTCTAGTTATAATTATAAAACCTTTTGTGGGATTGTGTTCTGAGGTCAAGGTCAAGGACACGATTACTTAAAAAATGGTGATAAATAAACTTTAAAGGATAAAATCAGACGAGCGTCTGGCACCCGCAAGCGGTGCTCTTGTTATTTAATGAATATACCCTCGATTTTATTAACTTTTTTTAAATATACCCAATGCACTGCTATTCCTGTAACAAATTGTTCAATTAATTGTATTACATTGAATCATATATTAAAGCATCCGTATTTTATGTATTTAAATGAAGTTTCACAACATAAATCATACGCGTTACCACCAACTTGTAATACAATGACAGCCACATTTTTCTTTTTTTTTCGCGTTTGTGTCTTTTGGTGTTTTATATCCTTAAAGCAATAAATTATCTTAAAATGTAGTACATATCTATCATTTAAATGTGAAACATTGAAATAACGAACTTTTCATTATGCATATACAAAATGGATGTCATTGATTTCATATTCATTATGTTCGTCGTGAAAAAACAAACATCACGATAGAGAGAATGTGTGCGTCATTTTTGAAAATTTGTTATTTACATGATGAATGTCTCAACTTACAAGGCGGATGGTACTATCGTTTAATTAGTCACAGTACTGTTTCCCGTGCGCCTGACGCCAACGTTACACGTGCGTAAAATCTACAGGACAGAGATGAATGCGCTATAGCATTTTCACATGCGTAGAAGCTAGAATGAAACACTTAAGTGTCGGGGATTATTTTGAAATATGTAGGAAAAACTTTAAAAATCTACTCTGAAACCACAAGGCCTAGAGCTTACATATATAGCATGTGGCATTGCCTAGTAAGCGTCTACCAAGATTGTTCAAATCATGACCCCTGGTCAAAATTGACCACACTCGGGTGTCTCTTGATTTTACATAGGCTTATATAGGAAAAACTTTAAAAAATCTTTATCTCTGAAACCACCTCTACCAGGGATGTTCAAATCATGACCCCCAGGTCAAAATTGACCCTTTCTGCTATTGATGACCTTGTATTATAGCCAATAATAGTCAGCTGAGCAAGATAGGGCCATCTTGGCCCTCTTTTTTGTTTGTTTCATCCGATATGTCACTTGCAAAAACACTGAGTGAATAAAGTTAAACTGTTACAAGATTAAATGACTACCTGTGACATGATGGAGTAAATGTAAATAATTATAAGAATCGTTGACAGAAGTACACAGAAGTGTTGCCTTTTTCCTGGAGCAATAATTCGTCCCAGCTTTTTCTTTGTAAAAAAAATCAAATTGAAATTTTATCATCATGCACAAATAAATGTCGTGATAGATTTTAAACTTTCATCAACTTAAAGTTTAGTCAGGTTTCTTTCACATAAGCGTATGGCGGCTTCTTCATATTAGATACAGTAATTTAATCCTGATCTTTATTTCAGGTTTTTTCCTGCATGCAGATTGATATCTTAAACCATCCCAAACTTTTGAATCCCTCATTGTGCAGATTGCATATTAGATTACAAGTTAATGTCTGCAAAACCAACTACAAGCACAAAGGTTCATAAAGCATACATTCATTGTCGGCAATTGTCAAAATGTGCACAAATAGCAAAAGAAAAACAACATCACATTTATAACAGGTGAGATTTACCCGGACGAACAAATTTTTTGTATAGAATAAGCGTCACAAACGCATGTGTGTTTGTGTGACATTACACCAGTCTATGATTCAAATTGTAAGACTATTTCCCGTGAAAATGTATCAAAATTATGCACACACTTTATTTTTTCACAGGTGTTACATATGCTTGTTTACGTTGAGTTAAAACAAGTGTCAAAATAAGTCAATTTGCTACAATACAGATCTAACTTTAACCAAATGCAGTCCTTTTAATTTACTCATTCAATTTACACATGTCATGGATAAAAGGGTACCGAAACTCGTTAAGGAGCCGACATTTAAATCGGAACAATCAACGCTCACTTTTTTCCTCTTTATATTGTTATGCTATCCTTACGTTTTAAAGCAACAAGACGTACAAACTCACCATGATTTTAATACGATATAATTCGACAACTTCCATGAAAACTACGGACGCACCCGATCTGTATTACGATTACATTGTTCCCATATTCAAAGGGGATGATAAAACAACCTTAATAATTACAGACCTATCTCCATTATACCAACTATCTCAAAATTATTTGAAAGACATATTGCTCCACAAATTGTTTGAAACATCTAATATCATTAATGAAAATCAATCTGGTTTCCTCCAAAACTATACCTGCCAAACAGCTCTTATTCATTTGATTGACACCTGGCTAAAAGATATAAATATGCTGGAGCTGTATGTTTAGAACTACATAAAGCGTTTGATTTAGTTGACCACACTATTTTATAAAAGTTAATGATGTACCATCTCACTGATAATACTATAATTTCCTCAAAGCATATCTTTCTAAAAGACAGCAACTAGTTAAATGTAGAAATATTTCCTCTGATGATCTCTGTGTTACTTCAGGGGTGTCGCAAGGTTCGATACTTGGCCCTCTTTAATTCCAGTATCACATCAATAGATTAAACAAATTTCATACCTGAGATTAAACGCAGACTATACTCTAAGAAACGCATGACAAAAAGCGGGCACATCTGAAAAAAAGCCAAGCACTTTGCAAAATGCTATTCGAAATAGCTAATCAAATATCACATTGCGCTTGTATGTTTATTTCTTAAAGCTCCAAAGAAAGTTAGTGCCAATATACAATGTATGTACTTTGTTGACCTTTAAAATCCAGCTAATGAAAAGTCATGCAATCTTAGATCCCGGTATTAATTACAATAACCTGTCTTTACCTAAACATAAAGACAAATATATTCCAAAATCGTCATTTTCATATGCTAACTAGCACACTTTTGGAATAACATTCCATTGCTATATCATACTTTAACTACCTGGATTACTGAAACGTTGTTTGGAGTAAAAGAACCATTATCACATTTTATTTCAGGGTTACATAATCAAAACGACAATATACTTACATAGTAATACACATTCAGTACTATTCCAGCAATGAGGTCTACAATTTGATATATATATTATATTAACCTGTCTTTACTTAAAAATAAAAAAAAAAAAAATGTATATGATGCTTTTTCTGAGTGTCTGTCAAGTATAAGTGGTAGACATACATGAACCCTTATTCATAAGATATTTACTTTTTAGTTTGTATGGGTTTTGTATAAAACCAAATTAAAGTGTGACTGTGTATCTGCATGTGTGCATTTTTGTGAGCGTATGTATTTGCATGAGCGTTTGTCCGTATTTTATGGAAGGCCACAATGAGATTGTGATGTATATACAAATTTGTATAAATGGATATTTGTGCTACCTTCTCTAAATAAAGATTTTATTATTATTATTATTACATGTATTATCATTATAGCACCTCTTGGAATATCTTTATTTTCATCTATGCTACTTTGGTTTTAATTAAAGTAATATTGAATTAAAAAGGTACTCCCTAAAATTGATGTCAAATTAGATAACTTCAATGTTCGAAGGCGAGCTAAACGATTTTATCTAGGGGGATTCAAGCCTACGCTTACGGAAGCAAAACTTGCTTCATATGTAACAAAAAGAGGCCCCAAAGTATCCAAAGTCACGATTTTTCGAAATCGAAAGCATAGTCAGATATTTACATGTAGATACAAGATACAAGAAACTTTATTTTACGTCGGTTTGGTAATAACAGAAAATACATGTATTACCTTAAAGTCATTTACCAGTTGTTATAAGATTAAACATTACAGAAAATGCTAATATGGTATAAGATCCATTCTTCTGGCTCGCTATGTTGTATGCAGGCCATGGTTGTCTCGAAATCAACTAGAACTTGGGTATACTATAAACGGTCTAACTCGTGATAGTTCACATGGTCGAAGGCACAGCTATGACAACTCGGAATACAATTTTGTGTCAAATAATGGGTAAAGCGTACTTGATTGTGATGTTGATTAACAGTATGATTATGAATTTTAGTTCATGGAATTCTACTGGCGTAATGTCTAGCTCTTAATATTTATGTGAAATATTGCATAAAGAGTCAACAGATTTTAGTGGCATTTCAGAACATAGGTTGAGAGAAATTGACCTACATTTTTTAAATGGCATTGATAGTACGAGTTTTATGCGATCTCTGATCATGATCTCTCCACTGTGTCCCAATGAAAAGTAGGTAAAGGCTGAGTGTGTCTGCTTTGGAATGAAAAGTACAGTGAGAACATGTCAAGGTTCCCGTTAGATAATTATAAGATCGTCTCATAGGCATAGAGGTTATGTTAGGGCAAAATAATCTATTGTTTGTGTTTCAGGTATATTTACCATGCTCAAATCATCATATTGACCTATATAGGGAATATATTGATAAAATCGAAAATATTTTGTCCATGTATAGCCAGAGAGGAACTGTTATTGTGATGGGTGACTTTAATACAGAGATTTCATCACTATCTAGTCGCTCACGGTATTTAGGCTCTTTACTGGACCGTTTTAATTACGTCTCTGTTAACACGTTAGATATTTGTGAGGGGGCAAAATATACGAATGTTAATTATAACGGTGGCACATTATCTTTGATTGATCATATTCTTATAGAAAAGGTAGACCTTGTTAATTACTAGATGCAAAATACTTGATGACCATGCATTAAATGTTTTCAGTCATAGAGCTATAGTGTGTAGCCTGAATATGCAATATTGTAGTTTTTCCCGCAGTCCTGTCCAATGCATGTTGTGAACTGGAAAGAGGTTTCAGCGTACCAAAAAGAAAAATACAAGGACCATTTAAATAATGATTCTACTCTTATCTCCTAAGTCAAAAACTGATATCCATTTCTACCATAAGGTTATTACAGAATGCATTTCTGAAGCAAATAATATTTGTTTCCCTAAACCAAAATTTTAACCATTTTTGAAGCCCTACTGTGATTCGGAATTAAAAGAAGCCAATAAAGCCTGTAAAGTCAGTAGATTGTCATGGATCCAGTCAGGAGCACCTAGATTTGGTCAAGAGTTCTCCGATTCAAATATCTACATCGTAGAAAAATTAGTCAATCCATTTCAAAATCACATACAGAAATAGATAAATATGCGGAGATTGACAGTGCATATTTTTGGAAATTAATAAATGACAGAAGACAAAATTCTGATACAGCTAGTGGAAACGAACTGATATTTGAAAATATTGTATACAGGGAACCTAGTGAGATAAATACGCAATGGAGCAATTATTTTGAAACTTTGTTCAAGCCGTAAGAATCTAATAACTTTTCACAAACTTATCATAACGCTGTTATGTCTGAACTGGACGTTATAAAGAATACAGTAATTAACATTGATATTGATTAGTCTACGATAGTTTTCCATTAGTTAGCGTGAAGTTATAGCTGCATGTATTAAAAGTAAACTAAAAAGCTTGTGAACATTATATGTGCTATAACGAAAATCTAAAATACGGTGGAGATATTATCCACAAGATATTGACTGTTTATTTAACGGCATGTTACGATTGGCGTACAAGCCATTTGATATGAAACAAGGAGTCATCATTGTATTGCACAAAGAAGGCAATAAACCAAAAAATGATCCCAATAATTATAGAGATATTACGCTTTCCTTAGTCAATCATAAATTGTATGAATCTGTTCTCTTGTCACGTATCGAATAAGTTAATAAATACAGTCTTAGTAACGACTTGCAATGTGATTTCGGAAAGGTATAAGATGTTTGATGACCTCTTTTATGTTTCGCTTCTAATGAAAACAACAGCTCACTTTTCACTTGTTCCTTAGATGTAAAGCAGGCCTTTGACCGCGTGTCACATGACATTCAAATGGTCAAACTATTCGAATTTGGTCTAAATCTTGAAACATACAAGGCCATTTAATACTTAAAGGCTTGACACAGTTAATGGGATTATGTTATCAATATAGCATCGACAATAAATATTTGTATAATGCTACTAAATCTGTAGCAATATTGACAAACACTTGTTTTGCGTTTCGACAAGTTACATGGTTACTGGTGACTATCAAAACACCAACTGAGCAAAAGCTAAATATCATTTTTGTTTTTGTTTAACTTTTCTTTTCTTATGATTTTTTTCTATGCGTTTTATATGCGATATATTGTATTTACATCATATATCTATTATATCGTGGTTATATATTATACAATATAATTAAATGTGTTTTGGAATTAACTCATCATAAACGACCATAAATCACAATTATAAATCATTATCTATATAACTAAATCCTGTTGTAATAAGTGTCGTACATTTAAATGGTCTTACCATGTAATGTGGATGTATGTATCCGATAATTTTGTGTTTGTAGATATGTAAGTATATATGTTTGTATATATATTTGTATATGTGATGAGCTCTCTCTATGGGGAGGTAATAAAATATATGTGGGCCTCAATTGCTCAGTGGTTAGGGCGTTCGCCTCCGGAACGGGAGGTCTCGGGTTCGAATCCCAGCCGGAGAACGAGGTATGTCCTTCGGTAAAGACACTGAAATCACACGTGACTCAGTCTACCCAGCTGTAAATGGTAGCAGCGCTGAAATACTCGCTGCCTCTCTCTCGCGAATGTGATGACATCTGGAATGAGTGTTCGAGAGCGTTTAAATAAGCTACGGAGCTCTCTTCGCAATCGAACTAAAATGAATTCGTATACACAAATATTGTACTCAACTAAGACCGTTCAGGCACTGGTAGCCTTGTAGTGAAACTATTTAGCGGTGAATTATCGAAACACACGGAACAAGTCACCTTATATACCATGTACTTTTGTTTAGACAACATAACATATTATGATATTCTTTCAGTGTTAGCAAATCTCATATGCGCTGCAATGATTACAATACACACATGAATACATCTGATGTCATTATACTCCTAACTTTAATTTTGGATGAAACATATATAAGTTTTTTGTTTTTTATTGTTAATATGACCGTTCGTGGGATTTCACCCCTGATGAACTTGCCACGACCCATGTATGACTCACATGCATACTGGTACCTAACAAAATTTGAAAATCTAGGGTATTTTGTTTTACCTGACTGCAAAACCCAGTCAATTTTGTCTAAACATATGATAATTTAGCAAAATTGTCTAACATGCCCGTAGCCAAAAGATAGGTGTCCAATCACGCATTGACAGCGATATGTATGACTCACATGCATACTGGTACCTAACAAAATTTGAAAATCTAGGGTATTTTGTTTTACCTGACTGCAAAACCCAGTCAATTTTGTCTAAACATATGATTATTTAGCAAAATTATCTAACATGCCAGTAGCCAAAAGAAAGGTGTCCAATCACGCGTTGACAGCGTACATTAGTGCTTGAACTGCTTTGCCACAAGGTTTCTTTGTTGCGGCCCGCCTCAGCGGCTCGCTATATTTGGGACGGCTTAGGATAATGTTTTTGTTAGTGAAGTAGTGAATAATTCGTTGCACACGTTTAGAAAGAAGTGAACAGTTTTTATTGCCCACAAGCTTTGGTCAAAAGGGAATGTAAGTAGAGTTGTGGATAGTTCTTTGTACACATATTCTGAAATGAATGAAAATCGCCTAAGAAAGTAAGATAAAGAATGGGTTAACATCCCTCTTCAATGTGTAGCTTATAATACAATTAGTAGTAAACAGAAGCTTACAAAATAATTACTCGATTGCTGAGTGTAGCATGAATGGTTGCATACATTGCCTATACATGCATTTACTAACCATTACACGAGTTTTTGATGTTTACTGAATTTGCTTCGTCTTTATGCCACACTTAAACATTTGACTTGTGTCACCTGTTACATTTTCTTTTTTAACCAGAAATTTGAGTGTTGGTATCATCAATCAAGTCATTGCTTTTTAAAAATATAAAGTTTCTTTACAATAAAAAGTGTAATATATTGAACATGTTTGCTCATGTTACAAAAGAGTAGGAAGCTGTCTCTCGAAAGGAGAAAAATATGAATTGGGACTCTGCAATAACTTATTAAGTTAAGACACTGTTCTAAGGACCGCTGTGATACATTTGTATCACAGTTTTCTTGTTTGGTGTTATAACGTATTAGTCATTTCCTTTCTAAATCAAACCAGTTTTGTACCTTGCTAGGTCAGAGACCACAACGGATATAATGGAATTTACCATTCCTTGTTGTGTAATCATCGGTACTTGGATTTATAGCGTCTCCAATCGAATTTCGGTTCCATATTCTACATCCCCTAACAAACATTTTAATATACTGTATAAAAGTCAGTGTTTACTAACGTAGAGGTTGGGTGTATCTACCCAGTCTCCGTTTTGTACACTATATTAATTTTGCGTATATGAAGATGTGCATTTATTATCTTTTATTAACTCTTTATTTTTTGTACATTAGTTTATAATGTTTACTTTTCATGTCTTCTTACGCTAATACGCATACCATTTCATGTCATTTATTCACTGAAAAAATAAAGATAAAATTCTGCTATATGTTGCTTTTGATCAACAGCACAATGGGTTGCCCCAGAGATTGAAAATGTCAGAAAAAGACGTTGATATAGCAATTGTAGGCGTCGGTTGTAAATTTCCTGGAGCAGACAATATTACAGAATATTGGCGAGTACTCAGGAACGGAGAAAATCACGTGAAGGAAGTGCCCCGTAACAGATGGAACATTGACGCCTTCTACGACCCTGACCGTAATGCTCCTGGAAAAACATTCGTTCGTAAAGCAGGTTTCGTGAAGAGGTATTTATATACATTACAGTATCGATTTGGTCATACTCGATACTTTGCTTTCCGCAGCAAAGAGGGTTTCTTTAACCGAGAATTACTGCTCTACAGAAATATATTAGTTGCTAGCCAGAAATAGTCGCAATAATTTCGTAACCTGCTATTGGTTTGCAACTTTGCATTGTTCCCTTAAAATAGGAAGTTGTTCCGGTCCAGTGCACACAGGGGCCGCTCTAAGTAAAAATAGAACATCCTTTAAACACATTCGTCCCAGGAGCTAATGGATGGAATGTCACCAAACTGGCTCTGTAGCATTATTGTATTACAATAATTTCAAATACTGCATAACTAGACATATTATGGAGTAGTACAGTACTAGTCAGAACAAATAATACTACAGTAATAATGAGAACTAAAGTATTTACAGTACTACAATATTTTACAGTACCATAGAGTACACTAGTGACATAGCGACCAGCTCAAAAGCGGGGTATTAATCACTTCCAGTGATAGCTTTACTTTATCTTCGTTTAGCATAAATGAATGGGATCATCGTTTCTATGGTATTAATGATATGGAGGCGGAGCTTGTAGACCCCCAGCAAAGAATTGTTTTGGATTGTGTTCATATGGCTTTAGAAGATGGAGGAATAACCAGGAGTGACATTGAAGGAACAGATACTGGGGTTTACATAGGTAAGGATTTTAAAGAGACAAATCGTAAATATTCGAAAACAAATATCCAGTTCAGTTATGAAATTTTGCAATTTATTTGTTATTGATTTTCTGACCTGCATGAACTGCATTGATATCTTATCCAAAGAACAAGATCTATGTTTCAAAGTCTCCGAAGTAGCAGGTGAGTATATACGATTGCATGATCTTCATTTTGCAAATAACACGTTGATTGTTAAGACTTTCTTAACAGCTGCAGTGTGTATACCTTGTCTGCTGCCTTCTCACACAGTTCAACGATTCCTCTGAGTGTAAGTGTGGCTGTTAGTTAGTGCTGTATTTAATGGTATTGGATACTTACTCTTTTTTATCTTTTGGAGTTTTGACTGGTCCTAACAGACAAAGACTTTATTATTAAATGAGTTACATTCCAAATAGATCTTGTTATTATTTTCTTGGTAGCAGTAAAACGAGGAAACAGAGGTTAGACAATATTGAAAAGAAATTTAAATAGAATTGTTTTATTTCAACGTAAATGCAAGTATAATATTATCTTTTTTACAATTTGTCCTATACTTTCCTTCAGGATCTATGACAGATGACTATAAGTGGCATGTGATAAGCGACACTACTATGAGCAGCACGTACTCTGTGACAGGTACACACAATAGTATCATCAGCGCCAGAGTTTCATACACCTACAACCTGTCTGGACCAGCAATGACAATAGACACGGCTTGCTCGTCATCACTGGTCGCCCTTGACGTTGCATCACAAGCTTTACTCACTGGTAAATAATTTGAGAAGTACAGATCTGGATGACAGTGATGTCCCATTAGCACTTTGGATGTCCAATTACTTGTGGCTCATATATTACCAAGAAAACTATCTCAACAGTAAAATTCACTGTTATTTGTTCGAAAAACGTATGGACCTCATTTGCTGTTGTGTCTGTATGCTACTCGTCTTTGTTTTTTTTCTGTTCATATGAAGCATGTCATGCTTCCTTAACTACTAAAATTGACATTGAACCTACACACCAACGCTTATTTAAGTTTATGGAGTCATTGCTAATCAGTTCATCCTTGATCTGATCAAGAGTGTTAGGTTTTTTTACATTAACAGTAGAGCAGTTTTCATTTTCAGTAGTATGTTATATCATATTTCTTAGTTATGTTACTTAACAAAGGTAAACTAACAACCAACTACTGTATGTGTAAGTAGTATTGCTATGAGAAATCCTGTGATATTTTTGTATGCAAAAATGTATATCTAAGATTGTCACAATTGCCAATTACATATATGTATGTTATATTCGTACATGTTTTATCAGTTGTATGTTTGTATTGGATGACACTTAAATAATCAATTTAATCCTGAATCTCTTCATACACCTTTCTGTAATTCAACAACTTTCTCTCTTGTCTAGGAAAATGCAGTATGGCAATTTGTGGCGGTGTAAGCATACTGATGGATCCTCAGTTATTCATTGCGCTTTCCAAAGCTGGTATGCTATCACCTAGTGGACAGTGTAAAACGTTTACCAAGGAAGCTGATGGATACGCACGTGGGGAAGGATGC
Organism: Saxidomus purpurata; assembly: GCA_022818135.1. NCBI lineage: Eukaryota > Metazoa > Mollusca > Bivalvia > Venerida > Veneridae > Saxidomus > Saxidomus purpurata. Next base: position 42,628,475 of record JAFMSR010000006.1, read on the forward strand.
GGGATCGTCCTGATCAAATCTCTCAAAAATGTAAGTTTTAAAAACTACAATGAACATTCGTACAGATTACTAAATATTATTCATAATTTAATATCGGCAGTAAAATTCATGATAGATTCTAGCACATTTCATTCTGGGAATAAATATGTTAAAGGTGACTGTGTACAATTTGTGAATCTTAAGTCGTATATGAGAAATTTAGCTGATCTTTTTCAAATTACATTTACCAACTGAACGTTACTCAAACTCATTCAATTTTGACACATGTCTATTGTGCACTTATTTTTGGATTGTTTAAGGAAATTTTAAGGAAAATGTTTATGTGTGACTTTCAGTGTGTAACATTATAATGACTTGCACTTACAGGCTGTCAAGGATGGAAACAAGATTTGGGGTACGATAAGAACTGGGACGAATCAGGATGGGCATATGGCAACACCAATAACAGCGCCATCGGGAATACAACAAGAACAATTGATAAAGGACGTTTACGGAAGGAATAAGGTCGATAAGGCCAGAATCAGTGTTATTGAAGCACATGGTAAAGTTTTATATATTGATATAATTTGTGTGTCTCGTATAACTGTATGTTTTATTAGTATTAATTCGTTTCACTTTTTGGTCGTGTTAAACTTGGCTAAAACCACAAAAATCGTTTAAACACACTATAATACTTCATTCCCAAAGCAGAGAACCAATGCAGAAATATTTAGAGGCAAATACAATTATTTATTTTGATACAACACATATATTAAATTAAACAAAAATAAATACACATATGTTTAGCTAAACGTTATTTCATCATTCTGAGTAGCTCGTTGATGTTATTTACTGCTAAATAGATAAAAATAACTCTACATTTTATCTAGATTTTCTGTAAAGCATGTTTCCTTTATTAGGAACTGGAACCGCTATTGGAGATCCTACCGAGGCTAATGCTCTGGGATCACATTTCGGTAAGAAGGCCAAGACTCCTGATCAAGTATATATTGGATCCGTTAAAACAAATATCGGCCATTTGGAAGCTGCTGCAGGTGTCGCTGGTCTGATTAAGGTGCTTCTTATGATAAAGAATGACATGATTGTACCGTCTTTATGGTACACAAAAGAGAATGAGAACCCAAAGATTAAGTTATCCGAACATGGCTTTGTTGTCCCAACACAATGTATTTCTTGGAAAAGATCTGGTACAGAAAAGCGTATCGCTTGTGTAAATAGTTTTGGCTTTGGAGGTACAAATGCTCATGTCATTGTTGAAGAGCATGAGCCATCCACAAAAATAACTCAAAACAAACAAAATATAGACAGTCCTTTGCCATTTATCATTGCAATATCTGCCACTGATAAAACTTCACTCATTGAAAATGTCCAACATACGTATGATATCTTAAAATCACAGGTTTACGACATGAGAGCTTTGTCTTACACATCAGTTTGTAAACGAGATCACCGACCACAAAGAAAAGCTGTCTATGGTAAAACGCAAGATGACATAATTGCAGCTTATAGAGGATTTCTTAGCCTCAATGATGAGGTTGTTCTTCCGCATAAAACAAAGAAGTTGATCTTCGTTTTTTGTGGTGTTGGTACCGCTTGGAATGGCATGTGTAACTCACTTATGAAACTAGATCCTTTCAAACAAGCTCTGGCGGACGTCGATAAATACCTCGAACCATTAGCAGGTTGGAATATTTCAGACAGATTCGCAAGTTCTAGTGACGTTTTGATAGATCCGATGGTGGCACATGTCGCTATATTTGCTTGTCAGATAGGTTTAGCTGCTCTGTGGAAGCATTTTTATATCCAGCCAGATATTGTTATCGGCCAGTCTGTAGGTGAGGTTGCGGCTGCTTATGTTGCCGGATACGTTGACCTTCAAACAGCAGTTACAATCATATTTTACAGATCAAAGTGTCTTGCTGCAGTGAAGTCAGGTAGAATGACTGTAATACGTAATGTAGACGTTGGTATTATAGATCAACTTTGTAAATCTAGTGGGACAGTCACTATCGCTGTTTACAGTAGTCCGAAATCATGCTCTGTGTCAGGAGATGTAGAGGATATAGAACGACTCAAGACAGAACTTCTGAAAATAGAGGACATAGAGCCAGAATTTACTGACCTAGATGTAAAATGTGCATACCATAGCCCACATGTTGGACAGGCTGCAAAACAGTTAGCACATGAACTGAAATATATGTGCAATCTAAATGGGAAAATACCATTGATTTCAACTGTTACAGGACAAAACATGAAAAAGGGGACGTTCGGTACTTCAAGTTATTGGGAGAAAAACGTGAGGATGCCCGTACTTTTCTCAGGTGCTATAAAGTCGTTAGAGTCTACAACAAACCAAAACATATTTCTAGAAATAGGACCTAGTCCTGTCCTGCGAGCACATATAGGGTTCATTCTGACTGAAAGCAAGAGTTACTCTATTATCCCTTCCGCACAGAAGAAAAATGAAATAAACACGTTTGTTGGGGCACTGTGTAAGCTGTACGAGTTAGGTCTTGACCTAAACTGGAAGAAAATATTTCCATACCAAACTCAACCAACCGACTTACCAACGTATCAGTTTCGTAAGTACATGAACCGACATCTATACCAAAGTCCCAATGCAATAAAAATGAGCCAAGGCGTATACAGGTCCAGTGTGGATCATATGTTTATCAAGCAACTTCCAGAGAAAGACGACGGTCCTCATTTTAAAATGACGATTGACGATAAATTTACGCCATTTGTACTTCAACATGTTGTGAAAGGATTACCCATTCTTCCTGGTGCAACATATGCTGATGTTGGGTTTGAAATTGGTGCCAATGTTCTCGGACTTTCAAAGAGAGACATAATAGTTTCCCTGGAATTTTTGCGACCAGTTAGAATTGAAAAGGGCGTTAAGACAACTTTTCATATTTCGACCACTGAACAAAAGGATGAGCTTCTTTTTCATGTGAAATACAACAGAGTTACCACGTGCAAAGGCTGGGTACGCACAATTGCGGCAAATGAATTATACACAAACAAGGTAGATATTGAATATTTGAAGCTTTCGATTTCAAATCTAAGATACAAACGCATGCGTATAGACGAAATATACGAAAAGTTGGAATCAGTTGGATTCAAATATGGCCCATACTTCACATTGATGACGAGCTGCATCACAAATGGTACAGAAAGTTTTACAAATATAGAGGTCCCGGAAACAATCCTGAAAGAATCAGAGGTAACAACAATTCATCCCTGTGTGTTGGACGCAATGATGCAGTCAACAGTAATCTCTATCACAGAAGAGATTCTGTCAAAGATCAACAAAGAGAATCTTTCTTTCTTGCCGGTAGCATTAGGTGACCTGCGTGTGCTAAAGAAAGCAGAAAAGCAAATGTACATATTTACAAGAAGAATCAATACAACCGTGTTGGAAACCGTATTACAGGTACATTACAACATACTTCTAATAGACTTGAACGGAGATGTTGTTGCTGAGCTTCGGAACTATGCAACGTATGGCAAGAGAAATGCTTCGCTTGCACCTTGTGAATTGAAATACCGACTGACTTGGCACCCAATTGACAAGATTTTACGCTCCGAAGATAGAGATACTAGCCTAGATGTGCTTGTACTGACAAACCAATATGTTGGAGACATAAACATAAATGGTAGAAGACTGGCAGCAAATATTGATGTCTTCCAAAACAAACAAAGCCTAACTTTTGAAAATTACATAGAAAAAGCCTTCCAGAGAAGATTAAAGTCGAAGGATTGTAAACAAACTGTTGACGCTGTATTACTTCTCGTTGGAGAATACGAATCTAAAAGAGAGATTACAGAATCAGTGGCTTCTGATATACACGTGCGTGTAAAAAATAACTGCATGGTCATTGCTGAACTAGTAAAATATATGACAAATAACAGAATCAAAAGTCCATTGTACATTGCTACACAAAACACACAGCCAACGTTTTCTCCTGTTGATTCGCCGGCGATAAATTTGTTTGGTGGAGAACTTTGGGGCTTCGTTCGATCAATTCATTTCGAATGTATACACGGTGACATAACTCTAAAAGATCTTCAGCCATCTTTCCAGGAAACAAAGCAAATCCTTTTCCAGTTCATAGTTGATACATGTCAAAATATCGAACAAACAAAACCAGAAATCGTTATTTATTGCAACAAGATATTTGGTGCACAGTTCACAAAAGTTCCTAGAAAGGAAATGATTCCAATACTAAGGGCAGAAAACAGGATTTCAGAAGGGCAACTAACCCCACAGAAAGTGTTGGCACTGCGATCCAAACGAATAAAATCTTTGGTACTCACTACTGTAACGGAGATGCCAGAAAAACTCCAGAAAGTAGATATTAATCTACGAATAAAGAGCGTGTGCATACATCCGTTATCTATTTATCCTGTAACTACAAGTGGAATTAATCTTGACCAGGATATTTGGGAGGAAACAATAAAACATGGCCACAGCCTGTTCGGTCTGGAATATACTGGTTTTCAAATTCCAAGTCGCCAAAATGGCAAAAGTTCATGCACACGTCCTGAGAATCAGTCAGAATATGAGGATTTCCATAACAAGCAGGAAATCCTTTGCATTCATCCTAAAGAAATTACAACAGAAATGATAGTTCCTAAAAGTTGTACTATCAGTTTGAAGGCTCTTCCATTTTATCGACCAGGTCTTTTACTGTATACAACACTATGCTGGAGAATTGCCGAATATGTGCCTAGCAGATCAAGTGTGGTCATATTCAGCCGTCATGAGAGGTCAAAATCTCAAATGATCTTAAAAGATGTATTAAGAGGTAGTAGGAATGCCTACATTGTTGACCCCTCCAGAGAGAATGAAGCCGGTGGAAAACAGATTGACATCTTGGTATCTCTTGAAAAAATTGATTCAAGTTTTGAGCATTTGAGTAGATGTACAAAGATAATTTGTCTAGAACATGCTATATCTGAGGCTATTCTAATGAAAGTGTCAAGATCGACAAAGCAGGCAATTATTTGTCTAAGCTCAACAGATTTATTGGAGAAAAGACATGTCAGAAAATGCCTGCCGAAGGTAGTCTCCTGGTTGCAAAAGTACTACAAAAAATCTGCCTCAGAAAACTTAAGTGATGGTGACACAGAATATGATATAAAATACTGTTCTCTTGATATAACAAAGAATGGACGTACAATTCTACCATCTCAAAATCCCATCGACAAACTATTCAGTAAAAATGCCGTTTATATTGTTACTGGCGGCTTGACGGGTCTTGGTTGGGAAATTGTTCGTCTCTTGTCTGAGATGGGTGCTGGTATTGTAGCAATCGTGTCGAGAAGAAGGGTTCCAACTGACATGGAAGAAAACATTTCAAAAACAGAAAGAATGACTGGATGCAAAATTATTTGTGTTAGGGGTGATGTGACCGATTTTAACTCTGTTCAAACAGCCCTAAAAGAAATTGAAGGCCAATCAAAATTTCCTATACGTGGTGTATTTCATGGAGCAGGTGTGTTAATGGGAAAACTTTTAATGAATGTTGAAGCATCACATATGGAGTTTGTTCTTAGACCCAAAGTTATTGGTACTTTAAACATGCACATTGCTACGACAAACATGGATCTAGACCATTTTGTAGTACATTCATCCATAAACAGTTTGATCGGATCCCCAGGACAGAGTAGCTATGCAGCAGCGAACTCGTTCCTTGATACGTTTATAGAATGGAGGCGAAAAAAGGGCTAGCGGGGCAAGCAATCATTTGGGGAGCTTTGTGTGTTGGCATGGCTTCAAGACCGACATTTGCTGAAAACTTCACTAAACGTGGGTACAATCTGATGTCACTTTTGGAAATCAGGAGTTGTTTTCTAGAAGCACTGATGGCAAATTCTACAAATACCGTATACACAGATATAAACTGGGGCATTAGTGCGAAGGACTACACAAACCCCGAATTAAAAAGGACAAGACTTCAGATGTCTTTGTTGTTTGATGAAGTGGTGTCGCATGCAGTGAGCTTTGACAATGACGACGGCATATCATTTAATATCACAGAATTGCATATGGTAGAAAGGGAAAAGCAACTATTGGCTATCATACGAATGGTAGAGCATGTATCGAATAAAGTCATTGGGGGAGATTTAAGTCAAATTAAAAATTCATCTACACTCACTGACCTGTCGTTTGATTCGATGTCTATTGTGACATTTACAAACGTTGTCCACGATGTAACTGGTTATCGCATTGCGCCATCTTTCATGTTGGATACAAGTCACACCTTAGATGACATCGCACGCTTGTTGCATGACAAAATCTTCAATGATAAAGCCCCGCCTGGTTCTAAGGAACCATAATGTCCAAGCTTTCGGCAAACACGATGGACTGCTCGCAATGGAGACAGGCATGGACAGTGTTATAGTCTTCTATAAACTTAGCCATTTTATCTCAAATCTTAAGCTAGTAATTTTTTTAAATTACACCTCGATACTAGAATATTTAATTTGTATCTGCCAAATTTAGTGTGGATGTTATATTTGGTACCAATATACAATGCTAGATCTATTTGGTTCAAAATAGTGTAATGAAAAATATGTGCTCAGAATGTTTTTCTTTATTAAATGTAATATGGACTTCTTAATATTAAAATATACATCAACAATAATTTATAAAGTTACACACACTTCGTGTGGTACATAAAGTAGAATCTGTTCACATCCCTTAACTGATAACCTTCATAGCTTATCCACGTCTGTTATGTTTGAAAAAATCATTGCTTACATTCAAAAAAATGTTAATATGATGTTATGGTTCCCTATTATATGGTCTTGACTTTTTGTAGAAAAGTGTTTTTATCTGGCGGTTTTTAACTACAAAAGCAACACTGCGGTAAACATTAAATATTATAACAGGTGTGACACTGCAAATTATCAGATTCCATTTAGTCGTATGATATGAGTTATGAGTTAAGCAGATATTTCAGACATTTTTAATTCGAAAACAGTGAACATTCTTACCAAAATCCACTAATAGTAAAAATTTTGTTTTTGTTTCAAATTTCAAACAACTTCTACATTTTGTACTTAGTTTGCTTGCACATGGCATATTGACAAACATGACTGAAAACGTCTAGAAATCGTCCACATTATGAAATAAATGACTCGTGTTTTTAAAGTTCGTCCATATGCCACATTGAAATAAATGACTAGTGATATGTGATAAGAATGTTTGTAAACTATATATAGTATTTATGTTTGACCTTACTTGAGTTTATATAATATACGACTGATAACAGCATTTTAAAACATATATTTGCATGAGTTTTGAGAAGTTATATGTATGTGTTTTTGAAATTTTAACAGTTTATGATTCTTGCATATATTTTGTTTTGTTTTCTATACAAATACAAGTACATCGTTGTTATTATATTAAACATCACAGACCAAAAGCCATGGTATTGGTTTATGTTTCAGTATGTTAACATGCATAGGCCTTTCTATGTCTTTTTATGTTACTGATTTACAAATTCTTTGGTTATTTTGTATGAAGTGCAAGAAATTGGCATTTGTACACGATGTAAGACAAACTCAAACTTAAGTAACTCTCTTAACAACGTATTCCCTGCTTTTTGTTTCCAGGAAATGCGATGCTACGAAATTTGTTGCAAGTTCGAGATGACGGTAATTTTCAGGAATGTGACAGAAATCAGTTTTAGTTAAAAAAAGCTCAGCTTAACGTGTTAAGCTTAAGTGTTTGTCTAAATGTTGTTTTAGACTGTATTTCAATTATGTTGTTACATTAATGACACGTTCATGACCCATTTCTTAAAATGTATATAATGTATGTAAAGCATTTTAGTACACATTATCAGTTTGACGTTGCCGTGTTTCTTTATGTAAAATTGTTTGTTTTGTAGAATTCGAAATGGTATAGTTGTCTGTGTGACGTTTGTAGTTTTATATATCTATCTTTTGTACTTTAACTTTTAGCGTTGTTCTCAATTTTTCTAGATTGAGATATGAAACAGTACAAATATTTACTTGTATTATTAGCTCACCTGAGCACGAAATGCTCAAGGGGAGCTGTTGTGATCGCTTGATGTCCGTCTGCCTCTTTGATTGTCTTTTCACACATAACTTTGTAAATGCAAAAAGGCTACTGTTTTTACTGGATGTGAATGAAACTTGGTCAGAATAACTACCTAAATGGAATCTAGGTCGAGTGCAAATATGGGCTAATTCAATTAATAATCTAGGTCACCAGATCAAAACATAGAAAAACCTTGTGTATGCAATAGAGACTGCATTTTATTTGATATTTTATGAACCTGCATCAAAATCATTGCTTTGTTAAAATCTAAGTTGAATTTGAATATGGGTCATGTGTATGAAATAGAGACTGCAGTTGTCATTTGATCTTCATGAAACTTAGTCAGAATGACTGCCTTAATCAAGTCTAAGTCGAATTGGAATATGTGCCATCATGTTTCAAAGACTAGGTCACAAGTTCACATTTTAGGGAATCTTTGTTATAATAATTTCACCAACTTTTTGTGTTTAAAGTATGTTTATCTTTCGTTTAAGCAGAAAGTTCAGATGGTTTTTTGCAAAATTAGGAAGCAGTGCACACTCTTACCACATTCCACTCAAGGTAAAAACAAATAAAATACAAGTGATAAAAATATATACTTTTAAAAAAGAGTTATTAAGTATGTTTGACCTTACTTGAGTTTATGTAATGCATGATTCATAACACCATTTTTAAGACATACATGTTTACGAGTTTAAAAGAAGTTATATATGTTTTTATTGAAATTTTAGAAGTTTATGAGTCTTGCATATATCTTGTTCTGTTTTCTGTACAAATACATTAGTGTTACCTTATTTAACATCACAGACCAAAAGCCATGGTATTGTTATATGTTTCATTGTGTGTATGTTTTTTGATGTCCTTTTATGTTACTGATATATAAAATCTTTGGTTATTGTGTATGATGTGCAAGATATTTTTGCAAGATGTAAGACAAACTCAAACCTTAAGTAGCTGTTAACTTATTACCTGTTATTTGTTTCCGTAAAAATCAAGCTTTATATTATATTTTTGCTTCCGATTTTCATGGCGGTGAACAAAGACTTAAACAATTTATAAAAGATTGTTTACAGCAAAAATGTTAATTGAAACCGAATTTAATATTAAAGGTCCAGTACTAACGAAAGCGAAAATTCAAATATACTTTAAAAACACAAAAATAAGTTATTTTTAATAAAAAATGAAAGTTGGTATGTAGAAATTCTAATTAAACCACAGTGCATGTACAATTATTTTTCTATGCATTATGAGCAAAGTTAAAAAGACCTGGGTAGTCATTTTGTCGAATCACTGAGATTTCAACATAATACACATACTTTTCTTCGTGTTCCAAACACTTTCTGTAAATTTTAACCTGACAATCTTCATTATTTAGTGTCTTGCATAAGGTAATGTACTTGCCATTGAAATAACTGTCACTTAATTTTCGCTTAGTAGTGGACCTTTAAGTATTAATTTGAAGTTTTGATTAAAGCATGCGAGGCTACGAAAGTTGTTGCAAGTCCGAGGTGATGGTAATTATCAGAAATGGGAAAGAAAACAGATTTCGTGCAGTTAAGCTGTTTGTCTAAATATTGTTATTACATTAATACCTCTTTCCAAGCGATTTACACGTTCTGGATCCATTTCTTCAAATTATGTTAGGCAATTTTGTACACATCAATTTGATGTTGCCGTGTTACTTTATGTAAAATTATGCGTTCTTTAGAATTTGAAGTTGTACACTTGTCTGCTTGAAGTTTGTAGATTTATATTATCATTTTTGTTTTTTAACTAGAAGTGTTGTTCACAGTTTATGCTTTAACAATCCAAGTTGTATTATTTAGCTCACATGAGCATGAAACACTCAAGTAAGCTTTAGTGAACGCTTGATGTCTGCATGTCTGTCTGTCTGTCTGTCTGTCAGTTAACACTAAATCTTGTGAATGCAATAGAGGCTATTTTTTCACTTGAGGTTCACCAAACTTTGTCAGAATAATTGTCCGTATGCAATCTAGGTCGAATTCGAATATTGGTCATCACGGACTAAAATCTAGGTCACCAAATCAAATCGAAGGAAAACCTTGTGTATGCAATTAAAATTTCAGTTTTCATTGGATTTTCATGTAACTTCGTAGGAATACTTGTCTTGATAGATAAAATCTAGGTCAAGTTCGAATATAGATTATCTCATGCCAAAAACTAACTGACCAGATCAAATCATAGGAAAACTATGTGTTTGCAATAGCGCCTGCATTTTTATATGATCTTCTTCAAACATTTTCATAATCAGTGTTTTGATTAATTGCAGGTCGAGTTTGTATATTGGTCAAATCGGGTGAAAAACAAGGTCACAAGGTCAAATGCTAGAAAAATCTGATTTGTGTAATATACTGCATTTTTCACTGGATTTTCATGAAACTGATCAGAATTATTACCATGATAAAATCGTTATTGAATTTGCATATAGATAATATAAATCCAAAAAGATGTCACTATGTAAATTCTTAGACAAAATTAATATGCCATAGAGAGGCTGCATTTCTTATCAGATCTTAATAAATCTTGGTCAGAATGATTGCCTAGAAGTGTCTTGGTCGAGGTACGAATATAGGTCATCTCGGATCTAAAACTAAGTTACAAGGTCAAATCTCAGATAGAATATTGTGTATGAAATAGGGACAGCAATGGTCATTTGATCTTCATGAAACTTAGTTAGAATGATTGCCTTAATTATCCAAGTCAAATGGGAAAATGGATCATCATATGTCAAACTAAGTCACCAGGTCAGATATCAAGAAAACAGTATTCTTACATATTGACCCATTTTCTGTCCTTTTGAGCAATGGTTACTCAGGTGAGCGAAATATTGTAAATATCACTATGATCTGTGCCCACAAAGTTCTAAACTGATAATTCTTTGAGATCTTTTACCTTGTGTTATGTTTGGTTTAGACATAGTTTGTGTTTATTAAAGACAAATTATTTGCCTTTTGGAAAGAACCTTAAAAACATTAAGCTTTTGGTTTATCTACTCGTTTTTATTTTCATGTATGTATTTTGATTACTTAATACTTTATATTGACGAATAAATACATTTAAACTAAAAGGTTTATCTTATCAAAATATTAGGGTACAACATATTTCATGGTGTTCTCTATAAAATGGATATTACCAAAGTTACAGCTACACCTACAGGTTTTATTTCTATTTAGAAGAATAAGTATGCAAATAAATCTATTTACTTGACGTATGCACGAGAATGGCACGTTTTCTCTGAACGTCTTGCTAATAGATTCTAACTACCTGTGACAGGAGAATGTTAATTAGGATGTTCTATGAACTTCTACACCACGGTAGCACCTCAAATCTTTCATGACAAACAACGTGTATATACTTGAAGTATGCATCAGAATAGTGCGCTCTCTCTTGCGTACATATACTTAACTGAACTAAAAACAAGAAACATTATTAAAAAAGAGAAACGGCGTTGAGTTGAAATACTGCCAAAACAGCTATTGCAGCTAGTTGTAGATCCTTTCATTTCATACGTATTCTAAAAATGATATGTAGTGGCGTATGAATTTATACATTCATTCATACAAATGGTTTGTTCCGACGTTTGTTCCCTCATTTGTAGGGGATGCCAACTGCAATTATCTCGAAACTGGAATTTGTTCAGCCAGCAAAATCTGCCTGACCCTGTCACTTAGTGCAATATTTTAATTGGCAACCGTTTTTCCGTCATTTTTACATGCGGACATTTTAAGTATATACCTAAACATCGTTCTTGGGAAAGTTGTCAACAAAGGCGGCCTACATTTAGATCGACAGTTAAATCATTTATCAATGAAGCGATTATGTGATCAAAATAAAACACACGCACCATCATCATGTGATTTGAAATTGCAGATGTGCGTCTATAGAAGAATACTCTAATACTGATCATTATAACTAGGAGAAAACCTCAAATCAAAAAATAATTCAGTCACCGCGCCAACACTCATAACATTTGATTGGCCCAAAAAGTAGATCAAAACCAAACTTTGTTCAGTTGCATCATTGATGGTCTACATTAATCTCTGTATAACAACGATGAAAACATTTTACAGGCACCACACAAATACTGCTGCTAAATGAATATGCTGGATTAAATTGACTGACGCTATTGTGATTTTTCATGTTTTATTTCATACGACGTACTTATATAGAAACAGGCAGATTACGTACATTCTAAAAATTGTCTTTAACGTGAATGCAATTTTCACATGCAATCAAAATGTTGTAAAAAGATAATGGAATACATGAACAAAAACTACCCGTTGAATTCTGGCTATATGATTCCTGGACGTTGAATTTGATAATGTTATTTTTAATATCCAAACTTCTATTCTAACACAAGCGACTGTTTATCCAAAATAAATGTATAATGAAAAGCATGTATTCTATTTACGATAAAATACAGCACGTTTTTCCAAGGACGACGTGCCGTAAAGACGTAACGATGTGACCTATGTGAACAAGGGCTACGTACTCGTGATTTAATTGCTATGCATCCGAACTACTGACTGTGTTTTATTCAATGATAAATTACAGGGAGACATTTGCTATCTCTTATTCAAAATGTTGTAAAAGGAGGACAATGGAATGCATGGTCAACATTTTCTTGTCCAGGGCATAACTCTTAACTCTTTACTAGTTCAAATTGTATGCAGTGAGAGAGGACATTAAAGGGAAAAAGCAGTGCCCAAGAACCATAATCCTTTATTACCTTATTTGTGAATTATCTACCTTTATTTTCAGTAATTTTTCTGTCAGATCAACTAAACTATTTTATACCAAACTTCTTTGAATATGGGTAATTTTGGCAATGAATACTAATGCAATGCACAATAACCATATTGTAGCGTCACCACTTCAGGGGCTTTCATCACTTACAAGTACGAGTGACAGCTGTAGCAAAGCGGAATAGGTCAAAACTTAGGAAGCTAGAGTTCTCATTATTGGTAACTACACTTTCTCTCATTGTGCTCTATCACTGTATGAAGGTTCAAGTAATTCTCTTTAATACTTTTGCAGTTGTACTTCGGACAAGAAACATCAATATAGAGAGATAAATAAAGAATAGGGCAAAATAACAAAATGCAACAAAGGGAATAATTCAACAAAATAGGCACTGCACCCTTCCCTTTATGTCGTCTCTCACTGTTTGTAATTTAAAGAGATTTCCTTCAGTACTTTTAAAGTTATGCTCTGCATAAGAAAATGTAACAAAGGGGGATATTCATCAGTCCAAAGTTAGGCAAACTAGAATTGTGAGTAGTATAGTGTGCGCTGTATGCGCATTATCTCCTGGCAGGGATGCCTGAAAGTCTGCGAATGTTCCAGAACGCGCCAAGACAAAATTTAATGATTGGAATAATGAACAATCCATTGGGACGATCGAATCTCCCTATGGCATCGCTTCCTGAAAGTCTGCAAGTGTTCCTAAAAGTGTCGCAGACCGGTGCAAATGACCTTGGTTGAAACCAAGATGTTATGAACGTCTTTATTTCCGTTGTCACCGCTTCCTTCAAGTTTGCGAGTCTTAATAAAAGTGTCGCAGATCAGTGAAAACGGATATTTACCTGCTAGGAATATCCAAGGGCGGTAAAACTCGTTTAGCACCGCCTCCTGAAAGTCTGCGAGTCTTCCCTTAAGTGTCGCAGACCAATGCAAACGGATTCTTACCTTTTAAGAATATCTAAGGCAGGTAAAACTCGTTTGGCTTCGCTTCCTGAAAGTCTGAATGTCTTCCCGAAAGTGTTGCACAGACCGATGAAAACGAATTCTAACCTTCTTTTTTGATAGGTATTTTCATAGAGCTCGTATGGCACCGCCTTCTTACAGTCTGCGAGTGTTCCTGAAAGTATCGCAGACCGGTGCAAATGAACGAAGACGGTACCGGGATATTATGAACGATCGTTTTTAGTTAGTATTTGCACTGAGCATATAACTAGTTCCGCTTCGTCTTTACACCTTTAGGAAATGTCTAGTGTATTGGAGTTCTTTAACGATTGTTTTTACACTGTAAAATATGTAATATATATATTCAAAATACTTCGCTGGTGTCCATTATAGTTCCCTCCTTCCTACCTCCGAGGCACTTCTCCCTACCTCCGAGGCACCCGCCACCACCTGCAGAGGCACTCCTCTTACCCCTTTCAGCTTTTGGGCATACGCGTCAGTTTAAATTTGGTATTGAAGTAGATAAGACTTATAAGAAGCGGTAAGGGTCTCTACAATTCCACTGAAAGCCTGCGCGATCCCTCCATTCCTCTGAATACCCCCGCATCTTACCTCAATCGCTCAGAGGACCACCGCAATCCCTCTAAGGGGTTTCCGCAATCACTCCGCGGCTTCCTTCCATCCTTCTGATGTCGTTCATAGCATCCCTGTTCCACCCTAGGTCTTTTGGACTGGTTTTCAATACTTTCCGAAACACTTGCAGACTTTCAGAAATGGTGCCAATGAAAATAAAGTTGTTCATAATATCCCGGTACCATCTTCGTTCATTTGCACCGGTATGCGATAATTTCAGGAACACTCGCAGACTATAAGGAGGTGGTGCCATACGTGTTCTATGTCAATACCTATTCCAAAATGATTAGAATCCGTTTTCATCGGTCTGCAACACTTTCGGGAAGACTCTCATACTTTTAGAAGGCGGTGCCAAACGAGTTTTACCTCCCTTAGATATTCCTAAGATATAAGAATCCGTTTGCAATGGTCTGCGACACTTTCGGGAAGACTCGCAGACTTTCAGAAGGCGGTGCTAAAAGACTTTTACCGCCCTTAGATATTCTTTAAAGTTTTTAATTCGTTAATGGACCATTTTGTTAAACGATTGAGTAGTATTTGCTAATATTTTTTCGCGATAATATTAATTAATGTTATTCCTCTGAAATGTTTTGCTTGCTCCGTAATTCCTCCTTTGAAATTTGGTACTATAATGCCAGATCCCCATTGTTTTGGATATTCACCACTTTCGAAAATTCTGTTAAAAGTTGCTGATAAAAGCTGTGAAATAATATCAAACGAGTGTTTATATAATTCAGCGATTAAACTATCTTCACCGGTGTTTTTATTGTTCTTTTGTGCGAAAACGGCTGTTTGTATTTCAGAGTTTCTTATAATTCCGTCCAGATCGTCATCTTGTTTAAGATTTGGTTCCTAGTTTAATTCAACCGCACGTGCTTCCGTGCTATATAGAGTTTTAAAATGAGTAAACAAATCAGAAACATTAATTCGTTTGCATTTGCAGGCCCTTTAGCATATTGTTTTTTTATTTTTCTGCCAAAATGTGCGTGGCTGTGTTTCGCTAAGGTTTACAAGTGTGTTTCTTTCTCTTAGTTTATATCTTTTTCTGTTGTTTCGTAAATTTCGGTTATAACAATAGTTGGCGCGTATGTAAGTTTGTCTTAGTTCAATATCAAATTTGTTTAAAAAACATTTCTCATTTTCTTAAAGTGCATACGCGAGTTAAAACATTCCGTGTTAAATCATGGTTTCTTGCTTCGGCTCGGTTTATAATCACAGGTTCCTATGCCTATTTTACGTTCTTGTCCAAACACTTGTTGCACAGAAGTTTTCAAGATACGGACGAAGGAATTTGTAATTTCATCGAGTTTTTCATGATTATATACACACGACAAGTAAGAACTGAAAAAGTAGTTTCTTGTCTCATCAGAAATTGTCTGAAATTGTTTATTTTATCGCTATTCCATTTCAATATAGTTTCTGATTTTAACTCTTTATAAAATGCGTTATTGAATTGTTACCGTAAATACTGTTTCATGAATCACAAAGTGTTTGTCAGATAATTATGTTTTTGTATATGTTTTAGAATGGTTGATACATAATGCCTTTTTTCTATCATTTTTCTTGTTTTCTTTGTTTTATTTGCTGGTTGAAGGCCACATTGTAATAAAGTGCAATGTCTGTACATGCGCATAATGTGCTTACCTTCTCGAAATAAAAAAATTTTTTATTATTATTATTATTATTATTATTAATATTTACACATAAAAGTTCAACTGTAAGTGTTGTAATATGCATAGAATATCTTCTTTTTGTATTAACTCTTACAGATAATAAAAATAGTAATAATGATAATAGTAATATTAACTATTATTTTTATAATAATAAGCAAAATGTTTTTTTGTGCAAATTAACAAATAACGTGTCGTATACCATATCAATAGCCAGCACTTTCAGACATATTTAGTTAAGCAAGTTTTAGAACAAATTTAGATACATAATGTTGCACTTTTCGTGCGAAAACGTCATGGTGCCTTAAACATGTTTTCTCAGCTGAAACGCTCGGTTCTTCAATACCATGCATGTCAAATGCAATCAAATTCAAGTACTGTCACAGGACAACCCACAACTGAAAAGAAACAAGAACTCTATTCAAATGATTGGAAATGAAACTAGTATACAAACGATTCACTTTATGTACTTTTGGTATCTGCAGAAAAAAAGGCATATTCATATTGCCAAAATCTGCTCTTTTATCAGACCGGCTTGCCATAATTAAAAATTGTTTCATTTTTTGTTTACCTTCTCAATGAGAAGATATAAGGCATGCTGTTTGAAAATACATTGTTTATTATAAAGTTAACTAAATCCATCCTTTAAAGCTTTAGTTTCTGCATATAAATAGACATATATCTAAAATGTGCTCTTTTATCATACCGGCTTGCCATATAATAAAAATGTTTAGTTTCTCCATAAAAACATACTTAGGCATGTTGTAAAAAACAAATTGTATATCATAAAGTAAACTGAATCCATTCTTTAAAGCTTTTGTTTGTGC
The DNA here is from genome assembly GCA_022818135.1 of Saxidomus purpurata. Lineage (NCBI taxonomy): Eukaryota > Metazoa > Mollusca > Bivalvia > Venerida > Veneridae > Saxidomus > Saxidomus purpurata. The sequence continues at coordinate 42,645,388 of JAFMSR010000006.1, forward strand.
AGAAAATCAGGCATATTCATAACGCCAAAATAAGCATTCTTTTCAGGCTGGCTTCTAATACAAATTAAAATTTCTTCTATATAATTTAGTTCTTTACGGTTCTAATGAATGCCTATCCATATGAATAAATGTAGACTAATCTAGGCAAAAGACATACAGTCTAATATTTACAAAGGATATCTAAACATCTGATACAGACTTTGCACGTATGAAAATTTAATAGTGATACTCCTCATCATTTATTGAACATATGAGAAGGTACATGTATATACCTTAATTAAATGAGTATATGTGCGTAATAAAACCTATGTATTACATCAAACTCGTTCAGTAACATTTTTATGACAGAATGTTATTCTTAACCGAAAACGTCAGCACAGGAACCGAATTCTTGCATCAGTGCTTACAAACTTTGCCAGGGTGGAATCGGTAGCTGCAGATACATACACTGACTGTACAACATATCAAAAGCATGTTAAATTATTAAATCTAATAAATCATTCTTCAGTCATTTGCCAAATTGTTTGGTTCGTCTGCTGCTGTTGGTATGGAAGCAACAGAAGTAAACATGCAATTACATTCTGGAACCCGGAACCAAACCGTACATTATTGTACTGAATTTACCATGGACCTTTGTCTGTTTCAGAGAAATCTATAGTACGAGTTTATCTCCCTCAGGCAGATTTTTTTTTCAGTCTATAACTAAACCGGAGGCCAAGTTTTCCAACATAACGACCTATTTCAGTTATTAACGGAATACCGCAACATAACTTCGTAACCATGATATCTAAGCTAGCACTGAACGACCCTTTCGCTTTATGTCCATACATAAGTCCTTTATAACCACACCCACATGGCGGGTTTTTCACATTCAGTCGACCATACTAAAGAATAGTACAACTGTACTTTTGTTATGGTTATATATATGTCGGTGTTACTTTTGAATTTTTGGTTCATAATAACGACACCACACCCATTTTCGTTTCATGATGTATTCTGTATTCCCTGACATTCTAAAAAAAATGTAATAACCTGGTTATATTACAGTATAAGATAAACTATTATAAAGATTCTTTTACGTTCTACTGTGCGCAAATATGTATTATATTCCTTCTGATATCCGCTCAGCTCAAACATTAAATTCATTTAAATGCAGATTTAAACAGTACTTGTTGCAATCACCTATTTTAATCAATTTATAAAGAAATTTTATTAAGATATGTTACAATGCTATAGATGAACATAGATGAACGTTCAATCCGTATGAGCATGAAATTAACTTGTGAATAAATGGTCTTTATTCAACTGTCTTTTTTTACATGTATTATTGTTTTGCATTACAAATTAATTAATTATCATACGCTTTAATTATACAATACTTATAATAAGTTTATTTTGAGTGTCTGTCAGTGAGTGAATGATTGTGTGTAACTACAGTTTCAGTGTGATGTCTCTTAATTTATTTATAGAAGGCCGTGTTGTAAATAAGGTGTATGCTTTTATTTCTTCTTGTATTGCCTTGATATGTCACCTTCTTGAAATCAAGAATTTATTCTTATCATTACTATAATTATTATTATTTTATTATTATTATTATTTTTATTTATTATTATTTGAAAAGTTTTTAAAAAAAATATTGCTGTTTAGGTTCTGACTACTTATGGTGTTATTTTTGTTTTTTTTCTCTTTATATTGCCAACTTGTCGAATTTTCAAGCAAAAAACAACACAAACAATCAAACAAACAAACAATTGATAACAACAAAAACAACAATTTACATAATACATGTAGTACATAAAATACAGACGGTTTCGTGACAAATTAATTGATTATTAATTAATGAATAAGTACGGAAGTGCAATATTGCTAACATGTACAATTTACCAAACTTATGTATTTTGAGTGGTCAAAGATTTCACGTGGGAACATGACCTAAAACGTTTAGATTCGTCGCATGATTGCCATGTATCGTATCACTTTGTAATGTTTAACATGTCGTTGAGAAAGTGTAATTAATGTCAAAGTTTTGTCAATAAAACCTAAATCAAATATGTGAAACATATACATAATAATCCTAATTATTTCAAGTCGTTACCCGCCTTTAAAAGATTGTATTTTAGATTACAAACATCAGTTAAGATACAATCTTAATATATATAATGATGTACTTTTGCCTCTAATAAAAGTTCAACGTTTAATAAAAGTTCATTCAACGTCACGAAATTTTAGATTTTGAAACATTCATCAATCGTTCGGGATCTAGATGTTTAAACCTTTTAACGGCTGTTAAGCTAACCGTCGATTTACATTTAATTGAACAAAAATGGTGGGAAACACAATTTGAATGTTTTGATTTTCTAAGACCTTATTCTCTTTAATGCATTCATTTGTTCTATTTTTTAAACAGTGGAAAACTAACCGCTGAAGTTAAGCGTCAGTTAGTTTAACAGCCGGTTTAAGTTTCGAACAACTGTGTCCTTATGAATACAGTAATATGAGATAGCAGGGAGGTATTTGCAACACGCTAGATATTTGTATATTACAGAATTTCAACAGGTTCAAATATTTAAAAAAATAAAGATAATCCTGAATATGTGGTAGGCATGAAAGAAAAATGTAGTGTTTCAGAACACAATTATTAACCGCTGTATCATAAGACGAATCGAAACAGATTGAAATCAGGGCCTTCCTACAGAAAGGTTTTACCGTCAAGTATCAAGTTCTTCAAACAGCACAAGCAAGGGTATCTACCATTGACCATTGCATCATTTTCAACCAGCGCTAAATTGTCGCAAAATAGAAGTCATTGCCATTTTTAGTACATTGTAGTATCCAGTTGTCACTGCAGCACTTTTAAGTTGCGTAATTGTTTAAAGTTCTTTATGTTTAAACGCCAGTAGTGTCAGAAGGCTTCGGAATGTCAGTGTTGTTCAGTAAACACACTGAGGTAAATTTAACATGAATATATTTCAGCAGTAAACAAAGCAAACGCATAATATAAGACCCGGTCTAGTTTCGTGAATCAGCCAAATATAGAAACACGTATAAAAATAAAACTACCAACACCAGTGACTGACCATTACATGTTTTAGGATGAGGTATCCTAGCAAGGTGCATGATTCAGAACACCGATCACTTCCTTTTTGGTAGACAATACCGCATCACTACCTAGTTAAAATCAAAGCACCGAAAGTGCTGAAAGCATGGAGCTCATGCGAAATTGAGCACAAAATACAGACAAATAGTGATTCTTCGTGTCAATACTTCGCTAACAGTACTTGTTTTGGGTTACTATCCGTTTGTTTTAATCATAAAGCTACAGTTCATTAATAACACATTATGTTGCTGTTGTTTAAAATTATTTCAAAATCCCATATGGTATAGCATAGCTATGCTTTAGACTTTTTGAAGAAGTACAGTGTAGTGCTTTTAAATTGTATGTAGCTAGATGTGTGAATGACACACCCTTCAGAAATATGTAACTCGACCTACTAAGCACTTAACATGAAATCCTCTATTATTTCATGAAATTTTCATGAAACCTTAAAATTAAGTGGTGGTGCATTTATGCTTCCGTAATGGACATATGCTAACATCATAAAACATTTGATACAGGTCATTATTTCATAATGATGTCCGGCCAGATCCGCCTGCGTGGTCGAGTGGTTAGAGTCGCTGACTTGAAATCACTGTAACCTCTCATAGATTGAGGTTATGGGTTCGAGCCCTGCTACCGACCATGTCTCTTTATGTGATGAAGTTGACAGTTTCTTACGGAGGATTGGAGTCTTGTACTGGTTCTTCCAAGGAACGAGTGTTAGGTAAACTGCCCACCTGTTTAAATGACCAAAACACGGTTGGAACGTGATTTAAACTCGTACAGCAACGATGTCGGGCCAGAAATTATAAAAAAAGCAGAAGCAGCATTTTATCCTTAGCGAGTGCACATCATGGCAACTAAATCAAGCACTGTTTGTTAATAGTAAAGGTAACATGTGTTAATAAAATTAAAATTTTATCTCCTTCACGCGGACATTTTGATAGGCATTTACATGTAAAGAGATGTACACTTTAGCGCCACCCGGCCACCATCTCGTACACCACCCCATCACTTCATTTGAAAAATTTGGCGTTTCTTCAATTTCTTTACTCGCCGGATCGTCCCTTGACAAGAAATGGCTACTTTGTTAGTGTAGTCGGACATATTTGGAAAACCGGTGTTTGGACCCAAAAAATAAGGATAGTTCAACTTTTTTTCTATTATGGAAACTACAGACTGTTGCAAACTTATGAACGTTCAGGAGACTACAACTTTAAATATCATAATGATTGTTTTCGAAATTTCATGCAAATGGTTGTATCAACATTTATGGCGGCTACATTCCCCGGTTTTTGAAAGTTCTTCATTAAAATAACTTAGAAGAAAATTTACAAATCTCATACTCACATTTTTTTGTTTATTTTGCACAACCCCAACACCTGGAATGTTCGCACCCCGCAGTTTCCTTATACCACATGGTGGTTGGGAGAGTTAACCACCCGTGTAAGTGGTCTATTAGCCCTGTACTTTAATTTACTCTAAGAAATCCTTTAAAATAGCTAAATATATTACCCATTCTTATTTTAAAACCTAAAATACTTTGAAACTTAAGTAGGTTTCTCAAAATACTTAGTATTTTTAACCATTTTTAAAGCTGGGTTTTGAACTACATTTTGCAGCATTTAAATGTTACGAATGGAAGCGCGGTGAATAGAATGAATTAGTTTGTATACGACCGTCTTGATCACGTGATGAAGAATGGTCTGAAAATTGAGTGACTTTAAAGTGCGAAAATACTCGCGAGTTATTTATGTACATGTATTTTGATCGCATTACCAATCTTAAGATCCCGACAAAATTGTTCTAGATGTGTGAGTGTATTATTTTAGCAAACTTGTTTAATTTCATTATCAAATTTGGCTTTCATTCATTAGATGATTAAATCGTATACTACAAACAGAGATGATAGAATCCATCGACATTGTTATTTTGTGGTGAAGCCAAGCCTAATTATCGAATAGTTTTTCCGGAAGTACATGGTAGCAGCGGTTATTAGAATGCGAAGAAAAATGGTTTTAACTGTATGCCAACATACATACGAAATACACATTAAAATATTGATTATACACATTTCCATTCATTAAAACGTAATTGTTTAATTGTAATGTTCCTTTTCATATCTTTAGAAAAATTACGAAAACGTAAGAACAACTGGGGTCTTCCTTGATCGGTCATTGGCAAAATTATAATATGCAGCTTAAACGTTTTACGTGCACCCAAACTCACACTTCCCCCCGTGTTGTACTGGAAAGTGATGACCGCCTAAGTCCTGTAGGAGTGGAGTCTCAAATCCCGAATCAAACCCAGGATGGTATGTAAAAAAAAAATGTTCTTCGTTTAAATATTTCAGCCTTAAAACCACCATGATTTGAAATGTTTTCTGCAAATATTCATAAAATTTTTCATTCAAATCAAACTAATAATGATTGTTATCAAAAAGCTAATTTGTAGCTATTTAAAACTGCCCACACAGTGTCCCCCCCCCTTCCTTGAGAACATATATAAAATTGAGAAGCATAGCGTCCAATTTTGTACGGTTTGTCACATACATTGCGATATGTCAAAAACCGTATAACTTAAAAAATGTTTAGAATTAGAAACTATTGGAAATTCCATGACCCAAATCTTATGATGCTTTGTAAACATCCCCAAATGGGTATCCTTCGCGTTATAGATTTATTGTACAGACTTGATAGAATTTTCGATAGTTAACACCGTACTACGGTCAAAATTATCGCTAGATTTATATCGATTTTTTTTCGCTAAGTAACAAAACACGAAAGTGTTTAATTCTCCCTAACCGATGCTAGCCGTTATGATGGGGTCTCCTACAGCATAGGACTTAAATAACAAATACATAATTATGCGAATGATAACATTCGCTTTTTTGTTATATAATCATTATCCTTTCTTTGTCAACTTATTAATAAAGTCTTTGGTAAACAAAAAAACTTGTTTACAAAATCAAAGTCACTTGTTGGAACAACCCTCTCAATTAACAATCCTTTGTTGAGGTCAAAATATTGACGCCATCATTCTTTAATTGGTTATATATTGATGTTGGTAGTGTATAACACAGTCACGAACTGATTAATTGCTCAGATATATGTTAATAAGCTTCGCGAAATCTTACTTTAATTCACCTGATAATATAGCTGTTACTTAAAAACAACATTAAAACCTATTTAGATTTACTGATGCTTATTGATACGTGAAGCAATTACTCTTTTGACGTGAATCAACATTTTGTATAAATTCAGAATTATTGGTCACCAATTGAGCAGTTTGGTAAAAGGTGTAACATGTGGCCTATTTATGGACTAAAGGAGATATTTTAAGGTAACAGATTATTTTTGGTATGACGCTTTTACGTACTTTTACAAATGATTTACAAAGATTTTAGCAGAAAGTTAAAACGTGATATATTTATTTGATCATCTTAAAAAGCAAGGCCAGTAGAACCCTTTAACAAAAAAAAAACAGTTTAGTGTAAATGTTTTTTTTCCAATCGCAGCGCAGTTTTCGCTGCACTTTCACGTGGGTAAATCAATATTTATATACAGAATCAGTAAATGGGGGAATACTGCTGATTTCCTAAATAAATTCAAACAGTAGGTTAATTTTGATGCATTTACTACAATAAAATTGGTCGCGCCAGACCAATTTATTTTCATAAATATATCAAAACGATCACTAACCTATACTTAACCGCACACGCAAAACATGGGCGTATATGCTCATTCTATCCAGTATATGCAAAGGCATAATTAGTTTATGTTTTAGGTTCAAAGGTTTGGCATAAGCAGAACTTTGCCGTGTCGTGTGTAAAAAAGATAAAAATGTGAATACTGCAAATAGCCGACGTTCCTCCGAGGTTCACTCAAACGTAGTCCCTATTAAGATAATGCCATTTTCCTCCGTGTTAAAAACACGTTCTTTCTTTTGTTTTGATGGTCAGTCGGTAAAAGGATCCACTGCAGGTGTTTCTATGATTAAATATGTCATATGTTAGAGTTATTGCATGCTCGTAGATATATCATGTTGCAGTCACGCGACCAGGACTTTCATGCTTCATGTTTCGCTACTTTTTGTATATATAGATCTTCAAAACAAGGGTAGTATTCAAGACGTGAAAGACTGAAAATCATGATAAAAAAGCAGCTGTCTTTAAGCAATTTTGTATAACAAGCAGTAGGAACTACAGTTTCGAACCTAAATAGTACAGCGTTAACGGAGGCGCCAACCACGGTTATTTTACCGCCGGACAAACTTCGTTTTTGCGTATGTCCGTTGTCTTTTAATTAAGTTTAAAGATGGATACCACAGAGAAAGCCCTTTTGCTCTTTGTGTACATGTATGGTTGCCCGTTCAATTTGGTCTTGTTTGCTATGACCGAAAGTTAGATTTTTTCTTAATTTTCCGACGTACAGAATGTATACATTTTCACCATTTTCTGGTCTAGTTACATATGTCCATTAGCATAACAGATGTTTAAGGTTGTTTTTCTGCAGAAATAACTACGACAAATAAATCGGTGTCAATATAGCGGCATATCCGCAGAAAATAAAGAGCCGGAGAATGTGCTAGGAATTATTCAACAGGAACTATCATTAAAAAAGATGGTCGGTGCGATTTTGAGTATATGAAAGAGATGGATAGCTAGAATTTATAGTACAAATTCCTGTCAAATGTTTCTTTATGTAATAAGAGGGCGGACAATGTCACAAGGTGAGAAAATGTGCACCCTGACTTGGACTCGAACCAGGAACCCTCGCTTATTGGATGAACTCTCTCTGAATGAGCTATCTTGCCGCTTCCACATTTTCTTCCACATTATGATTAAGTCAGAACCGTGACATGTGCACCAGGAAAAACAAACGTAATCCCTGTTTTTCAAAAATGTTACTCGAAATATTGACCGTTACAAATGTATTCATTCGGAAAAAAGTTTAACACAGGTATATAAAATTCGATATTTATACTATTTTCATGTTTACAGAAACAAGATATTAGGGGTAGCCACTGTTCATATTTTGCTAGAAAAGGTACCTGTATTCAAGTATAGACGTGTCATATCACCAAAAATGTGTGTCTTAGTGGATAAAGCGAAAGCCGTGGTCTCTCGTCGATAACGCAAATTGCTCCGAATTCAGTCACATTATCCTCTACGCTATGGCGGCTTCTAACAACTTTGTACCATTTTTTATCCCTTTTGTTTATAAACGTATAATAATAATACTAGTTCCTTACCTGTAAGGTTGAAATGAGTTTTTCGGATAATAGAAGCGTTAGGATCAGTACCTGAACACTCATTGCAGGTAACAGCATTAAGAAGAAGTTAAGGCTAATCAGTTGGGGAAAAATGTTGAACGCCAGAATTACCAGAATTATCTCAAATTCCAGGAATAGTCAATGGTATTTGTACAAGTCCAAAAGAATTTTTTGTACCACTCATGAATTAAAAGACAGTTGTTGTCCGAAACCTTTGGTACCAAATAAAGAGATCAAGCTCTGTGATGATAAATCATCGTGTAGTAAACATTCCTTCAGGTAGTTAGTAGTAAGAGAAAGAGTCTCTTACTGAACTAAGCTTAACTATTAAAGAATAAAGAAAATGCAAATATTATCAGCATGTATGAGCATGGTTACGAATTACCTCCTTATTGTATTTTTAAAAATGTAGTTATCTCCCGTTGCCATACAAAATTATACTTGTCTAGGACATAACTCGATATCATGGTTTACTGAAGATACCATGTACTATCAATACTGATGTGAGATAGATGTTACATTGTATATATAATATCTGCGTACAATTGAGGTCTGCAAAAAAACATTGATGGATACTGATGTATTCGTTCTAACATTTTGAAATATAATGCAAAGTGTTGCTTTCTATAGGCCTGAAATAATATAAGTTGTTGTTTTTACAGTCTTACTGTTCAGTTGAATTTGGCTTTGGCCATTTTATTATTTTTCGCTTGGAAAATAGATAATTTTTGGATTTTGTTTGTTATGTGACAGAAGAGATTGGTTTAGAATAAATTACTCTCTGGTTACTATAAGCAACATACATATTCTTATTTATTGTCATATAGTCATATTTCTGTATAGAAAAGTTTGCATGATAGTATGTGTATATATTTTAATCTGTGATATTTTGTAACATGTAAAGTGAGACTGAAATAAACTAAATAAACTACATACTTATGTTTTAGAGGAACAAATTGTTTAATAAATACAAACAAATAATTGCTGAAAATGATTTTAATGATTTCAAAGAAGTACGTGACTACAGGTCTAATATAATTTAAACTCAAATTTGCATAATTTCATTCTTTGACTTTATAAATAAGTTATTCTTTGCTAATGATAAAACATATAGATGTAAATTATTAACACTGTAGTATAATTTATTCTTGTGTTCACTTGAGGGCAATAGTGTTCACTAAACCTCAGTTTTTATACAAGGATTTGAATTAACAAATGAATATCTGTCACTTTACTGCTTTTGATCAAGAAAAAAAAAAGAAAGAGTTTCTGTAACGTGTATCGAGCGGTCTACACTATGATATGACTGTTCTAAGATATTCTGAAGGGTGTAACTCCATCAAACGAATATATAACTTTCCTCAGCTATCTGCTTTTGATTAGTATTCAAAATATAATTAGTTTTCCTCAAGCTCCTTAGCTTATGATTCATTGTACCAATGATTGTAAAATAATTGTTTGAAACAGTAATCAACATTAATCAAGGCTTTTGCATATACATTGTATTAAACTTTATATATATGGGATCCGATATCTCTGCAAGTATGAGCCGAAGCTGCAAGTACGAGAATATATTCTTTCCCAAGTAAAGTTACAATGTCCTACCGACCCAACCCAAGTCCCTACTATGTCTCAAACCTATACTCTAAACCTCTTGTCTTAACCTAGTCACAAGTCAATGTTCGAAACAATACTCTAAACCCCTTGCCTCAACCTGGTCACAAGCCAATGTTCGAAACTATAATCCAAACCATAAGCTTACACCACGACCCGAACTTGTAGTTCAATACAGATATCAGGAAGACCCTGCAAGTATGAGCCGGAGCTGCAATTATGAGGGAACTTCGCCTGCATTGACTATGCCAAAGTCCCGGAAGTGATTATGGCTTAATTATGTCTCAATCATCTCTTCGATGTGCTCTCTTTTAGCTCTGTCACCGATCCGCTCCTTGTCTCAACCTGGCCACAAGCCATATTCGGAGCTATAATCTAAACCATCAGCTTACACCATGACCCGAACTTATAGTTTAATACAGATTTCATGAGGACCCTGCAAGTATGAGCCGAAGTTGCAAATATGAGGGAACCTCGCCTGTATTTACTATGCCAAAGAACTAGAAGTAATTATGGTTTAATTATTTCTCAATCATCTTTTCGATGTGCTCTCTCCTAGCTCTGCTACCGATCTGCTCCCCACTAGCTCTGCTACCAATCTCCTCCCCACTAGCTCTGCTACCGATCTGCCAGAAATTTTTGTTTGTAATTGTGCTTATTAGGTCCACCATCCTCGTTCGAGGTATAGTCGGTACGACCCGAATCTGCCAGAAAATTATGTGCAACAGCTTTATATACCGGCTAGATATACGGATATCTTTGACTTCTACATAGGTTTTACTGTACATACCTTGTTTAATAAGCGTCTGTCAACTGTATCTTTGGGTACGGTTTTACCTGTTTATACTTACACCTGCACCTTGTCATGTACAGCGAAGGGAGATTATCATTTTCTGGTAATATTTAACTATAAATAACTTACATTTTTAACGTTTTTGGACTTTTACAACCCTTCGAAATTTGATCAGATTTCGTATCAATCAGACGATTTTTAACTTTTAATTAACCCAAAGATCTACTTTTAACAGTAAAGACTAATTTCACGACATTTCTATAACAAACCTATTGTTCTGTTGCCATGGTTACAGTGAAGTGAGCTTCTGATATGTCAGAATTTGTAGTGATTATAGATTTATAACTTCAAAAATAGCACTACAACTCAATATATGCTAATTTTACTTTGTGTTTTATGTCAGTGAATATTCATTACTGTATATAGAATTTAGAGATTTATTTCTTAATATTCGAATAAAATGATATTCTTTGAAGAATATCTATAGTAGGTTAGTAGGTAGGTAGGAAGTTAGGTATATAGATTTATTTCGGTAGGTATACATGCATAATGTACAATTACATGGTCAAACAAGTAGGTACAGGCAGGCAGGCAGGCAGGCAGGCAGATAGATAGATGTATTTCGGTATATAGGCATAATGTACAATTACATGGTCAAACAAATAAATGTATTGTATAATTATGATACAAACGCATGAATAATGGACCATCGCATGACCATTGCGGTCCTTGTTATTGATGGCATGACATAGAGAGGCATGAACAATCTGTAAGTTATAAATGTTTTCACAATTGATTATAACGAAAGACATTATATACTTTAGATATACATGTATAAATAAATAAATGAAATAAAATAAGTGACAGATGTTAATCTAAAAAAAATTAAAAAATTAGTTGACCATGACCTTTTGTCAATTTGCACCTCAAACACGGTACCTTTCGTTCGAAAAAATTTCGGTCTTCCCGTGCATGCAAGAGATAAAACCTGAACTCTTTCGAAATGATAATATATCAGGACCTGTTTGCATTACTCTGTTCTATCATTATTCATGCTTCTTAACCATCATGGCCCATATAATTATGTAATCATTACCCTTTTCCACGGAAAAGCTTCTATATAGACATTTTATTCGTCGAAGTTTTCTTTTATATAAAGACAAACTAAAGCATCTGTTTCGCTAATGGACAGACGCTACTGTGTGTACATGTACATTTTCTGTACATCCTACCCATAGGAAACATAAATAAAATGTCGTTTACGGCCTGTCGGCGAGACATCATTAGCAAACCAGATCAAATTAAACGAGCAAGCATACATGCATACAAAGAGCAAAAAGTGGGGCTTTCTTTTAGGTATCAATCTTTAAATATATTTTAAACAACGAACTTACGCAAAGGCGAATTTTTCCCGGCGACAAAATAACCGTGGTTGGCACCGCCATTAATCTTGATTTTGTTTCGTTTTTATTGCACAGGGCACGACAAGTTCCACTATAGTGTAGTTCACCATCTTTTAATATGCATTAAGCATTAAGCATGTCTAAATCAACTAAATGAAAGTTCTTAATCACACTTAGGGATCACAGGTCGTGACGATATATTGTTGTATCTGTACAGTATTTTTGAATAACTCTTAAGTAGTGTTTGTTTTAAGTAACAATACACACACGTTTCAGCATCAAAATTTACTATACGTTTAATATAAAACTTTAACCGACCAAAGCTTGTACTTAACTTAGACCAATCAAACACTGGTGGCCTTGTAGTTAAAATATTAAGTGGTGACGGAACATGTCACGTTATATACGATGTACTATCGTTTAGAAAACATAACACATTATGGAACTCTTTCAGTGATAGTAAATCTCATATACAATACATCTGATGTCATTATATTCATAACATTAGTTTTGGACGAACATATTTCTAAAACTGAACCTCCGTGCAAGTGTTGTACCCTACTAGGCCATGTGACCTTATTTCAAAGACCACAGAGGATATAAAGAAATTTACCATTCCTTGTGTTATCATCGGCACAACTAAGCGACTCAGACCGAATTTCGGTTTCATATTCTACAGCCCCTTACAAATATTTTGATATGTAAAAGTAATTGGTTGGATGCATCTAACAGCCCTACGTTCCCTACACTATTATATTGAATTTGTGTATATCAAGATGTGCATTGATTATGTTTTATCAAGTTAATATTTTTTGTACATCAGTTTTTGTACATCTCTTTACTGGTCGTGTCTACATATGCTAATATGCATACAATGTCATGTCATTTATTAAGAGAAAAAAATAAAGATAAAATTCTGCTATATTTTGCTTTTATATCAACAGCACAATGCGTTGCCCCAGATATTGAAAATGTCAGGAAAAGACGACGAGATAGCAATTGTAGGCGTCGGTTGTAAATTTCCTGGAGCAGACAATATCATAGAATATTGGCGAGTACTCAGGAATGGAGAAAATCACGTGAAAGAAGTGCCCCGTAACAGATGGAACAATGACGCCTTCTACGACCCTGACCGTAATGCTCCTGGAAAAACATACGTTCGTAAAGCAGGGTTCGTGAAAAGGTATTTATATATTTATTACAGTATCGATATGGTCGTACTCGATCCTTTGCTTTCCGCAGCAAAGAGGTTTTCTTTAACCCAGAACTACGGCACTACAAAAATAAGTTAGTTGCTAGTCAGAGATAGTCGCGATGGTAAACAGTAATATCTCATGGAATAAGATTGGATATATTTATTTACATTTTATGCAAAACTTTCATTGGGTTTTGATTAACATAACATAATTATATGCATATATAATTTGTATTTGGCAGCTAGTCTAAGATATCGGTTACACAGCAATATCATGTCCTCTATGTGGTTAACTAGAATTCATGTTGGTTCGATAACAAAAAAAGCTTCCGTAGATTAGCAAATCCAAAGTGAGGGCTACATAGGAACCCCGTACGCTGTCCCGTTCGTACGTCAGTCCCCTGTGTGTATTGGACCGCAACAAATGTAAGGATTCTACAGATCTAGTTTTATAAAGATCTGTCATGTAGTTTCTGAATAAAACTTGAGCTTGTGTAAGATGGGACGGGATGATCGCTGTTACTAAAATAGAAAAACCTTTAAATGGCCACTTCTCATGAACCAATTGATGGAATGTCACCAAACCTGCCCTGTAGCAAACTTGCATTGCTCCTTTTATAAATAGAGATTCGGTCCAGTGCTCACAGTGGCAACTGTGAGCACAAATAGAACATCCTTCAAACGTTCTCTTCCCAGGAACTAATAGATGGAATGTCACAAAACTGGCTCTGTAGCATTCTTGCATTACAATAATATAAAATACTGCATAGCTCAACATATTATGGAGTAGTACAGTACTAGTCAGAACAAAGAATACTACAGTAATAATTTATACTAAAGTATTTTACAGTACTTCAATATTTTACAGTACCATAGAGTACACTAAATTTAGTGCCATAGTGATCAGCGCAAAACCGGGAATATTAATCTTTTCCAGTGATAGTTTTAGTTTATTTTCGTTTAGCATAGATGAATGGGATCATCGTTTCTATGGTATTAATGACTTTGAGGCGGAGCTTGTAGACCCCCAGCAAAGAATTGTTTTGGATTGTGTTCACATGGCTTTAGAAGATGGAGGAATAACCAGGAGTGACATTGGAGGAACAAATACTGGGGTTTACATAGGTAAGGATGTTAAAAAGAGAAATCGTTAATATTCGAAAACAAATATCCATTTCAGTTATGAAACTTTGCAATATATTTGTATTTGATATTCTGAACTGCATGAACTGCATTAATATCTTAACCAAAGAACAATATCTACGTTTCATAGACTCCGAATGACCAGGTAAGTTATGTTAGATTGCATAATCTATATTTTGCAAATATCACGTAGATTGTTAAGACTTTCTAAAGGCGACAGCTGCAGTGTGTTTACCTTCTCTGCTGCATTCTCTCATACTTGAAGGATTCCTCTGAGTTTAAGTGTGGCTGTTGGTAAGTGCTGTATCTATTGGTGTTGTCTTCTTGAGTTTTGACTGGTCCTGACAGGCAAAGTCTTTATTTAAATGAGTTACATTCCAATTAGATATTGTTATAATGTCCTGGGTAGCAGTAAAACGGGGAAACATAGGTTAGACAATGTTGAAAAGAAATTTAATTAGAATTGTTATATTCGACAGTATGTATTTTCATTGTAAATTCGTCAAACGTAAAATGCAAGTATAATATTATCTTCGTTACAATTTGTCCTATACTTTCCTTCAGGATCTATGACAGATGACTATAAGTGGCATGTGATGAACGACACTACTATGAGCAGCACGTACTCTGTGACAGGTACACATAATAGTATCATCAGTGCCAGAGTTTCATACACTTACAACCTGTCTGGACCAGCAATGACAATAGACACGGCTTGCTCGTCATCACTGGTCGCCCTTGACGTTGCATCACAAGCTTTACTCACTGGTAAATAATTTAATAAAGTAAAGATCTGGATAACAGTGACGTCCCATTAGCACTTTGCTTGTGGCTCTTGTATTATTATCTCACCAGAATAATTGACTGTTATTTGCTAAAAAAACTGTCTGGACCAGCAATGACAATAGACACGGCTTATGGACTTCATTTGCTGTTGTGTCTGTATGCTACTTGTCTTTGTTTTTCATCTGTTCATGTGAAGCATGTCATGCTTCCTTAACCACTATAATAGACATGGAACGCACACACTAGCGTTCATTTAAGTTTACGAAGTCATTTCTAATCTGTTCATCCTTGATCTGATCAACAGTGTTAGGCTTTTTTACATTAACAGTTGAGCAGTTTTCATTTTCAGAAGTAATTTATAGCATACTTCTTAGCAATGTTACTTTTTATGGCAGATATTTGATAGAGATTAGCAAAGGTAAACTAACAACCAACTACTGTATGTGTAAGTAGTATTGCTATGAGAAATCCTGTGATATTTTTGTATGCAAAAATGTATATCTAAGATGATTCTCACAATTGCCAATTACACATTATATGTATGTTATATCTAGGGCTGTAACGAATAAACTAAGGGGCGAATACGATACGTATCACGAATACAGGGTGACGAATACGATATTTTTCAGAATGATACTATACAAAATCATTCACAAGTGAACATTATATGGCTCTTTGCCAACATATTTACAGTCTGCTGACTAATAATAGTACTTTCTCGTACTAATCACTGTAAATAATATCTCCAACGCTGTGCTGTTTAGCTCTGAGTTAAATGATATAATGTTTCGAAAATGAAGACTTAAAAAGAGGATTACGATTTCAACGGTTTCCTCGATGCTAGACATGTTGTTGATGTAGACGGTTTTCGGATGTCGTAAAATGGAACCCCGAATTCCCACTTGTTGAAATCAAATTTTAATTGAATGTGAAATTTAAATGAATTCAATCAGTTTAAACCCAGAAAGTTATGAAAATCATTTATTCAATTGTAAACCAACATCAAAATCGGCCCGACGACTACTAATAAATGTCGATAATATTGTCAACGTTGTGGTGGGGTATTACGACAAATAGGCAAATCGCCTTGAAACACCTTTTAGTAGAGTTTCATCTGTAAATGAATGCTTTATTTAAATCAACAATTTTTATCTATTTCGTAATTGTCCCCGCATAAGGAAAATGCAGTAAATGGCAATTCGAATGTAGCGTTATACTAGTATACCAAGCAGGCTGTAGGTTTATAATCGATGGCAAATAATCAATTTAATCCTGATGATCCCTTTAATAGAGCTTTCTGTAATTCAACAACCCTCTCCTCTCTAGGGTATAATGTGGCGGTGTACATTGCGATGGCCCATTATTCATTGCGCTTTCCAAAGCTGGTATGCTTTCACCTAGTGGACAGTGTAAAACGTTTACCAAGGAAGCTGATGGATACGCACGTGGGGAAGGATGCGGGATCGTCCTGATCAAATCTCTCAAAAATGTAAGTTTTAAAAACTACGATGAACATTCGTACAGATTACTAAATATTATTCATAATTTAATATCGGCACTAAAATTCATGATAGATTCTAGCACATTTCATTCTGGGAATAAATATGTTAAAGGTGACTGTGTACAATTTGTGAATCTTAAGTCGTATATGAGAAATTTAGCTGATCTTTTTCAAATTACATTTACCAACTGAACGTTACTCAAACTCTTTCAATTTTGACACATGTCTATTGTGCACTTATTTTTGGATTGTTTAAGGAAATTTTAAGGAAAATGTTTATGTGTGACTTTCAGTGTGTAACATTATAATGACGTGCACTTACAGGCTGTCAAGGATGGAAACAAAATTTGGGGTACGATAAGAACTGGGACGAATCAGGATGGGCATATGGCAACACCAATAACAGCGCCATCGGGAATACAACAAGAACAATTGATAAAGGACGTTTACGGAAGGAATAAGGTCGATAAGGCCAGAATCAGTGTTATTGAAGCACATGGTAAAGTTTTATATATTGATATATTTTGTGTGTCTCGTATAACTGTATGTTTTATTAGTATTAATTCTTTTCACTTTTCGGTCGTGTTAAACTTGGCTAAAACCGTTTATACACACTATAATACTTCATTCCAAAAGCAGAGAACCAATGCAGAAATATTTAGAGGCAAATACAATTATTTATTTTGATACAACACATATATTAAATTAAACAAAAATAAATACACAGATGTTTAGCTAAACGTTATTTCATCATTCTGGGTGGCTCGTTGATGTTATTTACTGCTAAATAGATAAAAAAACTCATTTTATCTAGATTTTCTGTAAAGCATGTTTCCTTTATTAGGAACTGGAACCGCTATTGGAGATCCTACCGAGGCTAATGCTCTGGGATCACATTTCGGTAAGAAGGCCAAGGCTCCTGATCAAGTATATATTGGATCCGTTAAAACAAATATCGGCCATTTGGAAGCTGCTGCAGGTGTCGCTGGTCTGATTAAGGTGCTTCTTATGATAAAGAATGACATGGTTGTACCATCTTTATGGTACACAAAAGAGAATGAGAACCCAAAGATTAAGTTATCCGAACATGGCTTTGTTGTCCCAACACAATGTATTTCTTGGAAAAGATCTGGTACAGAAAAGCGTATCGCTTGTGTAAATAGTTTTGGCTTTGGAGGTACAAATGCTCATGTCATTGTTGAAGAGCATGAGCCATCCACAAAAATAACTCAAAACAAAATATAAACTATAAACTATCAAAATATAGACAGTCCTTTGCCATTTATCATTGCAATATCTGCCACTGATAAAACTTCACTCATTGAAAATGTCCAACGTACGTATGATATCTTAAAATCACAGGTTTACGACATGAGAGCTTTGTCCTACACATCAGTTTGTAAACGAGATCACCGACCACAAAGAAAAGCTGTCTATGGTAAAACGCAAGATGACATAATTGCAGCTTATAGAGGATTTCTTAGCCTCAATGATGAGGTTGTTCTTTCGCATAAAACAAAGAAGTTGATCTTCGTTTTTTGTGGTGTTGGTACCGCTTGGAATGGCATGTGTAACTCACTTATGAAACTAGATCCTTTCAAACAAGCTCTGGCGGACGTCGATAAATACCTCGAACCATTAGCAGGTTGGAATATTTCAGACAGATTCGCAAGTTCTAGTGACGTTTTGATAAATCCGATGGTGGCACATGTTGCTATATTTGCTTGTCAGATAGGTTTAGCTGCTCTGTGGAAGCATTTTGATATCCAGCCAGATATTGTTATCGGCCAGTCTGTAGGTGAGGTTGCGGCTGCTTATGTTGCCGGATACGTTGACCTTCAAACAGCAGTTACAATCATATTTTACAGATCAAAGTGTCTTGCTGCAGTGAAGTCAGGTAGAATGGCTGTAATACGTAATGTAGACGTTGGTATTATAGATCAACTTTGTAAATCAAGTGGGACAGTCACTATCGCTGTTTACAGTAGTCCGAAATCATGCTCTGTGTCAGGAGATGTAGAGGATATAGAACGACTCAAGACAGAACTTCTGAAAATAGAGGACATAGAGCCAGAATTTATTGACCTAGATGTAAAATGTGCATACCATAGCCCACATGTTGGACAGGCTGCAAAACAGTTAGCACATGAACTGAAATATATGCGCAATCTAAATGGGAAAATACCATTGATTTCAACTGTTACAGGACAAAACATGAAAAAGGGGACGTTTGGTACTTCAAGTTATTGGGAGAAAAACGTGAGGATGCCCGTACTTTTCTCAGGTGCTATAAAGTCGTTAGAGTCTACAACAAACCAAAACATATTTCTAGAAATAGGACCTAGTCCTGTCCTGCGAGCACATATAGGGTTCATTCTGACTGAAAGCAAGAGTTACTCTATTATCCCTTCCGCACAGAAGAAGAATGAAATAAATACGTTTGTTGGGGCACTGTGTAAGCTGTACGAGCTAGGTCTTGACCTAAACTGGAAGAAAATATTTCCATACCAAACTCAACCAACCGACTTACCAACGTATCAGTTTCGTAAGTACATGAACCGACATCTATACCAAAGTCCCAATGCAATAAAAGTGAGCCAAGGCGTAGACAGGTCCAGTGTGGATCATATGTATATCAAGCAACTTCCAGAGAAAGACGACGGTCCTCATTTTAAAATGACGATTGACGATAAATTTACGCCATTTGTACTTCAACATGTTGTGAAAAGATTACCCATTCTTCCTGGTGCAACATATGCTGATGTTGGGTTTGAAATTGGTGCCAATGTTCTCGGACTTTCAAAGAGAGACATAATAGTTTCCCTGGAATTTTTGCGACCAGTCAGAATTGAAAAGGGCGTTAAGACAACTTTTCATATTTCGACCGCTGAACAAAAGGATGAGCTTCTTTTTCATGTGAAATACAACAGTTACCACGTGCAAAGGCTGGGTACGCACAATTGTGGCAAATGAATTATACACAAACAGGGTAGATATTGAATATTTGAAGCTTTCGATTTCAAATCTAAGATACAAGCGCATGCGCATAGACGAAATATACGAAAAGTTGGAATCAGTTGGATTCAAATATGGCCCATACTTCACATTAATGACGAACTGCATCACAAATGGTACAGAAAGTTTTACAAATATAGAGGTCCCGGAAACAATCCTGAAAGAATCAGAGGTAACAACAATTCATCCCTGTGTGTTGGACGCAATGATGCAGTCAACAGTAATCTCTATCACAGAAGAGATTCTGTCAAAGATCAACAAAGAGAATCTTTCTTTCTTGCCGGTAGCATTAGGTGACCTGCGTGTGCTAAAGAAAGCAGAAAAGCAAATGTACATATTTACAAGAAGATTCAATACAACCGTGTTGGAAACCGTATTACAGGTACATTACAACATACTTCTAATAGACTTGAACGGAGATGTTGTTGCTGAGCTTCGGAACTATGCAACGTATGGCAAGAGAAATGCTTCGCTTGCACCTTGTGAATTGAAATACCGACTGACTTGGCACCCAATTAACAAGATTTTACGCTCAGAAGATAGAGATACTAGCCTAGATGTGCTTGTACTGACAAACCAATATGTTGGAGACATAAACATAAATGGTAGAAGACTGGCAGCAAATATTGATGTCTTCCAAAACAAACAAAGCCTAACTTTCGAAAATTACATAGAAAAAGCCTTCCAGAGAAGATTAAAGTCGAAGGATTGTAAACAAACTGTTGACGCTGTATTACTTCTCGTTGGAGAATACGAACCAGGAAGAGACATTACACAATCGGATGCTTCTGATATACACGTGCGTGTGAAAAATAACTGCATGGTCATTGTTGAAATAGTAAAATATATGACAAATAACGGAATCAGAAGTCCATTGTACATTGCTACACAAAACACACAGCCAACGTTTTCCCCTGTTGATTCGCCGACGATAAATTTAGTTGGTGGAGAACTTTGGGGCTTCGTTCGATCAATACACCTAGAATTTATACACGGTGACATAACACTGATAGATCTTCAGCCATCATTCGAGGAAACAAAGCAAATCCTTTTCCAGTTCATAGTTGATACCTATCAAAATATCGAACAAACAAAACCAGAAATCGTTATTTGTTGCAACAATATATTTGGTGCACAGTTCACAAAAGTTCCTAGAAAGGAAATGATTCCAATACTAAGGGCAGAAAACAGGATTTCAGAAAGGCAACTAACCCCACAAAAAGTGTTGGCACTGCGATCCAAACGAATAGAATCTTTGGTACTCACTACTGTAACGGAGATGCCAGAAAAACTCCAGAAAGTAGATATCAATCTACGAATAAAGAGCGTGTGCATACATCCGTTATCAATTTATCCTGTAACTACAAGTGGAATTAATCTTGACCAGGATATTTGGGAGGAAACAATAAAACATGGTCACAGACTGTTCGGTCTGGAATATACTGGTTTTCAAATTCCAAGACGCCAAAAACGCAGACGTCCTGAGTGTCAGTCAGAATATGAGGATTTCCATAACAAGCAAGAAATCCTGTGCATTCACCCTAAAGAAATTACAGCAGAAATGATAGTTCCTAAAAGTTGTACTATCAGTTTGAAGGCTCTTCCATTTTATCGACCAGGTCTGTTACTGTATACAACACTATGCTGGAGACTTGCCGAATATGTCCCTAGCAGATCAAGTGTGGTCATATTCAGCCGTCATGAGATGTCAAAATCTCAAATGATCTTAAAAGATGTATTAAGAAATAGTAGGAATGCCTTCGTTGTTGACCCCTCCATGGAGAATGCAGACAGTGAAAAACAGATTGACATTTTGATATCTCTTGAAAAAATTGATTCAAGTTTTGAGCATTTGAGTAGATGTTCAAAGATAATTTGTCTAGAACATGCCATATCTGAGGCTATTCTAATGAAAGTGTCAAGATCGACAAAACAGGCAATTATTTGTCTAAGCTCAACAAATTTGTTGGAAAGAAAACATGTCAGTAAATGCCTGCCGAAGGTAGTATCCTGGTTGCAAAAGTACTATAAAAAATCTGCCTTAACAAACTTAAGTGATGGTGACACAGAATATGATATAAAATACTGTTCTCATGATATTACAAAGAATGGACGTACAATTCTACCATCTCAAAATCCCATCGACAAACTGTTCAGTAAAAATGCCGTTTACATTGTTACTGGCGGCTTGACGGGTCTTGGTTGGGAAATTGTTCGTCTCTTGTCTGAGATGGGTGCTGGTATTGTAGCAATCGTGTCGAGAAGAAAGGTTCCAACCGACAAGGAAGAAGACATTTCAAAAACAGAGAAAATGACCGGGTGCAAAATTATTTGTGTCAGGGGGGATGTGACCGATTTTAACTCTATTCAAACAGCCCTGAAAGAAATTAAAAGCCAATCACAATTTCCTATACGTGGTGTATTTCATGGAGCAGGCGTGTTAATGGGAAAACTTTTAATAAATGTTGAAGCATCACATGTGGATTTTGTTCTTAGACCAAAAGTTATTGGTACGTTAAACATGCACATTGCAACGACAAACATGGATCTAGACTATTTTGTAGTACATTCATCCGTTAACAGTTTAATAGGATCTCCAGGTCAGAGTAGCTATGCAGCAGCGAACTCGTTCCTTGATACGTTCATAGAATGGAGGCGAAAAAAAGGGCTAGCGGGGCAAGCAATCATTTGGGGAGCTTTGTGTGTTGGCATGGCTTCAAGACCATCATTTGCTGAAAACTTCACTAAACGTGGGTACAATCTGATGTCAGTTTTGGAAATCAGGAGTTGTTTTCAAGAAGCATTGATGGCAAATTCTACAAATACCGTATACACAGATATAAACTGGGACATTAGTGCAAAAGACTATACAAACCTCGAATTGAAAAGGACAAAACTTCAGATGTCTTTGTTGTTTGATCAAGTAGTGTCGCATGCAATGAGCTTTGACAATGATGACGGCATGTCATTCAATATCACAGAATTGCATATGGTAGAAAGGGAAAAGCAACTATTGGCTGTCATACGAATGGTAGAGCATGTATCGAATAAAGTCATTGGGGGAGATTTAAGTCAAATTAAAACTTCATCTACACTCACTGACCTGTCGTTTGATTCGATGTCTATTGTGACATTCACAAACGTTGTCCACGATGTAACTGGTTATCGCATTGCGCCATCTTTCATGTTGGACACAAGTCACACCTTAGATGACATCGCACGCTTGTTGCATGACAAAATCTTCAATGGTAAAGCCCCGCCAGGTTGTAAGGAACCTTAAAGTCCAAACTGTCGGCAAACACGATGGACTGCTCGCAATGGAGACAGGCATGGACAGTGTAATAGTATTCTATAAACTTTTATCTCAAATCTTACGCTAGTAAATTGTTTTAAATTACACTTAGATACTAGAATATTTAAATTTGTATCTGCCAAATTTATTGTGGATGTTATATTTGGTACCAATATAGAATACTAGATCAATTTGGTTCAAAATAGTCAAGTAATGAAAAATATGTGCTCAGAATGTTTTTTTTATTGATATCGACTTCTTAATATTAAAATATACATCAACAATAATTTATAAAGTTACACACACTTCATGTGGTACATAAAGTAGAATCTGTTCACATCCCTTAACCGATAACCTTCGTAGCTTATCCACGTCTGTTATGTTTGAAAAAAGCATTGCTTACATTCAAACAAATGTTAATATGATGTTATGGTTCCCTATTATATGGTCTTTACTTTTGTAGAAAAGTGTGTTTATCTGGCGGTTTTTAACTACAGTACAAAAGCAATACTGCGGTAAACGTGCAATGTTATATCAGGTGTGACACTGCAAAGTATCAGATTCCATTTAGTTGTATGATATTACCTTTATGAGTTAAATAGAGATTTCATACATTTTTAATTCGAAAACAGTGCACATTCTTACCAAAATCCACTAATAGTAAAATTTTTGTTTTTGTTTCATATTTCAAACAACTTCTACATTTTGTACTTAGTTTGCTTGCATAAAAAAAAATTATGGCATATTGACAAACATGACTGAAAACGTCTAGAAACCGTCCACATTATGAAATAAATGACTCGTGTTTTTAAAGTTCGGTCATATGCCTCATTGAAATAAATGACTAGTGATATGTGATAAGAATGTTTGTAAACTATATATATTATTTATGTTTGACCTTACTTGAGTTTATATAATATACGATTGATAACAGTGTTTTAAAACATATATTTGTATGAGTGTTGAGAAGTTATATGTATGTGTTTTTGAAAAATTACCAGATTATGATTCTTGCATATATTTTGTTTTGCTTTCTATACAAAAACAAGTACATCGTTGTTATTATATTTAACATCACAGACCAAAAGCCATGGTTTATTGGTTTATGTTTCAGTATGTTTACATGTGTAGGTTTTTTCATGTCTTTTTATGTTACTGATATATAAATTCTTTGGTTATTTTGCATGAAGTGCAAAAACTTGATATTCGTATAAGCTGTAAGTCAAAGTCAAAATTTAAGTTACTCTTAACAACGTATTCCCTGCTATTTGTTTCCCTGATATGCGAGGTTACGAAATTTGTTGCAAGTTCGAGGTGATGTTTATTATCAGGAATGGGACAGAAATCAGTTTTAGTAAAAATGCGAAGATCAACATTAGTAATTGTTTGTCTAAATGTTCTTTTAGACTGTATTTCAATATGTTGTTACATTAATGACACGTTCGTGATCCCTTTCTTTAAATGTTGTAAAGCATTTTTGTTCGCATTATCATTTTGATGTTGCCGTGTTTCTTAATGTAAAAATGTTCGTTTTGTAGATTTTGAAATGGTAAAGTTGTCTGTTTGAAGTTTGTAGTTTTATATATCTATTTTTTGTACTTTAACTTTTAGTGTTGTTCTCATAGTTTTGAGTTTAAGATATGAAACAGTACAAATATTTAGTTGTATTATTAGCTCACCTGAGCACGAAATGCTCAAGGTGAGCTGTTGTGATCGCTTGATGTCCGTCTGCCTCTTTGTCTTTTCACACATAACCTTGTGAATGCAAAAGAGGCTACAGTTTTCACTGGATATAAATGAAACTTAGTCTGAATAACACTCTAAATGAAATCTAGGCCGAGTGCGAATATGGGTTAATTCGATTCATAAACTAGGTCAGCAGATCCAAACATAGAAAAACCTTGTTTTTGCAATAGAGACTGCATTTTAATTGATTTTTTTATGAACTCTTGTCAAAGTAATTGCCTTGTTCAAATTTAGGTTGAATTTGAATATGGGTCAAATCGGGTCAAAGCTAGGTCACCCGGTCAAATGCTAGGAAAACCTGATATATGTAATAGAAGCTGCAGTTTTCACTGAATCTTCCAAAAACTATTCAGAATGGTTTTCTTTATAAAATCTGTATTGATTACGAATATAGATCATTTCAAGTAAAATGCTAGAGTTTCCCTATAGGTTAAATCTTAGAAAAAAATATGTACATGCAATAGAGACTGCATTGTGTATCAGCTCTTTATGGATCTTGGTAGCAATAATTATCTTGATGTAGTCTAGGTCGAGTTTCGAATATAGGTCATCTCGAATCGAAAACTAGGTCACCATGTCAAGCTCAGAAAACTCTTGTGTATGAAATAGAGACTGCAGTTGTAATTGGAACTTCATGAAACTTAGTCATAATGACTGCCTTAATAAAGCTTAAGTCGAATGGAATATGAGTCATCATGTGTCAAAAACTAGGTCACAAATTCACATCTTAGGAAATCTTTGTTCTCATATGTTCCCCAAAATTTTGT
Organism: Saxidomus purpurata; assembly: GCA_022818135.1. Lineage (NCBI taxonomy): Eukaryota > Metazoa > Mollusca > Bivalvia > Venerida > Veneridae > Saxidomus > Saxidomus purpurata. Next base: position 42,671,014 of record JAFMSR010000006.1, read on the forward strand.
CCTTTTGAGCAACGGTTACTCCGTTGAGCGTGGTAGTGTAAACATGAGCAAACATGAGCAAACTATGATGTGTCCCAAACAAGTTCTAAGCTGATAGTTCGTACATCTCTCATCCATTTCTGTTTGATGTAATCATTGCTTACATTTAAACATATGTGAACATAATGTTATGGTTTCACATGATATCTTCTGTACGTTTAGTAGAAAAGTATGTTTATTTGCCGTTTAAGCAGAAAGCAGTGCACACTCTTACCAAAATCCACTCTCAGTAAAAACAATTCTGTTTCAAATTTCCAAACAACTACACGTATTGCATTTTGTGTTCATATATTAAAACTACATGACTCAGAACGTTCGTCCGTATATCAGATAAGTGATAAAATATATACTTTGTTAAAAAAGTTATTATGTATGCTTGACCTTATTTGAGTTTATATAATGTACAATTCACAACACCATTTTTAAAACATATATTTTTACGAGTTTTAGAGAAGTTATATGTGTATTTATTTTTATTGAAATGTTAGAAGTTTATGATTCTTGCATATATCTTGTTTTGTTTTCTGTACAAATACATTGTTCTTACTATATTTAACATCACATACCAAAGGCCATGTTATTGTTATTTAATTCATTGTGTGTATGTCTTTTTCAATGACTTTTTATGTAACTGATATATAAATGCTTCGGTCATTGTGTATGATGTGCAAGAAATTGATATTTTTGCAAGATGTTAGACAACTCAAAACTTTAGTAGCTGTAAACTTTTTACCTGTTTTTTTTTTGTTTCCGTAAAAATCAAGCTATGAATTATATTTTGCTTCCGATTTTCATGGCGGCGAGCAAAGACTTAAATAATTTACAAAAGATTGTGTACATCAAAAATGTTAATTGAAACCAAATTAAATATTAAGTATTCATTTGAAGTTTTGATTAAAGTTGTTGTAAGTCCGAGGTGTAATAGGACAGAAAACAGTTTTAGTGTAGTTTATCTGTTTGTCTAAATATTCTTTTAGACTGCATCACGATATGTTACATGTATTACATTAATAATTCTTTTCAAGCGATTGACACGTTCTGGATCCATTTCTTCCAATTATGTAAGGCATTTATGTAAACATTATCAGTTTGATGTTGCCGAGTTTCTTTCTGTTAAATTGTGCGTTCTTTAGAATTTGAAATTGTATACTTGTCTGTTTGAAATTTGTAAATTTACATATCTATTTTTTTGTTTAAATATAATTGTTGTTCACAATTTTTGCTTAAGAAACATTACACATTTTATGTTGTATTATTTAGCTCATCTGAGCATGAAAAGTACTAAGTAAGCTAAAGTGAACGCTTGATGTCTGTCTGTCTATTTGTTCACACGAAACTTTGTGAATGCAAAAGTGGCTATATTTTCACTGGATGTTCACGAAACTTTGTCAGAATAACTGTCCTTATGCAATCTATGTCGAATTCGAATATGGGTCATCTCGGATCAAAATCTAGGTCACTAGATCATATCATAGGATTCTTGTGTATGCAATTAAGGCTTCAGTTTCTATTGGATGTTCATGAACCTTCGAAAGAATACATGTTTTGATAGATAAAATCGAGGTCAAGTTCGAATATAAATTATCTCAAGCCAAAAACTAACTGACAAGATCAAATCATAAGAAAACCTTGAGTTTGCAATAGAGGCTGCATTTTTATATGATCTTTATGTCGAATTTTCATGATACTTTGTCAGAATGAGTTTTTGTTAAAATCTATGGGTCTAATCGGGTTAAAAAAACCAAGGTCACCAGGTCAAATGCTACAACAACCCGATTTGTGTAATATACTTCATTTGTCACTGGATCGTTTTGAAACTGATCAGAATGATTATCTTGATAAAATCAATATTGATTTTGCATAAAGATAATATCAATCCTAAAATATGTCACTAGGTAAATCTAAGAAAAACTAAGCAATAGAGGCTGCATTTCTAATTTGACCTTTATGAATGTTGGTCAGAATGATTGTCTGGTAGTGTCTAGGTCGAGTTGCGAAAATAGGTCATCTCGGATCTAGAACTAAGTCACCAGGTCAAACCTTAGAAAAAAATCTTCTGTATGAAATAGAGACTGCAATGGTCATTGGATCTTCATGAAACTTAGCAAGAATGACTGCCTTAATAAAGTCTAAGTCGAATTGGAAAATGAGTCTTCATGTGTCAAACACTAGGTCACCAGGTCAGATCTTAGGAAAACATTGTTCTGACATTTTTACCCACTTTATGTCCTTTTTGCAATGGTTTCTCGGGTAAGCGATATATTGTAAATGCCACTATGATCTGTCCCCACAAAGTTCTAAGCTGATAATTCGTTAGGATGTTTTACCTTGTATAATGTTTGGTTTAGACATAGTTTGTGTTTATTAAAGACAAATTATTTGCCCTGTGGAAAGAACCTTAAAATAAGCATTAAGCTTTCGGTTTTATCTACTCGTTTTTATTTTCATGTATGTACTATGCTAATTTGATACTTTGTAAATTTACGAATAAATACATTTAAACTAAATAGTTTACCTTATCAAAAAATCAGGGTACAACATATTTCACGATGTTCTCTGTAAAATGGATATCATCAACGTTACAACTACACCTACAGTTGAATTTCTATTTAGAAGAATAAGCATGCAATAAATCTATTTACTTGACGTATGCACCAGAAAAGCGCGTTTTCTCTTAACGTCTCCCTTGAAGATTCCTATTACCTCGGACAGGAGAATGTTAATTAGGATGTCATGAAAAATCGACCGCCACTGCCGGGATTCAAACGGATGGATTACTGGTTCAGCGTGATTACCTCTACACCATGGTAGCACCTCAAATCTTTCATGACAAATTACGTTATATACTTGATGTATGCACCAGAATTGTGCGTTTTCTCTTGCGTATTTTTACTAAACTGAACTATAAACAAGACATATTATTAAAAAAGATAAACGGCGTTGATCTGAGTTACCGCCAAAACAGTTATTGTAGCTAGTGGTAGATCTTTTTCATTTCATACATATTCTAAACATAGTATGTAGTAGCGTATGAATTTACGCATTCATTCATAAAAGTGGGTTGTTCCAACGTCATTTGCAGGGGATGCCAACTGCAATTATCCCGACACCGAAATCTGTTTAGCCAGTAAAGACTGCCTGACCCTGTCACTTAGTGCAATTTTTGAATTGTCAACGGTATTTCGGTCCTTTTTACATGCGATCATTTTAAATATATACCTAAACATCGTTCTTTGGAAAGTTGTCAACAAAGGCGGCCCTATATTTGGATCGACAGTTAAATCATTTATCAATGAAGCGATAACGCGATGAAAATAAAACACATGCACCATCATATGTGAATTGAAATTGCAGAAGTGCGTCTATAGAAGAATACTTCAATACTGATCATATTTCGAGGAGAAAACCTTTAATAAAAAAAAACATTCAGTCACCGCGCCAACACTCGTAACATTTGATTGGTCCAAAAAGTAGGTCAAAACCAAACTTTGTTCAGTTGCATCATTGAAGGAGTACATTAATCTCTGTATAACAACGATGAAAACACATAAATACTGCTGCTAAATGAACATGCTAGATTAAATTAACCAACGTTGTTGTGATTTTTCATATTTCGTACGGGTGTACGACGTCTTTATATAGATACAGATGGATTTGTTACGTTGTAATAACTATCTTTAACATGAATACATTTTTCATATGCAATTAAAATGTTGTAGAAAAAATAATGGAATACATGTATATCAAAAGTACCGATACATCGATTATTGGAAAAATTAAAAGTTCCATATGTGAACAAAAACTGTCCGCTCAATTCTAACTATATGATTCCTGGACGTTGAATTTGATAATGTTTTTTTAATAATCTTTAAAACGACTAATTGTTTCAGATGCAAACGTTTACTTGTTGGGAGTGCCCCTTTAAAGAACAACATACTTTACACAGTGATAGAGTACATTGAAAGGCAGTAACAAAAAACACAGTCCTAGTTAACTCCATTTTTGAATTAACCCCTATTACGTAAAACGTATTGTGTAGCACAACGCGAAAATTATTTAAAGGATTTATCTTTCTCCTGTGCTTGATTCGTGGAGCATAACTTAAAGTCAACAAATCTGAATAAGTTAGCAACACTTTAAACTTAGTACTGTCATAGTCGTTTCTTAAATCAGGTCAAATAGACTGACATTTTACAACAATTATAATGAAATATATAATACTATTCCATTTTATGTTACCCTGTAATGCAATGACTGGCAATTTTAAAAGAAATCAAAGCTGTAACATTTTACTTGTTGTGAATTTATCCACAGTACCCAGAGAAGACAGCTTTTCGCAAAAGTGATATTCAGTTGATAAATATTAATAACAATTGAAATCAGTAACAAAAGTTCTTTTCTCTTTTCACATAATATGAACATGTCTCAGTATATCAAGACAAGGAAGAAATAAGAAATATATTTTCAAGTTGAACACTGTGCTGTGAAAGAAAGTTAAAATACGATTGACTTCTGAAAAGTCGCAGTGCATTGTTTTCATCAGAGAGACAGTATCTGATGCAAACCCATTTTAAAAGACAATGTTATAATTCTTTATAAATATCTTTAGAAAAGTACTGACCTTTTTTTTAATTGGCATTCTTTGTTTTCTACGTAAAATTGATAATTGTAGTATATTGCAAAAAAAGAAAAACTTGACAGTAAGCTTGATTCTGTACACCTACACGTTAAGTATTTTGATTAAAATCTAAAAATCAATGTACACAACCTTTGAATTCTATATCATTGCCATTTTGAAAATGTTGTATTATCTACTTGATATTCCCTAATAGTCATAACACTGTAATTTATGGAAAATCTTTTGACAACCAAATAGCCAGTGTTTGGTTACAGTAATGTACTGGAGGGCATTTTATCTAACCGCCTTTCTAGAAAGCACCAATACAAATTTTCTAACATAAATTTTCAGTTCCACAAGAGAATGACATTGTACTCGAAAATTTATTTAGTCAGAAAACTGTCGTTTTTGTAGTTTAAATCCTTAATTGTCTTTAAATTCACGTTGTATCAGTTGATTTAACAATTTGTTAATTTCTGGTAGCATTTGATTTGTATATACAATCTTGGACAGTTACCCTTTTCCTCAAACCACCACCACGCGCGGTCGGTTACAGAGCTCTTAGTTGTAGAAAACACAAGGAAAGTCGGTAATAATAAAAACGTCGAGGGAATTTTTGTTATACGGTGCACAGATTAGTTTTTCGATTAGTGGCTCCATAAATAGAACGGTTTAGGTACCAAACATTTTACTCTTTATATTATAAAATAATGTTATATAAGCATTTCCACCAACATTACTGTCCGTCAAGATTTATTCCTATATTTTGTAACATGCAAGACTTAATAAACCTTTCTAACCAGATGAATTTTTAAGCATACGTATGGTCTGGTTTTAAGTAACGATCGGAAATGTTAAGTTAAAACTGTATACTCTAGAGCTGTTTGGTGTGAGGGACCCCACGCCAAATTTACAACTGTCACTATGTTAACTGACATACATAAAGATTGGACTACTGTTTAATATGATATCCCCCTTTAACATAGAGAAAAGTTGGATGATTCAACGTTTCTCGATGAAAAAGGGGCATATTATATTCTCCAGAAAAGAAGGGTTTCCGCTTTACAGACAATATCTGATAAGCGTCTAAACAATTATGGTCGCTTCCACGATTCGATTTTTTAACGGACTTAATGTGTGCCGTTTTTGTACAAATATTGGCGTTTTGAATGCATGTCATGCATAATTTCAGTTTCTATGCAGAGGTTTATTCTGTTCTGGGTCGGCGTGGACCTAATTTTAATTTAAGTAAGTGGGTTAAATAATAGAAATCATGTGTAGTAAAGGACACCTACCTGCGGCTACACGACAGTGTTAATGTCCAAAGCGAATTTCATTTCAAGAGATTAAGGTAAAAAAGGTATTTATGTGCGAAAAATAAATGTTTCTGTAGGGGGAAAAACGAAGAACTGAACCAGGGCCAGTGTATTTGATTGGATCGGAACGTAGAGAAAACTGTAATCCGTTCAGTAACGTTACTCGTGAAAGATAGAATTTTATCTGTCACAGTTTTGTTTCAGTGTGGTCTAATTTCTGCATAAAAACATGTAAATGGTCAGATCTTGTACTGTCTGTTTTGCCTATAGAAAACTGGTGAACCAGAGTTCATATATATTTGAAATAAAAGGCGAATATAGAAAAGTTGATGGCATGGTATACAAATGTGGTGCCTGGCAGTTTATTTGATGATGTATTCACTGGCGAAGGAACACTTAGAACCATCTTTGTTTTCTTCTGTGTTTGGGTCCATTGTTGTTGTTGTTGTTCATTAAGAGACACAATATCATTTTTATGTTTTTGCTCATCTTAAGTTTTTCAATTCAGTGCCCACCAACATCCAGTGACTATAGTCCAATTCTGACATTATCGTTGAAGTGAAATTCGTTTGAACCTATTAATCCATTGTAAGTCCCTACCCAGTAAAAGACCGTCGGGGAGTATGGGTTTGCTCGATGCCGTTCCCCCACTACGTATCCGGGCTGTAACTTCCGTTCCCCCGCTACGTGTCCTGGCTGTAACTTCCGTTCCCCCACTACGTATCCGGGCTGTAACTCTATACAATTGCTGTGAATACCTCAAGAGTGCATCATGCACCACACCTTGGAAGCTACATTGAAAGACATGGTCACACTTGGGACCTAAAACCCTGTAATGTAGTGTTATATACTAGTGCCAGTACTTTGTGTTCGGATTGTTACCCTAACATGCATAAACTAAGTTTGAAACAACTGGTTGCCAATACTACAAGGATGTGTTATGTACCACGTCCGAGGAGTTACTAACGATAAAGGTCAAACTTAGGGCTCAAACCTGCAGCTATGGGTTATGTTCCTTTATTTTGAGTTTGAGCTGTAACTTCTACATGTACATACTAATTTTGAAATAACTTCTCACGGTTGTTGCCTAGGCATTGCCTGCTCAAGGTCAAGGTCATAATTTAAGGCTAAAGTCTCCTCGACCCATGAAAGGCTTTTGTTGAAACTTGGGTCAACTGTTCACCTTATAAAGACAACATACAATATCCATGTTTCAAGCAAGCCTGCTCAAGGTCAGGTCACATTTGCTGTAAAAGGTCATGTTTTTATATCTCCAAAACCTTTTGAAAGCTTTTCTTGAAATATCAGGTAAATTTTAATCTCGTGGAGAGGATATGAATAATTCGTTTCTCAACCACTCTTGGCTAAAGATCAAGGTGACACAAAAGGGTCAAAGATAACCAGCGTATATCTCATCAACCCTTTGAATGGTTCTCATCAAACTTAGGTCAAATGTCCATCTCATTATGATGACAACAGTCAAGATCAGCTTTGGATCATAGGTCATATGACTATATCTCCGAAACCCAAGGATTTTCATAAAACGTTTGTCATATATTCATTCCATCCTGCCCAATCTATCTGTTTTTGCTCAAATGTGTACTTATTTTAAAACCCGAACTGTCATACTGGAAACACGCGCAAACTTACTAGCTGATAAATTCATATGCTGAAAATAATTTATAATATATATAATAATAAAAATAAGTTATACAGCTGCCTTGGTGGTAACGCGTTCGCCTTAAGGTTGGAGAGTACCAGGTTCGATCCCCACTAGTGCCCAAGTTGTCGTAGTGCCCTGAATCAAGACGCAGATAAGTCAACATTGCCCCTCTCTCTCTTCGAGGTAAATTCCATCTGGAGTGAGTATCGAGAGTTGTACGAACTTGTTTCGCAATCGAAAGTAAAAAGAAAATAGCATGTTAAATAATCAAGTTTCACAGATTAGAAATAAGTGTGCTTGATTTAATATCTACTTAGTGTTTGATCCCATTTGCCCACCAATCGAATCGTTCAGATTTTCAAATAAACGTCTTTCTTTTTTATTAAAACTAACTACTAAAATGACTTAATTGTTAATAGTTCGCTCTTAATAGAAAGCACTTTAGCTCCGCCCACAATACATGTTGGCGGCTATGCAAAAGGTCAAATGAGGCTAAACACTAAGTAAGTTAGATTTTATTAAATTTTAACAATTAAGAAACCCCGGTCGCTCGCTATCGCTCGCTCCCATAGGGTTTCTTAATTGTTAAAATTTGACTTAATAAACACTAACTTATACTAAGCTCTAACGCACTTTGAATGGTAAAGACATTTTTGTTACGGTACAATAACGTATTATGATCATTTTAGAGCTTGGGTTAATCGTTTAGTGATATTGACATTTCCGACTATATGGCTTTCAATTGTCGCAAATATTTTTAATAGCGACGCATTATTTTGTTATTAAAACATGAAACCCTCACCTAACTATCCCCTATAAATTGTTAGAGTCTACGTCAGATTGTTCTACTATTCCATACGATACGTATCTATTTTTATCAGACCTAAATAATTAGAATTCACGATATTGACATGTGGATACCTTTCTCTTATCACTGCACCTGATTATGAACTTGACAGATTTAATCAGATTCTATCTGTCAATCTGGAAGACAACAATCATGGCACCACTGAAGAATTTTGTACCATTTTTCGCATTCGGTTAGTACATCTTTTATAATTTTCTAAAACAAACTAATAATATCCATGTCTTTTAATAAAGACACGTTTTCCTCGAAAATATCAAGCAAAGTGTCTTTCAATACGACTAACAACACCTCAAATGCAAGCAGTGATTGTGTCCAACATTTTTCATCCTAGTTAGATATCATAGAAGGCGTAGAAGTCCTCGGGATGTCAACCGAGCTAGAATCTAAAAACAAAAATGATATCAAACAGGGAATGCCACGTACCAAAAACAAGAGACATTCGGACAGTTGCAACGACAGTTAAGAATATGGAAGTACTGGGCATCGATCTCCCTGCTGTGATATATGCAATAGATAGAGAACTGTTTCGAGAATAATTTATTTATTTCGAAGAGGCATAGCATCAGAGTCATAACTTAATTGTTCGAGCAAACATTTCTCTATCTGATTTGTATTATCGCCAATTTCCTGTCCTACTCTATGTAAACTATGCTCTATTTCAGATAGAGTGCAGTCTTAAGCTCCGCCCCTTTAATAATAGCAAGGTATCGTATGCTCTATTTCAGATAGAGTGCAGTCTTAAGCTCCGCCCCCTTTGAAAGAGCAAGGTATCATACATAGATTAGTTTGTTCTAATATGTAGATCCATCCCAAAGCCACCATACAACACATTAATAATTATATCGATTCTTGACAGAGTACGGCCTCATATTTCTCACCTATGAGATACATATTTGGACCGCGCATTTACCGATTATAGATAACCTTATCCTTCACCGCTGCCGGACTATTTTTACGTAAATTATAAGCAGCCAGCACATCACATAAAAGTAGAAAAATGACTGTAAAATGTTTAGTTTTGAAATAAACATAGCGTTGTGGGTATTCCTTTTCTTAGTTAAATCATTGTCTATCCATCTATAGCAGTTTTGAAGTAAAATTCGAGAAAAAAAAATGATTTTCATTTTTTCATCCCGATTCTGTTTTCACACTTATTTCTTCTTACTTGTGTGATATGATATGTATGCAATACTATAGGGTCAAGGCAATTGCTATTAATAATGGTATCTTCAATTCCAAAGTAAATCCAATCATTGACATTGAAATTTGAATACACAAAAATATTAATCAATGACTCATGCAAGTTGCGTAAAATTTAAGTTTCCAATTTAAAAGAATAGATTTGAAACATAGCTATTTGATTAGACTATTGTTTCTTTTATAATATTGATTTGATTTTTTTTATATTTTTTATTAAATGCAGATTTTAACAGGGAAATATGTTTGAATTGTTTTGTGTAGCGGAGAAAGAGTGCTTCGGCTCAAGTAAGTATTACTGTACTGCAATACACGGAATAGAATAGAATAATGTTACGACAAGAAAAGCATTGATGCAAAGCATCAAAGGTCGCCGGTAACTAATTTATTTACAGACTGTAAGTAGTGATGTCAAAAGCAACAATTTCTTAAAATTATGCCTGTTAAATTACAGGAAATGTTGGAAATGTAACCACAGTGGTCAATAAGGTACAATTTATTTTCAAATGTGACTACTGCTAGATGTTGATACTGCATCACTAGCTTATTAAGGATAAGTTATTCATGCATACCAGATCGGGATATCTGCAGTTTTTACCAGTGCTGGAAAATCTCATCTTACACCCCCTGGTATAAGATGATGATGTCAGAAAGAACTACTTTTATGAATGAATGTGTAAATTTATACATTACTAAAAGAAAATAGACCGTAAATCTGCTACTATTTATCGAATATGGTATGCAAGAAAAAGAATCTATCACTGTCTGCACTTACAAATGAGAATATCCGGCTCTCGGGTAACTACACTTACACTATATATAATCTATATCCTATATGTAAAATATGTACATTATCATTGGTAAAAAATAAATAATATTAAAGTACAGGTGTATTGTGACCCATTAAACAGGCCTATTAAACTGTTAAATTAACCAGACCCTAGTGGTGGGGTGCAGTCCATCTGTTTACTATTTAATTTATAAAACTTGACCTGTGAATTACAAAAATGGGTCTTTCGTGTCATTATTAAATAAGAAGCACATTAAACTCAAAGGTACCATTTAATTTTTTCCAGTGCATTGACACGTGAGTGAAGTATCCGAACAAACGATAATCCGAAATTACTGCTAAATCTAACAAAACAAGCTGAAATCGATATCTATTTTGGCTATGGAAATATTAACTTATGCATACCTACTTCGTTTCTGAAAGAGTGTTCATGTTCATCGTTGTTGTTATTTTCCTGCGACGCTGTTACACCGCCACGCCAACCTTTAAAAAGTCGATTTGGTCTGGTCTAGGCAGATCTTTTCTCTTGGTATAAGATATTGTAAACACCGGTCTGGGGAGCGTCATTATTTTCACATTTTAAACAGTTATTCCCCTTTAATTAAAAGGGCCAATTTTAGCGCGAACTTCAACTTCCTTTGCGATTTTTAAAATAGTTTGTTTTATTTCAAACAACAATGTAAGATGTCAGAACCAAATTGTAACAAGTTCATACATTTTAATAACTTCTCCTACCAGCTGAAGAATCCTTAAGCATATCAAATATAGTCGCCGGTTTCGACCGGCGACTAATAAAGAATCAATCTTGTCCCTGCGATGAAAATGCGATTAAAACGTTGAGAAAATAAATCTACCATGTCCATTGAGTTGTGGATAAGGAAATCCCGCCCGACGGTTGAGATACGTCCCAAAAACTCGGCACCCGAGGGTCGAGATACGTCCCAAAAAACTAGGCAGAGCCTCGTTTTTTGGGACGTATCTCAACCCTGTGGTGGGATTTCCTTATCTACAACTCATGAACATGGTAGATTCACGTTAGCCTGCTATCGTCGAATACCCACGTTCCCCTCTTTACGCTATGCTATATCAGTGAAATACAGGAGTGGTAACGGAATATTTCACGGGGGTTCCGGCGATGATAACCTGCTTGAATTGATATAACCCGAGTCGTAAGGTAATTTAACTAAACATTTTACGCTATTTTTACATTGCGACTTGATTATTGTTCATTGATCATTACGTGATATGGCGACATATTGGGGTCACATGGTGAGAAACAATAGGGTAAATTTTAAAAATGCATTCAAGAAGTTTTTTCGTAGCTGTAACTTAACAGACTAACTTTTCATAATAATTACATCTTAATCTTAATTTAAGTTTTGGCGGTGGCAGCACAAGGCAATGGCGGTAACCATGGGGGAAGTGGTTTAGTCCCGGGCACAGGAGAAGTTAATGCTGCTATAGTCAATATAGGACTTCACTACAATGATAAACTGTGTCTTGAACTACTCCTTGTTGACTGTTCAACCCATGTTACTGCAGGTGATGAGAAGGTTTGCGGATCTGACGGTGTTACATATGAAAACCAGTAAGACAGAAAATCCTATGTTACAATTAATACTGCTTCTATGCTTTCATTGCTACCACCACAACCTCACATGTACTTTTACCTGAATTCTCTTCTGCTACTTTCTTCCCCTCCATACTTTCTCGCTATAGCAAGTCCCATTCTTTATTTACTTGTTGATGGTTTTTTGATGGCACTAATAATTAAGACAAATATCTTATTGCAGTTTTATCAGAATTCACAAACTGTATGTTCTTGATTCCTTGAAAATAATTAAAATGAGATGCCACGAAGTAAACAAATAGTTTTAAAGGTGTTTTTGTCTTGTTGATCTTGTATCACACTGTCTGAATACTATAAACAGTAATGTTTGCGGTTTCAGTTGTAAATTTACACATGCTATCTGTGAATTGGCACACTCAAGTCATGAGCTACACGTTGCTAGTCATGGCGCTTGCCCATCAACATCAGCGCCACCTGCCACAGCAGCATCTGCTTCTACAATGATGCCACCTGTCACAACAGCGCCACCTGCCACAGCAGCGCCTGGTTCTACAATGATGCCACCTGCTTCAACAGCACCATCTGCAACACAAATGGCGACTGGAACGAACGCTCCAATGAAAACAGCGTCAACGATAGCACCTACAGAAGATCCGATACATTCTATTGTTCAAGGTGTATTTTGTAAGAACGCTGCAAGCATCTCTTGCGCAGATGATTTCCAAATCATATGTGGATCGGATGGACAGCTGTATCCAAATCAGTAAGTTCAAGTACATTTTACAAGAAGATTTATGCTATTTTTTGTACATATTATTTACAGCGTAAATGTAAACTATATACCGTTTGGATTGAATAGAATTCACATTAATTTGCAGTAAGTCAAGAAAAATCCAACATCAAATAGCATGACAGAATGAAAAAAATAGTAGGCAAATGGTGAAATGGTTATTTTACTGATTTAAAACTGCTTTATGGTAACAACAATACGTCGGAGGGAATATTTTGTTCTTTCGTTTACGAGATTACAAACACGTGAACAGGCAAAAGAATGAAAAGACGACAAATGTAATGTGGCACCGACTAGTATTCAAAGCGTCGTCACATTTTTTCGTTTTCTTTGCCAAACTTCGTCGTTTTACAATAAGACGAAATAAATGTACGACGACAAATGCGCATTGTCATTTGTAATCTTGTCCTGACAAAGGTGTCGTAAAGCTAGATACTAAGTTACTCACAGAATTACTTAATAAAAATATGGTCAGCGTTTTAAGATAACACAACTTACAACAGGTACTGTATATATTTAGAAGATGCAATGTGGATTTTTATATATTCCACAGATGTGAGATGTCAAAGCAGAAGTGCAACGACCCTTCACTCACAGTAGCTGATAACTCAAAATGCCCCATTTCAGGGCGATAGGATCCTAAATACACTTGCTTGTATTTTCAATACGTAATTAAACACAACTCTATATTAATGTTGAAATATTTCTTACATTGAATAATAAATCTGAGATATATTTCTTCCACAGGAACAAGCCTTTCAAACACGTCTGTTTCACTTTTCCTTTTAACCTCCGAGTTATAGTTATACAAATTTCTAGTCTTGAATAGCTCTTTAAGTCATGGCAGATTGAACCGATACATCCGGAACCCATATTTGAATCACTTATACTCGTTTGAAACCGGATAGCATAAACTTTACCTATATAATTAGACAGAAACTTGCCAAAACCATCTGAAAGCATTTAATATTTCAATTTGTTTCTGTTTCTTTGTTTTTTACTGGTCATTTTTCATGATCCAAATGTGTTTGGTTAAAATACAACCAGAAAAAGATATCTCTCATATTTCAAAGAGACGTCTTTCGTTTAAACAGAGATATCTCTTTCACGCTAAGACATATCTTTGTATCACAGAAAGATATCTCCTGAATGTTAAGAGATATCGTTTCTACTTACAGATATATCTTTTTAACATCATCTGAGATGTCTCTATTTGTAAAGATATCTCTCAAAGTTACATAGATATCACTCTGAGTTTAAGAGATATTTATTTATTTTAAACAGAGATATATTTCGATGTAGGAGAGATATCTCTGTACGGTAAAGAAATATCTCTACTGCATTGAGAGACATCTCTTTAGTATTGGGGCAAATCTTTCAAAACATGAGAGATATCTCTATTAAAATGTTATCTCTTAATTTACAGAGGTGTAAAAAGATTTCTCCTAATTTACAGATATATCTTTGATTACAGAGATATCTCACATTTTAGGAGATCTCTCTATGAAATCAGATATATTTCTTTTTTGGCTAAATAGTCAAAGAAATATTTCTCTAATTTCAAAGAAATATCTTTTGTTTTAATAGAGATATATCTATCATGCTAAGATGTATTTTGTATCACAGAAAGATAACCTCCTGAACTTTAAGAGATATCTCTTCTACTTACAGAATATCAGTTTAACACCCTTTTTAAAGTTGGAAATTAAAGATATATCTCTCTATTTTAACCAGATATCTGTTTTTCGGAGATATCTATTGAGGTAGGAGAAATATCTCTATACGGTAGATAGATATGTCTATAACATCCAGAGATATATCTTAAGTATTTGAATAAAAATTACAAAACATGAGAGATAACTATATTGAAAGAAGTATATCTCATAATTCAGAGACTTATCTCTGAATCTACATGATATCCCCCCCCCCCCTTTGTAGACACTATCTTTATGAAATCAGATAGATTTTATTCTTAATAAATATTGAATTTCCTTGCCATAAAAATAATCCGAACGGCGTCTGATCCTTCCTGGGTAGTATTCCAGTACCAGTATTGCTAACACGTAAGTATACAAATTTACTATATTCTCTTTCATTACAATATGAAAATAAATTTGCAACAAGACGAATTAAGAAAATTTTCAAGGTTATTAAAATTGTTCATGGTAATGCTTCCGCCCCATTAGTTCAACAAAAGCATTTTAAAATACCATGATTAACTAGGGTTAGTGAGAAAATGAAGTGGTAACTAGAAGTAAACCAACTGAAAGTCCTTTAGCAAGCTGGTTTCAACCATTTTCGCTCAAAAGAATGTTCAACAACCAAGAAATTTAAGATAAATTTAAAGGCAATTCCGCACACAGGTAGCTCGAGTCGACCTCTAAAGATAATTTTACAAGATTTGAACAGACGGTCAAGTTAAACTAAAGTAACTGATGTAGGAAGTACAATGAACATATTGATTAATTCCTACCTATAAAGAAAGGAGAGCTAGAGTGTGCGTAATGTAGTCAAGGAGTACGTATAGAAACACAGTTTCCCACGAGGAGGATTATTGTCAAACACCCTTTCTCCTCTTCCAAAACGACTTAGTTTCTGACCTACTAATGTTGTCAAGACAGTTCTACATTTATAGGCAGAGAGTGACCCGAAATCCGTATCACAAATGTTTCCTACAGGATGCAGTACGATGCAGACATGCTTTCAGCATGGACAGATGACCGGTGTGTATAGATGAGTACAAAAGATGGCAGCTGCTCACTTTGCTTGTAACCAAAACGGAAGCGGTGGTGTAGAGGTTAAGGTGTCGGCCGCTCATCCCGGAGGTTGCTGGTTCGAGCCCCACTAGGGTCACGACCGTACTTTCTCATATGACACCAGTACTGGTTTTTCCAGGAAGTGGACTCAAGAGTGACTCGATAAGCTACAAGCTTTCTTCACAACCGAGCTAAAATAAATTAGTATAAACAAAACCGGAAGTCTGGTACCACCAAAATATATGGCACCTATGACAAGACAGAACGAGGCAACATACATTGACATTTGGCAGAAAGGAAAACCCAGCCACGAAATACTGAAACAAAGACTCGAAACAACCTCGGGAAAGAGCATCGCGGCAGCTGGATTGAAGCGATTGGGAAGCAAATGAGAACATGCATAACAGTTTTGGAGACAGTAATACAGTTGAGTAGACTGTAGAAACCTGTACTTATATCTTCACAGATGCTTTATCGGTATTGAAATCCTCTGCTTTCAATAATATACGTGTAACGTCCCTATCCAGCCACCTTTCAAAGCTCTTTCGACAGACAGAGAGTGTCCCTACTGTGCAGTCCCTCATAGTGTACAGCTGCTGAAAATAAGGAAGCATGCAAATAGGTCAAAAGAGTCAAAGAAGACCAACCATGCAAGCATTGTGGAATTAACAAAGACCCACAAGAATGGCTACGTAAATGTATCTTGTATGAAGATTTGAGCAATTCGGTCTGATCTGGTTTCTCGCTTAGTACACAAGAACCAATATCACATGCATAAACTGAAGCTCTCCCATCACAACAGTATCATCTAGTGCAACACAGCAAAGTAAACAAGTTAACATCATTGTAAAAAGCTCCCCATTCAAGAATCTGAGATGAAGTTTTGTTAAGTAATACAACTATCCCCTAGAAAAATATTGTTAACCAGTACTACTATTCCCTATAACAGTGTTGTTAACCAGTACAACTTTTCCCTATAACGATATTGTTAGCCAGTACTACCCTTCCCTATAACAGTGTTGTTAACCAGTACAACTTTTCCCTATAACGGTATTGTAAGCCAGTACTACTTTTCCCTATAACAGTGTTGTTAGCCAGTACTACTATTCCCTATAACAGTGGTGTTAGCCAGTACTACTATCCCCTAAAACAGTGTTGTTAACCAGTACAACTTTTCTCTATAACGATATTGTTAGCCAGTACTACTTTTCCCTATAACAGTGTTGTTAGCCAGTACTACTCTTCCCTATAACAGTGTTGTTAACCAGTACTACTATCCCCTATAACAGTGTTGTTAGCCAGTACTACTATTCCCTATAACAGTGTTGTTAGCCAGAACTACTATCATCCAGAACAGTGTTGTTAGACAGTACTACTATCCCCCAGAACAGTGTTGTTAGCCAGTACTACTATTCCCTATAACAGTGGTGTTAGCCAGTACTACTATTCACTATAACAGTGGTGTTAGCCAGTACTACTATCCCCTAAAACAGTGTTGTTAACCAGTACAACTTTTCCCTATAACGGTATTGTTAGCCAGTACTACTTTTCCCTATAACAGTGTTGTTAGCCAGTACTACTATTCCCTATAACAGTGTTGTTAACCAGTACAACTTTTCCCTATAACGGTATTGTTAGCCAGTACTATTTTTCCTATAACATTGTTGTTAACCAGTACAACTTTTCCCTATAACAGTGTTGTTAGCCAGTACTACTATCCCCTATTACGGTATTGTTAGCCAGTACTACTTTTCCCTATAACAGTGTTGTTAGCCAGTACTACTATTCTCTATAACAGTGTTGTTAGCCAGTACTACTATCCCCTAAAACAGTGTTGTTAACCAGTACAACTTTTCCCTATAACGGAATTGATAGCCAGTACTACTTTTCCCTATAACAGTGTTGTTAGCCAGTACTACTATTCCCTATAACAGTGTTGTTAGCCAGTACTACTTTTCCCTATAACAGTGTTGTTAGACAGTACGACTATTCCCTATAACAGTGGTGTTAGCCAGTACTACTATCCCCTAAAACAGTGTTGTTAACCAGTACAACTTTTCCCTATAACGGTATTGTTAGCCAGTACTACTTTTCCCTATAACAGTGTTGTAAGCCAGTACTACTATTCCCTATAACAGTGGTGTTAACCAGTACTACTATTCCCTATAACAGTGGTGTTAGGCAGTACTACTATTCCCTATAACAGTGTTGTTAGCCAGTACTACTATCATCCAGAACAGTGTTGTTAGCCAGTACTACTATCCCCTAAAACAGTGTTGTTAGCCAGTACTACTATTCCCTATAACAGTGGTGTTAGCCAGTACTACTATCACCTAAAACAGTGGTGTTAGCCAGTACTACTATCACATAAAACAGTGATGTAAGCTAGTACTATTATTCCCTATACAGTGGTGTTAGCCAGTACTACTATTTCCTATAACAGTGGTGTTAGCCAGTACTACTATCACCTAAAACAGTATTGTTAGCCAGTACTACTATTCCCTATAACAGTGTTGTTAGCCAGTACTACTATCACCTAAAACAGTGGTGTTAGCCAGTACTACTATTACATAAAACAGTGTTGTAAGCCAGTACTACTATTCCCTATAACAGTGGTGTTAGCCAGTACTACTATCACCTAAAACAGTGTTGTTAGCCAGTACTACTATTCCTTATAACAGTGTTGTTAGCCAGTACTACTATCACCTAAAACAGTGTTGTTAGCCAGTACTACTATCACCTAAAACAGTGGTGTTAGCCAGTACTACTATCACATAAAACAGTGATGTAAGCTAGTACTACTATTCCCTATAACAGTGGTGTTAGCCAGTACTACTATTTCCTATAACAGTGGTGTTAGCCAGTACTACTCTCACCTAAAACAGTATTGTTAGCCAGTACTACTATTCCCTATAACAGTGTTGTTAGCCAAAACTACTATCACCTAAAACAGTGGTGTTAGCCAGTACTACTATCACATAAAACAGTGTTGTAAGCCAGTACTACTATTCCCTATAACAGTGGTGTTAGCCAGTACTACTATCACCTAAAACAGTGTTGTTAGCCAGTACAACTATTCCCTATAACAGTGTGGTTAGCCAGTACTACTATCACCTAAAACAGTGCTGTTAGCCAGTAGAACTATCCCCAGGAAAAACGTTGTAAGCCAGTACAACTATCCCAAAGAAAAACGTTGTAAGTTATTACAACTATCCCCCAGAACATTTTTGTTAAACAGTACTACTATTTCCTATAACAGTGTTGTTAGCCAGTACTACTATCCCCTAAAACAGTGTTGTCAGCCAGTACTACTATCATCCAGAACAGTGTTGTTAGCCAGAACTACTATTTCCTATAACAGTGTTGTTAGCCAGTACTACTATCATCCAGAACAGTGTTGTTAGCCAGTACTACTATCATCCAGAACAGTGTTGTTAGCCAGTACTACTATCATCCAGAACAGTGTTGTTAGCCAGTACTACTATTTCCTAAAACAGTGTTGTTAGCCAGAACTACTATCATCCAGAACAGTGTTGTTAGCCAGTACTACTATTTCCTAAAACAGTGTTGTTAGCCAGTACTACTATCATCCAGAACAGTGTTGTTAGCCAGTACTACTATTTCCTATAACAGTGCTGTTAGCCAGTACTACTATCCCCTAAAACAGTGTTGTTAGCCAGTACTACTATCATCCAGAACAGTGTTGTTAGCCAGTACTACTATCATCCAGAACAGTGTTGTTAGCCAGTACTACTATTCTCTATAACAGTGTTGTTAGCCAGTACTACTATTCACTATAACAGTGTTGTTAGCCAGAACTACTATCATCCAGAACAGTGTTGTTAGCCAGTACTACTATCATCCAGAACAGTGTTGTTAGCCAGAACTACTATTCCCTATAACAGTGGTGTTAGCCAGTACTTCTATTCCCTACAACAGTATTGTTAGCCAGTACTACTATTCCCTATAACAGTGTTGTTAGCCAGTATTACTATAACCTATATCAGTGGTGTTAGCCAGTACTACTATCCCCTAAAACAGTGTTGTTAGACAGTACTACTGTTCCCTATAACAGTGTTGTTAGCCAGTACTACTGTCCCCTATAACAGTGTTGTTAGGCAGTACTACTATTCCCTATAACAGTGTTGTTAGGCAGTACTACTATTCCCTATAACAGTGGTGTTAGGCAGTACTACTATTCCCTAAAAGAGTGTTGTTAGCCAGTACTACTATTACCTAAAACAGTGTTGTTAGCCAGTACTACTGTTCCCTAAAACAGTGTTGTTAGCCAGTACTACTATTCCCTATAACAGTGTTGTTAGGCAGTACTACTATTCCCTATAACAGTGTTGTTAGGCAGTACTACTATTCCCTAAAAGAGTGTTGTTAGCCAGTACTACTATTCCCTAAAAGAGTGTTGTTAGCCAGTACTACTATTCCCTATAACAGTGTTGTTAGGCAGTACTACTATTCCCTATAACAGTGGTGTTAGGCAGTACTACTATTCCCTAAAAGAGTGTTGTTAGCCAGTACTACTATTATCTAAAACAGTGTTGTTAGCAAGTACTACTGTTCCCTAAAACAGTGTTGTTAGCCAGTACTACTATTCCCTATAACAGTGTTGTTAGGCAGTACTACTATTCCCTATAACAGTGTTGTTAGGCAGTACTACTATTCCCCATAACAGTGGTGTTAGGCAGTACTACTATTCCCTAAAATAGTGTTGTTAGCCAGTACTACTATTACCTAAAACAGTGTTGTTAGCCAGTACTACTGTTCCCTAAAACAGTGTTGTTAGGCAGTACTGTTATTCCCTAAAAGAGTGTTGTTAGCCAGTACTACTATTCCCTAAAAGAGTGTTGTTAGCCAGTACTACTATTCCCTAAATGAGTGCTGTTAGCCAGTACTACTAATCCCTATAACAGTGTTGTTAGGCAGTACTACTATTCCCTATAACAGTGGTGTTAGGCAGTACTACTATTCCCTATAACAGTGTTGTTAGGCAGTACTACTATTCCCTATAACAGTGTTGTTAGGCAGTACTACTATTCCCCATAACAGTGGTGTTAGCCAGTAATACTATTATCTAAAACAGTGTTGTTAGGCAGTACTACTGTTCCCTAAAACAGTGTTGTTAGCCAGTACTACTATTCCCTATAACAGTGTTGTTAGGCAGTACTACTATTCCCTATAACAGTGTTGTTAGGCAGTACTACTATTCCCCATAACAGTGGTGTTAGGCAGTACTACTATTCCCTACAAGAGTGTTGTTAGCCAGTACTACTATTACCTAAAACAGTGTTGTTAGCCAGCACTACTGTTCCCTAAAACAGTGTTGTTAGCCAGTGCTACTATTCCCTATAACAGTGTTGTTAGGCAGTACTACTATTCCCTATAACAGTGTTGTTAGGCAGTACTACTATTCCCCATAACAGTGGTGTTAGGCAGTACTACTATTCCCTAAAAGAGTGTTGTTAGCCAGTACTACTATTACCTAAAACAGTGTTGTTAGCCAGTACTACTGTTCCCTAAAACAGTGTTGTTAGCCAGTGCTACTATTCCCTATAACAGTGTTGTTAGGCAGTACTACTATTCCCTATAACAGTGTTGTTAGGCAGTACTACTATTCCCTAAAAGAATGTTGTTAGCAAGTACTACTATTACCTAAAACAGTGTTGTTAGCCAGTACTATTGTTCCCTAAAACAGTGTTTTTAGCCAGTACTACTATTCCCTATAACACTGTTGTTAGGCAGAACTACTATTCCCTATAACAGTGTTGTTAGCCAGTACTACTATTACCTAAAACAGTGTTGTTAGCCAGTACTACTGTTCCCTAAAACAGTGTTGTTATCCAGTACTTCTATTCCCTATAACAGTGTTGTTAGCCAGTACTACTGTTCCCTATAACAGTGTTGTTAGCCAGTACTACTATCATCCAGAACAGTGTTGTTAGCCAGTACTACTATCCCCTAAAACAGTGTTGTTAGCCAGTATTACTATTCCCTATAACAATGTTCTTAGAAAGTACTATTATTCACTAGAACAGTGTTGTTAGCCTGTACTACTATTCCCTATAACAGTGTTGTTAGGCAGTACTACTATTCACTAGAACAGTGGTGTTAGGCAGTACTACTATTCCCTAAAACAGTGTTGTTAGCCAGTACTACTATTACCTAAAACAGTGTTGTTAGCCAGTACTACTGTTCCCTAAAACAGTGTTGTTAGCCAGTACTACTTTTCCCTATAACAGTGTTGTTAGCCAGTACTACTGTTCCCTATAACAGTGTTGTTAGCCAGTACTACTATCATCCAGAACAGTGTTGTTAGCCAGTACTTCTATCCCCTAAAACAGTGTTCTTAGAAAGTACTATTATTCACTAGAACAGTGTTGTTAGCCTGTACTACTATTCCCTATAACAGTGTTCTTAGCAAGTACTACTATTCACTAGAACAGAGTTGTTAGCCAGTATTACTATTCCCTATAACAGTGGTGTTAGCCAGTACTATTATTCCCTATAACAGTGTTGTTAGCCAGTACTACTGTTCCCTATAACAGTGTTGTTAGCCAGTACTACTATCATCCAGAACAGTGTTGTTAGCCAGTATTACTATTCCCTATAACAGTGTTCTTAGAAAGTACTATTATTCACTAGAACAGTGTTGTTAGCCTGTACTACTATTCCCTATAACAGTGTTCTTAGCAAGTACTACTATTCACTAGAACAGAGTTGTTAGCCAGTATTACTATTCCCTATAACAGTGGTGTTAGCCAGTACTACTATTCCCTATAACAGTGTTCTTAGCAAGTACTAGTATTCCCTAAAACAGTGGTGTTAGCCAGTATTACTATTCCCTATAACAGTGGTGTTAGCCAGTACTACTATCCCCTAAAAAAGTGTTGTTAGACAGTACTACTATTCCCTATAACAGTGGTGTTAGCCAGTACTACTATTCCCTATAACAGTGGTGTTAGCCAGTACTACTATCCCCTAAAACAGTGTTGTTAGACAGTACTACTATTCCCTATAACAGTGTTGTTAGCCAGTACTACTATCATCCAGAACAGTGTTGTTAGCCAGTACTACTATCCCCTGAAACAGTGTTGTTAGCCTGTATTACTATTCCCTATAACAATGTTCTTAGAAAGTACTATTATTCACTAGAACAGTGTTGTTAGCCTGTACTACTATTCCCTATAACAGTGTTGTTAGGCAGTACTACTATTCACTAGAACAGTGGTGTTAGGCAGTACTACTATTCCCTAAAACAGTGTTGTTAGCCAGTACTACTATTACCTAAAACAGTGTTGTTAGCCAGTACTACTGTTCCCTAAAACAGTGTTGTTAGCCAGTACTACTATTCCCTATAACAGTGTTGTTAGCCAGTACTACTGTTCCCTATAACAGTGTTGTTAGCCAGTACTACTATTCCCCATAACAGTGGTGTTAGCCAGTACTTCTATCCCCTAAAACAGTGTTCTTAGAAAGTACTATTATTCACTAGAACAGTGTTGTTAGCCTGTACTACTATTCCCTATAACAGTGTTCTTAGCAAGTACTACTATTCACTAGAACAGAGTTGTTAGCCAGTATTACTATTCCCTATAACAGTGGTGTTAGCCAGTACTACTATTCCCTATAACAGTGTTGTTAGCCAGTACTACTGTTCCCTATAACAGTGATGTTAGCCAGTACTACTATCATCCAGAACAGTGTTGTTAGCCAGTGTTACTATTCCCTATAACAGTGTTCTTAGAAAGTACTATTATTCACTAGAACAGTGTTGTTAGCCTGTACTACTATTCCCTATAACAGTGTTCTTAGCAAGTACTACTATTCACTAGAACAGAGTTGTTAGCCAGTATTACTATTCCCTATAACAGTGGTGTTAGCCAGTACTACTATTCCCTATAACAGTGTTCTTAGCAAGTACTAGTATTCCCTAAAACAGTGGTGTTAGCCAGAATTACTATTCCCTATAACAGTGGTGTTAGCCAGTACTACTATCCCCTAAAAAAGTGTTGTTAGACAGTACTACTATTCCCTATAACAGTGGTGTTAGCCAGTACTACTATTCCCTATAACAGTGGTGTTAGCCAGTACTACTATCCCCTAAAACAGTGTTGTTAGACAGTACTACTATTCCCTATAACAGTGTTGTTAGCCAGTACTACTATTCCCTATAACAGTGTTTTAAGCCAGTACTACTATCACCTAAAACAGTGGTGTTAGCCAGTACTACTATCACATAAAACAGTGGTGTTAGCCAGTATTACTATTCCCTATAACAGTGTTCTTAGGAAGTACTACTATTCACTAGAACAGTGTTGTTAGCCAGTATTACTATTTCCTATAACAGTGGTGTTAGCCAGTACTACTATTCCCTATAACAGTGTTCTTAGCAAGTACTATTATTCCCTAAACAGTGTTGTTAGCCGTTATTACTATTCACTATAACAGTAGTGTTAGCCAGTACTACTACTCCCTATAACAGTGGTGTTAGCCAGTACTACTATTCCCTATAACAGTGGTGTTAGCCAGTACTACTATCCCCTATAACAGTAGTGTTAGCCAGTACTATTATTCCCTAAAACGGTGTTCTTAGCAAGTACTACTATTCACTAGAACAGTGTTGTTAGCCAGTACTACTATTCCCTATAACAGTGTTCTTAGCAAGTACTACTATTCCCTATAACAGTGTTGTTAGCCAGTACTACTATCCCCTAAAACAGTGTTATTACCCAGTACTACTATTCCCTAAAACAGTGTTGTTAGCCAGTACTACTATTCCCTAGAACAGTGTTGTTAGCCAGTACTACTATCCCTTAAAACAGTGTTGTTAGCCAGTACTACTATCCCCTAAAACAGTGTTGTTAGCCAGTACTACTATTCCCTATAACAGTGTTGTTAGCCAGTACTACTATCTGCAAAAACAGTGTTGTTAGCCAGTACAACTTTTCTCTATAACAGTACTACTATTCACTAGAACATTGTTGTTAGCCAGTACTACTATTCCCTATAACAGTGGTGTTAGCCAGTACTATTATTCCCTAAAACGGTGTTGTTAGCCAGTACTATTGTTCCCTAAAACAGTGTTTTTAGCCAGTACTACTATTCCCTATAACAGTGTTGTTAGGCAGTACTACTATTCCCTATAACAGTGTTGTTAGGCAGTACTACTATTCCCCATAACAGTGGTGTTAGGCAGTACTACTATTCCCTAAAAGAGTGTTGTTAGCCAGTACTACTATTACCTAAAACAGTGTTGTTAGCCAGTACTACTGTTCCCTGAAACAGTGTTGTTAGCCAGTACTACTATTACCTAAAACAGTGTTGTTAGCCAGTACTACTGTTCCCTAAAACAGTGTTGTTAGCCAGTACTACTATTCCCTATAACAGTGTTGTTAGCCAGTACTACTGTTCCCTATAACAGTGTTGTTAGCCAGTACTACTATCATCCATAACAGTGTTGTTAGCCAGTACTACTATCCCCTAAAACAGTGTTGTTAGCCAGTATTACTATTCCCTATAACAATGTTCTTAGAAAGTACTATTATTCACTAGAACAGTGTTGTTAGCCTGTACTACTATTCCCTATAACAGTGTTGTTAGCAAGTACTACTATTCACTAGAACAGTGGTGTTAGGCAGTACTACTATTCCCTAAAACAGTGTTGTTAGCCAGTACTACTATTACCTAAAACAGTGTTGTTAGCCAGTGCTACTGTTCCCTAAAACAGTGTTGTTAGCCAGTACTACTATTCCCTATAACAGTGTTGTTAGCCAGTACTACTGTACCCTATAACAGTGTTGTTAGCCAGTACTACTATCATCCAGAACAGTGTTGTTAGCAAGTACTACTATCCCCTAAAACAGTGTTGTTAGCCAGTATTACTATTCCCTATAACAGTGTTCTTAGAAAGTACTATTATTCACTAGAACAGTGTTGTTAGCCTGTACTACTATTCCCTATAACAGTGTTCTTAGCAAGTACTACTATTCACTATAACAGTGTTGTTAGCCAGTATTACTATTGCCTATAACAGTGGTGTTAGCCAGTACTACTATCCCCTAAAACAGTGTTCTAAGCAAGTACTATTATTCCCTATAACAGTGTTGTTAGCCGGTATTACTATTGCCTATAACAGTGTTCTTAGCAAGTACTACTATTCACTATAACAGTGTTGTTAGCCAGTATTACTATTCCCTATAACAGTGGTGTTAGCCAGTACTACTACTCCCTATAACAGTGTTCTAAGCAAGTACTATTATTCCCTATAACAGTGTTGTTAGCCAGTATTACTATTGCCTATAACAGTGGTGTTAGCCAGTACTACTATCCCCTAAAACAGTGGTGTTAGCCAGTACTACTATCCCCTATAACAGTAGTGTTAGCCAGTAGTATTATTCCCTAAAACGGTGTTCTTAGCAAGTACTACTATTCATTAGAACAGTGTTGTTAGCCAGTACTACTATTCCCTATAACAGTGTTCTTAGCAAGTACTACTATTCCCTATAACAGTGTTATTAGCCAGTACTACTATTCCCTAAAACAGTGTTCTTAGCCAGTACTACTATTCCCTAGAACAGTGTTGTTAGCCAGTACTACTATCCCTTAAAACAGTGTTGTTAGCCAGTACTACTATCCCCTAAAACAGTGTTGTTAGCCAGTACTACTATTCCCTAAAACAGTGTTCTTAGCCAGTACTACTATTCCCTATAACAGTGTTGTTAGCCAGTACTACTATTCCCTATAACAGTGTTCTTAGCAAGTACTACTATTCCCTATAACAGTGTTGTTAGCCAGTACTACTATCCCCAAAAACAGTGTTGTTAGCCAGTACAACTTTTCCCTATAACAGTGTTCTTAGCAAGTACTACTATTCACTAGAACAGTGTTGTTAGCCAGTACTATTATTCCCTAAAACAGTGTTCTTAGCAAGTACTACTATTCACTAGAACAGTGTTGTTAGCCAGTACTACTATTCCCTATAACAGTGTTGTTAGCCAGTACTACTATTCCCTAAAACAGTGTTCTTAGCAAGTACTACTATTCACTAAAACAGTGTTGTTAGCCAGTACTACTATTCCCTAAAACAGTGTTGTTAGCCAGTACTACTATTCCCTAAAACAGTGTTCTTAGCAAGTACTACTATTCACTAGAACAGTGTTGTTAGCCAGTACTACTATTCCCTATAACAGTGGTGTTAGCCAGTACTACTTTTCCCTAAAACAGTGTTCTTAGCCAGTACTACTATCACCTAAAACAGTGGTGTTAGCCAGTACTACTATTCCCTATAACAGTGGTGTTAGCCAGTACTACTATCACCTAAAACAGTGGTGTTAGCCAGTACTACTATTCCCTATAACAGTGGTGTTAGCCAGTACTACAACTCCCTATAACAGTGTTCTAAGCAAGTACTATTATTCCCTAAAACAGTGTTTTTAGCCAGTACTACTATTCCCTATAACAGTGGTGTTAGCCAGTACTACTATTCCCTAAAACAGTGTTGTTAGCCTGTACTACTATTCCCTATAACAGTGTTGTTAGCCAGTATTACTATTCCCTATAACAGTGTTGTTAGCCAGTACTACTATTCCCTAAAACAGTGTTGTTAGCCAGTACTACTATTCCCTATAACGGTGTTGTTAGCAAGTACTACTATTCCCTATAACAGTGGTGTTAGCCAGTATTACTATTCCCTATAACAGTGTTGTTAGTCAGTACTACTATCCCCTAAAACAGTGTTGTTAGCCAGTACAACTTTTCCCTATAACAGTGTTCTTAGCAAGTACTACTATTCACTAGGACAGTGGTGTTAGCCAGTACTACTATTCCCCAAAAGTGTTGTCAGGCAGTTTTATTATTCCCTAAAACAGTGTTCTTAGCAAGTACTACTATTCCATATAACAGTGTTGTTAGCCAGTACTACTATTCCCCAAAAGTGTTGTCAGGCAGTACTAAAGGTCATAAGGCTAAATGAAAATTCTTACACAGCCTTCATTTTTGTGAACACAACGAGTAAAAGCAACGAAGAAGAACTTGTATTCCCCCTTTACATTTTTACAGTATTTGTGCCATCGAAAGAAGAGCGCATATGTCAGATAAGGTTATCTTTTTTGACACAAGGGCATAGATGTCAAAAGCAAAGATGAAGACTGTTTTTGGTCAAGATTCATATCCACGTGTCTGTCAAACATGTGTTTAGTCTAACATTTACCAAATCACAGACAAGAACTTTATCTGAAAATAGTACCAATGAACCGTTTACAGAACACATCTTGTAATGCAGTGGTGCTCACTTATAGCGAACTCGGATATAACGAAAACTCAGGTATCACGTAGAAAAGGTTTTCCCCGGCTCCATATCTGCTTAATTGCTATATACATGTATTCTGACATGTTAAAAACAGATTTGGATATTGCGCAAAATCGGCTATAACGTAAATTATTCCGAAGTCCCTATAAACCATTTTCTATGTAAATTAGCTCGGTTGTAACGAATCTCTAGGTCAAAAGTATCCGATCCAATTTATGTCTCATTCATCAATTTAAATTATACATGAATTCGCTCTCTATACATTTATTTTATTGCAAAGACAAGTGTACATTTCTTTCACGATTTGTTCCATTTATCTTAATACAGATTTGGTTGTACAGATGATATTGGTGCTTCGGATCCACACTACAGTAACTGGTGGAATATGTAACTCAGTTTGCCTTTCTAAGTCTTGTAATACACAACACTTTTATCACTTCATTTGTGATAACTAGTCACGATTTTGTATTTTAGACGCCTTTGTCTTATCATTCTAGCATAAAATGTGTTGTTTTTACCCATTTTTCCGGTGTTTTAACAGGAGAAAAAAACGTGTGTTAACGGGGTGATTCACGCGCCGTTATAACCCGTTTTCATTTATGTGCAGTCCAGGGCCATTGTAAACAATGGACTGCCTCCCAAGTCTTACATCATGTAAGGCGTCAACAGTGCCGGGCTTAAAAACCGCTGGTGACGTCATAAATATGACGTAAACAACACGGACGTTGTCCCGCGCATTATTGAACGTCGTACCAGTAAGAGCGTTTCATTTTTATTTTTATTTTTTTATGCTATTTATGCTAGAGTAGCGTAAACAAACGTTTCTTTGTGTTATAACACTTGCAGCAACCCTCAGGATATGTTGGTGCCCTCGTCCTAGCGGGCTCGGGCACCAAACATCCCTCAGGATTCTGCAGATGTTATAACACGAAAAAACTAGCGTTAACCCTACATTTTTACAATTTAATGAGGTCAGCGGACATTACTCATTTTGGTTCAAACTCTTTTTAGAGAGAATAAACATGGAACTGCAGAAAGAAATCTTGTTAGTTTTCACTCTGGGTAATACATTCTAATCAGCTGAGTTTATGACCAATCAAGATTCTTTAAACTTTGAAGCTAATCTTTTCGATTAAAGTTAAACTAATTTTACTTACTGACAATTCGTTTCCAAGCTCAAGTGTTTCGAAGCGGTAACCGGCAGAAAAGTCAATTTTAACAGCTTGTACAATTCGAACGAAATGAGTGTAAAAGTAAGGAAATACGATTAATCTTCATACATGTATGTACTGTTTAATAAGGATAATGTGATAGTGACGTAATAGATATTTCTGTACACAAAAGTTTACACTCATTGTATAAAATGATAGATCATGCGTGCAAGAAAGATTTAATCCGAATAGTATCCGATGATTTGTTTACAATTATATTGGTTTCTTCTAGTGTCATTGTCACATCATCCTAAATAAACTGTACTTGTTCGAGACCACCAAACACGGAAAACCATCAAACTGGAAAGGACACTGTGCATGCGCAATATTTCTGTTAGGCTAGGCAAACAAATTCAAAACTTTTTATCATATTTATTGATTTGTTGTATACTTGAAACAGCTGAGGAGACACAATTTAAAAGCTAGCACCACAATTAAACTAATCTATTAAAATTGACATTTTGTAAAAGTATAGCACAATATCTCTAGATTTTTCATCAATGAGAATCAAGCCAGAACCTTATTCTCCAGTAACTGGGATGTACATAAAAAACCCTTTCTAAATCCATATTGGTAGTTTAAAATTATTTGGTTACTTTCTAGAAATTCCACAAGTTTATTTCTTATATTTTTTCCCATAAGCCTACAGCATATAGGAGTAAGGCTTATGGGTCTATACTTTTCTGCTTTTGCTCTAGAACATGCTTTGTATGTTGTGAAATTGTTTTGTCTCTAGCATCCCTACTTTACTAGTGTTTAATTTTTCAATTAAATATCCTAAACCATCTAACGACAAATTGCCTCCATTTTCACGGTCAGTTTTACCCTCATCAGCCTGATCCGGTGAACAACTACGTCATCTACAAATAGTTCAACATCATCGTAATAACAAGATGACAGAACGATATATTAAAATAGCATCACCATATATAAAAACCACAGCATTATATATCCAAATGACATCACCATTTGTCAAAACCACAGAATCATATATAAAAATGACAGCACCATATATAAAAAACCACAACACCATATATCAAAACCACAGCACCAAATATAAAAATGACAGCACCATATACCAAAATGATAACACCATATATCAAAATGACATCACCATTTATCAAAACCACAGCACCATCTATCAAAATGACTTCACCATTTATCAAAACCACAGCACCATCTATTAAAACGACATCACCATCTATCAAAACCACAGCACCATCTATCAAAACGACATCACCATCTATCAAAACGAATATTCAGTTCCACAAGAGAGTGACATTGTACTCGGAAATTTATTTAGTCAGTTCAGAAAACTGTCGTTTATGGAGTTTAAACCCTTGATTGTCTTTAAACTCACGTTATATCAGTTGCTTTGACAGTTTTGTTAATTTCTGATACAATCTTACAACTATTGGACAGTGACCCCTTCCCCCAAATCACCACCACCACGCACGGTCGGTTACAGAGCTCTTAGTCTGTAGAAAACACAAGGAAAGCCGGTAATGCTGATGGTAGAGGAATAAAAACGTCGAGGGATTTTTTGTTATCCGGTGCACGGATTAGTTTTTCGATCAGTGGCTCCATAAATAGAACGGTTTAGGAACCAAAACATTTTACTCTTTATATTATAAAATAATGTTATATAAGCATTTCCACCAACATTACTGTCCGTCAAGATTTATTCCTATATTTTGTAACATGCAAGACTTAATAAACCTTTCTAACCAGATGAATTTTTTAAGCATACGTATGGTCGGGTTTTAAGTAACGATCGGAAATGTTAGTTAAAACTGTATACTGTAGAGCTGTTTGGTGTGAGGGACCCCACGCCAAATTTACAACTGTCACTATGTTATCTGACATACATAAAGATTGGACTACTGTTTAATATGATATCCCCCTTTTACATAGAGAAAACTTTTCTCGATGAAAAAGGGGCATATCATATTCGCCAGAAAAGAAGGGTTTCCGCTTTACAGACAATATGTGATCAGCGTCTAAACAATTATGGTCGCCTCCACGATTCGATTTTTTAACGGACTTCATGTGTACCGTATTTATACAAATACTGGCGTTGTGAATGCATGTCATGCATAATTGCAGTATCTTTGTAAAGGTTTATTATGTTCTGAGTCGGCGTGGACCTAATTTTAATTAAAGTAAGTGGGTTTAATAATAGAAATCAGATGTAGTAAAGGACACCTACCTGCGGCTACACGACCGTGTTAATGTCCAAAGCGAATTTCGTTTCAAGAGATTAAGGTATAAAAGGTATTTATGTGCGAAAAATATATGTTTCTGTAACCAGGGCCTGTGTATTTGATTGGATCGGAATGTAGACCGTACAGTAACGTTGCTCATGAAATACACAATTTTATCTGTCACAGTTTTGTTTCAGTGTGGTCTAATTTCTGCATTAAACATGTAAATAGTCAGATCATGTACTGTCTGTTCTGCCTATAGAAATCTGGTGAACCAGAGTTCATGCATATTTGAGATAAAAGGCGAATATAGAAAAGTTGATGGAATGATATACAAATGTGATGTATGACTGTTAATTTGATAATGTATTCGCTGGCGAAAGAACACTTACAACCATCTTTGTTTTCTTCTTTGTTTTGGTCAGTTGTTGTTGTTCACTAGGAGACACAATATCATTTTTACGTTATTTGCTCATCTAAATTATAAAGTTTTTCAATTCACTGCTCACCACCATCCAGCGACTATAGTCCAATTCTGACATTGTCCTTGAAGTTCTTTTTAATCTATTTATCCATTATTAGTCTCTAGCCAGTCAAAGACCGCTTGGAAGTCTGTGTTTGCTCGGTTCCGTTCCCCAACTACGTGTCCGGGCTGTAACTTCCGCTCCGCATTGCGTGTCCGGGATGCAACTTCCGCTCCGTACTACGTGTCCGGGCTGTAACTTCAATATGCATAGATCAATTTTTAAAATAATTCACACATTTGTTGTCAATAACACAATGGTGTGCCATGTACCACACCAGGGAGCTGCATTGAACGTCAAAGTCACACTTAGGGCTCAAAACGTGTAATGTAGGGTTATGTACCAATATTTCGTATCCGGTCGGTAACTTCTACATTGAATGATCTTTAAACAACTTTATAAAATTGCTGTGCATACTTCAAGGGCATTTCATGCACCACACCTGGGGAGAGCTACCTTGAAAGTAAAGGTCAAGGTCACACTTAGGGCTTAAAATGTGATACTGTGTAATATACCAGTATTTTGAGTCCAAGCTGTAACTTCAATATGCATTGACTTGACTTTGAAATAAATTCACACAATTGTTGTTCACACCGCAAGAGTGCGTCATGCACAACACCCAAAGAACAACCTTAGGGTCAAGGTCACATTTAAGGTTCAAACTTTTAACTAAGGGTTATATTCCTGTATTTTGTGACTGAGCTGTAACTTCTACACGCATATGCTTATTTTGAAATAATTTCTCGTGGTGGTTGCGCATGTCTTGCCTGCTCAAGTCAATGTCACATTTTAAAGAGAGCTACAGATCATAATACTATAGCTCCTCGACCACACCTGGAAGAATTTTGTTTAAACTTGAGCAAACTGTTCACCTTATAAGAACAACATGCAATACCTATGTTTCAAAAACGCCTGCTAAAGGCCAAGGTCATAGTTAGGGTAAAATGATATGTTTTTATATCTCCAAAATTTTTGCATGATTTTCTTGAAACTTTAGATAAATGTAATCTCGTGGAGAGGATATGAAGAATTTGTTTCTCAACCACTCTTGGCTCAAGGTCAATGTAACACGTAAGGGTCAAAGGTTACCAGAACGTAGCATATCCCCTTAACCCTTTGAAGGATTTTCAACAAAATTTGGTCAACTGTTCATCTCATTATTACAAACTTCGGGATCAAAGGTCATACGACGATATCACCGAAAGCCATTGAAGAATTTCACTAAAACTTTTATCATATATTAATTTCATTATGTTCTATCCAGTTGGGGACTTGTACTGCATGTTAATACTCCATCCATTTGTTTTGCTTTAATGTGCACTTATTCTAAAACCAGAACGCACGCGCAAACTTAATAACTGATAAATTCGTATACAGAAAATAATCAAGTTGTGGAGCCGCCTTGGTTCAGTGGTAGCGCGTTCGCCTCAGGGTCGGATGGTCCTTGGTTCGAACCCCACCAGTTGTCAAGAAGTGGATGTGCCCTTAGTCAAGACTAAGATAGTTCCACATTGCCTCCCTCTCTCTCTCTCTCTCTCTCTCTCTCTCTCTCTCTCTCTCTTTGAGTGTGATTTTATCTGGAGCGAGACTCGGGAGCGATTAATCTAAGTTGTAAGAACTAGTTTCGCAATCAAGAGTAAATAAATCGGTATAAACAATCAAGTTATACAGATTAGATATCATTGTGCTTGATTCAATTGTTATTAAGTTGATTAATCTAGATTCTAATGCACTTCCATTGTACCACCGATTCTGAATGGTTAAGTCATTTTTGTGAAGGAAAAATAACGTATATTTGATCCCAAAATAGAACGGTCTGAAATTGCCACATTTTAGAAAAGCGTGGGTCGCAAATATGTTAAATGGCGACGGCGTTTAGGGGGCACAAAACAGTTTCCTTCCGTCAGGAGCAGCGACACAGACACCTCTAGCAAGTTTCCGCTTGACTTTCTTATACACTCACAGACCTGAAAAACACAAATCAATGAAATAGTTATAAAATAGCTGTTACTTAAAAAAAAAAAATAGTTATTAACGGTCAACCAGCTTAACCGGCTGTATTTGAATTTCACACCTTTCATTTATGCATAGCGAAATCAGATAAGAATCCGAAAATCCGCTACTCCACCTCAATTTTTTACATTTGTAAATGTTTACAGGCCTCTCCAGCCATGCAGACAAACTTGCGTTCGAAGCTAGATGGACAGCAGTTTCGTATTTCTGTCATTTACAACATTTCAATAAGTATCGGGGATTTGATTTCTAATTTCACATGGGTATAGCCTATGTCGAATCAATTATTTAATTGCTTTCAGTATTCAATTAAATACTCGTACATACGTTTACCTATGGTCGGGCTTTGCGCCCTTTGAGCTTTCGCCCGTATTACTGTCTTCAATTATGCCAGCAGGTTTCATACCTGCCTCTGATTCTATAATTTGACAGGGGCCACTTCGAAAATAGAGGCCGGGAACTGTTCAGTGCCTCCTTAATTTTGTTGCTTAATATAGGAAACCCTTTTCTAACTATCCCCTGTAAATTGTTAGTCTCTACGTCAGATTGTTCTACTATTTCATACGATACGTATCTATTTTTATCAGACCTAAATAATTAGAATTCACGATTTTGCCATGTGGATACCTTTCTCTTATCACTGCACCTGTTTATGAACTTGACAGATTTAATCAGATTCTATCAGACCATCTGGAAGGCAACAATCATGGCACCACTGAAGAATTTCGTACCATTTTTCGCATTCGGTTAGTACATGTTTTATAATTTTCTAAAACAAACTAATAATATCCAATTTCGTTTAATAAAGACTCGTTTTCCGCGAAAATATCGTATAAAGCAAGCAAAGTGTCTTTCAATGCAACTTATAACACCTCAAATGTAAGCAGTGACCGTGTCCAACATTTTTCATCCTAGTTAGGTATCATAGAAGGCGTAGAAGTCCTTAGGATGTCAACCGAGCTAGAATCTAAGATATTCGGACATTTGCAACGACGGTTATAAATACGGAAGTGCTAGGCATAGATCTCCCTGCTGTGATATATGTAATAGATAGGGGAGACTGGGATTGAATCCATTGTATCTCCCCCGTCTTATCGCGAAAATAACATTGCAGACAGGAGTTTTAGACGCGCTATTTTTCAACTAGAGGACTCACGAAGCCGTATGACAACCAGCGAAGAAATGTTGATTTAATGTCAAAATAATATTTCCGGTACCTCTGAGTAAATGTTCGAATATTTGAGTAATTTCTCCTTGTTTTGCATCGTTCAAGATTTACATAAATTCAACTAGATCTACGTAATCATAGTTGTATATAGCACTGGCTTTCTAAACGTATTTAGTTTAAACAAAAGTCTCTTCCATATAGTAAGACAAGTAGGAATGGGGTTGCTTGAGGCACTTGTATGAACTACTATTAATTTTCTTATTGTTTGTTCTAATTGATAAGACTTAGTACAAATTCGATCTTCGATTTTCCGTAGAAAAACTATATTTCTAGTGTTTGTAAGTACTTACCATTTCATGCATATCGAGTGCAGTGGCCGGACTCTGGTCTAATTGGCGAGAAATGTGTACATACTATTTTCACCTTCGATACACATGTGCATACGCACGGACACGCATCCATAACGCATACGCACACATGCGTGACTACGAACGTTCGCTCACACACTTCAACTTAATTTCTCACCTATGAGATACATATTTCCGCGCATTTACCCATGTGAGATAAACTTATCTCACATCGCTTATCTCACATCGCTGCCGGACTATTTTTACGTTAATTGTAAGCAGACATAAAAATCGAAAAATGACTGTAAAATTGTTATTTTTGAAATAAACATAGGGTTGTTGGAATTCATTTTCTTAGTTAGATAATTTTCTATCCATTTATAGCAGTTTTGAAGTAAAATTAGAGAAAAAGTTGATTTTCTTTTTTTCATCCCCATCCTGTATTTGCACTTATTTCTTCTTACTTGTGTAAAAATACGATTTAAACGGTGAGAAAATAAATCTACCATGTCCATTGAGTTGTGGATAAGAAAATCCCACCCTCGGGTTGAGATACGTCCAAAAAACTCGGCAGAGCCTCGTTTTTGGACGTATCTCAAACCTCGGGTGGGATTTCCTTATCCACAACTCATGAATATGTTAGATTCACTTTATACAATAAAGGGATCATTGATTATCTGTGTTCGAATTCGCAGGCTCGACCTACCCCCAAGATGACTCAACCAACCCATGAGCGGAGTAAATTGAGCCATTTTTTCAGTCGCCTTCAGACGCTGATTTATAGCGTCACAGTGCATGACAGTGTATTAAATGTAGCTCAAAATGTAGAGAACTTGTTATTCTTTATAAAGCACGATTCTGCGAATTGATCAAACTTTTCTAAACAAAAAAATAAAACAAGATGTAGAAAAATGGCTCATTTAACCCCGGTCTCCCATAGAGAGCTGTTTCGAGAATAATTTATTTATTTCGAAGAGGCATAGCCTCAGAGTAATAACTTTATAGTTCGAGCAAACACTTCTCTATCTGATTTATATTATCGCCAATTTCCTGTCCTACTCTATGTAAACTATGCTCTATTCCAGATAGAGTACAGTCTTAAGCTCCGCCCCTTTGATAATTGCAAGGAATTATATGCTCTATTTCAGAGTCAGCCCGATTAGCTCAATAAATAGAGCACGAGATTTGTAATCACGGGGTTAGCTCAATAAATAGAGCACGAGACTTGTAATCACGGGGTTGTGGGTTCGATTCCCGGGGCTGACCAACTAAAATTACTAACAGTCTTTCGGATGAGACTTCAAACCGAGGTCTCATCATGTATGGGTGCTGTACACTTGGCATGTAAAAGGTCAGGAATTGGAACGCTTCCTGTATCTTGCAAAATCCTCTGCAAACCTAAAATAACTAACCTCTTCTGGGGGCGTTGGTTATATGGATTATGCAGTACCAACGATAAAACTCTAATTACATACATACTCTATTTCAGATAGAGTGCAGTCTTAAGCTCCGCCCCCTTTGAAAGAGCAAGGTGTCAGAAATAAATAAGTTTGCTCTAATATGTAGATCCATCCAAAAGCCACGATACAACACCCATACGACCTCATATTTCCCACCTATGAGATACATATTTCCGCGCATATACCGGTTATGGATAACCGTATGCCTCACCGCTTATCTCTCACCGCTGCCGGCTATTTTACGTAATCATAAGCAGCCAGCAGATCACATAAAAGTCGAAAAATGACTGTAATTTTTTTTAAAATTTTGAAAAAAAAAAAATTTGTTTTGAAATAAACATAGCGTTGTGGATATTCCTTTTCTTAGTAATATCATTTTTTATCCATTTATAGCAGTTTTGAAGTAAAATTTGAGAAAAAGTTGATTTTCATTTTTTCATCTCCATTCTGTATTTACACTTACATGTGCGATATGATAAGTATGCAATACTATAGGGTCCATGTCATTGCTATTAATAGTGGTATCTTCAACTCCAATGTAAATCCGAACATTGACATTAAGTTTGAATACACAAAAAATATAATCAATGACTCATGCCAGTTGCGTAAAATTTAAGTTTCCAATTTAAAAGAATTGATTTGAAGCATACTGTAGCTATTTGATTAGACTATTATAATATTGATTCGAATTTTTTTTTTCGACGTAGTCGTATACTTTTGATTTGAACTTCCGTTGGTATGGACGCGTTGCTAACCAACTTCGTTATAATGTGACCAATCAGAATCTGCAAATTATTGGCTAGCGTTTCGGTACCGGAATAAGCAGTGTACTGCCCGGGAGCCTTCTGAAACACAAAATGTGTATATTTTTTTATATTATAGTTATTTATAATAAATCATGTTGCAAAAAAAGAAAAAACAGAACACGTTATGTCAAGGTTTCTGGACAGTACGAAGATCAACTTTTGTATTCAACGAGGTGTTGTCCGGGGCCGGACATCTAGCGTCATTGATTATTGGCTAGCGTTTCGGTACCGGAATAAGCAGTGTACTGCCCGGGAGCCTTCTGAAACACAAAATGTGTTTATTACGTCACCTACGTCGACCATCTTTTTTTTTAAAGATATTACTTGTTTAATTTTCTTATTAAATGCAGATTTTAACAGGGAAATATGATTGAATTGTTTTGTGTAGTGGAGAAAGAGTGCTTCGGATCAAGTAAGTAAGTATTTCTGTGCAATACACGGAATAGAATAGAATAATGTAACGATAAAGAATCCATCTTGTCCCTGCGATGAAAATGCGATTAAAACGGTGAGAAAATAAAACTACCATGTCCGTTGAGTTGTGGATAAGGAAATCCCACCCATCCAAAAAAACTCGGCACCCGAGGGTCGTGATACATCCCAAAAACTAGACAGAGCCTCGTTTAACCCTGTGGTGGGATTTCCTTATCTACAACTCATGAACATGGTAGATTCACTTTAGCCTGCTATCGTCGAATACGCACGTTCCCATCTTTACGCTATGCTACATCAGTGAAATACAGGAGTGATAACGGAATATTCGGCGATGATAGCCAGCTTGAATTGATATAACCCGAATCATTAGGTAATTTAACTAAACATTTTACCGTATTTTAACATTTGAATTGATTATTGTTCATTGATCATTACGTGATATGGCGATATATTAGGGTCACATGGTGAGAAACAACTGAGCAAATTTAAAAAATGCATTCATGAATTGTTTTCATAGCTGTAACATAACAGACTAACTTTACAAAATAATTACATATATAATTTGTTTAAATCTTAATTTTAGTTTTGGCGGTGGCAGCACAAGGCCATGGCAATCACGGCACCCATGGGGGAGGTGGTTCAGTCCCGGGCACAGGAGAAGTTGATGCTGCTATAGTCAATATAGGACTTCACTACAATGATAAACTATGTCTTGAACTACTCCTTGTTGATTGTTCAAACCACGTTACTGCAGGTGATGAGAAGGTTTGCGGATCTGACGGTGTTACATATGAAAACCAGTAAGATAGAAAGTCCTATGTAGCAATTAATACTGCTTCTATGCCTTCATTGCCACCACCAAAACCGCCTATTTACTTTTATCTCTATTTCTTCTGCTACTTCTTCTATGCTTCCATTGACACCACCACAACCATACATTTACTTTTATCTCTATTTCTTCTGCTACTTCTTCTATGCTTTCATTGCCACCACCACAACCACACATTTACTTTTATCTCTATTTCTTCTGCTATTTCGTCTTGCACTATTACCAATACTTCCGCATCGGCTACTATTGTACTAATACCTTTAATATCACTATACACTCTCGCATGTTTATGTTACTAATGGACTATTATAATTATTGCATCATTAATTATTATACTAATGTTGTTGATGAGTATCTTGATATGGCACTTATGATAGTACTTAACCATAAATATCTGATCATACAATGTAATTTTCAAACTGTATCTTCTTAATTTCTTGAAAATCATGAAAATGACATGCCACGAAGTAAACAAATTGTTTTCAAAGTTTTTTTGCCTGGTTTATCTTGTGTCATACTGTCTGAAGACTATAAACAGTACTGTTTGCGGTTTCAGTTGTAAATTTACACATGCTATCTGTGAATTCGCACATTCAAGTAATCAGCTACACGTTGCTAGTCATGGCGCATGCCAATTAACATCAGCGCCACCTGCCACAGCAACGCCTGCTTCTACAATGATGCCACCTGCCACAGCAGCGCCACTTGCCACAGCAGCACCTGGTTCTACAATGATGCCACCTGCTTCAACAGCACCATCTGCAACACAAATGGCGTCTGGAACGAACGCTCCAATGACAACAGCGTCAACGATGGCACCTACAGAAGACCCGATACATGCTATTGTTCAAGGTGTATTTTGTAAGAACGCTGCAAGCATCTCTTGCGCAGACGATTTCCAAATCATATGTGGATCGGATGGACAGCTGTATCCGAATCAGTAAGTTCAAGTGTACTTTACAAGAAGATTTATACTATTTTTCGTTCATATTTTTTTTCAGCGTAAATGTAAACTAGATTCTATAAACCGTTTGGATTGAATTGAATTCACATTAATTTGCAGTAAGTCAAGAAAAATGTAACATCAAATAGCATGACAGAGTGAGAAAATAGTAGGCAAATGGTGAAATTGTTATTTTACTACATGTAATTTAAAACTGCTTTATCGTAACAACAATACATCGGAGGGAATATTTTATCTTTTCGTTTACGAGATTACAAACACGTGAACAGGCAGAAGAATGAAAAGACAATGTTATGTGGCGCCGACGACGACGCTTTCCTCTTGTGGTCATGTTTCCGTTTTCTTTGGCAAACTTCGTCATATAACAATAAGACGAAATAAATGTACGACGACAAATGCGCATTGTCATTTGTAATCTTGTCCTGACAAAGGTGTCGTAAAGCTAGATACTAAGTTACTCACAGAATTACTTATAAATATGGTCAGCGTTTTAAGATAACATAACTTACAACAGGTACTGTATATATTTAGAAGATGCAACGTGGATTTTTATATATTCAACAGATGTGAGATGTCAAAGCAGAAGTGCAACGATCCTTCACTCACAGTAGCTGACAAATCAACATGCCCAATTCCAGGGCGATAGGATCCTAAATACACTTGCTTGTTTTTTTCAATACGTAATTAAACACAACTCTGTAATATAAATGTTGAAATATTTCTTACATTAAAGTAATACAAATTTCTAGTCTTTAATAGCTCTTTAAGTCATGGCAGATTGAACCGATATATCCGGTACCCATATTCAAATCACTTATACAAATTTGAAACCGGAAAGCACAAGTTTCACTCATATTATTAGACAGACACTTGTCACAACCAACTGAAGCATTTAATATTTCAATCTGCTTCTGTTTCTTAGTTTTTTACTGGCCATGTTGCATGATCCAAATGTGTAGTACATTATTTGGTTAAAATACAACCAGAAAGAGATATCTCTCTAATTTCAAAGAGATATTTTCGTTTAAACAGAGATATCTCTTTCACGCTCAGACATATTTTGTATTACAGAAAGATATCTCCTGAACTTTAAGAGATATCTTTTCTACTTACAGATATATCTTTTTAACATCATCTGAGAAATGTCTCTATTTCTAAAGATATCAAAGTTACATAGATATCACTCTGAGTTTAAGAGATATCTATTTATTTTAAACAGCGATATGTGTTGATGTAGGAGAGATACCTCTGTACGGTAGAGCAAATATCTCTACTGCGTTGAGTGACTTCTCTTTATATTGGGGACAATCTTTCAAAACAGGAGATATATCTCTATTCAAAAGTTATCTCTTAATACAGTATCGGTATTGCTAACACGTAACTATGCAAATTTGTTATATATTCTTCTTTCATTACAATGTGAAAATAAATTTGAAACTAGCCGAGTTAAGTAATTTTTCAAGGTTATTAAAGTTGTTCATGGCAATGCTTCCGCCCAATTAGTTCAACAAAAGCATTTTGAAATACGACGGAAAACTAGAGTTAATGAGACAATGAAGCGGTAACTAGAAGTAAACCAGCGGAAAATCCTTTAGCAAGTTGGTTTCAACAATTTTCGCTCAAAAGAATGCCCAGCAACCAAGACATTTAAGATAAATTTAAAGAAAATTCCAAACACAGGTAGGTCGAGTCGACCTCTAAAGATAATTTTACAAGATTTGAACAGACAGTCAAGTTAAACTAAAGTAACAGATGTCGGAAGTACAATGAACATGTTGATTAGTTACTACCTATAAAGAAAAGAGTAATGTAGTCAAGAAGTACGTATAGAAACACAGTTTCCCATGAGGAGGATTGTTGTCAAACACTCTTTCTCCTCTACCAAAACGATTTAGTTTCTGACAACCTGATGTTGTCAAGACAGTTCTACATTTATAGGCAGACTGTCTTGTATCAGCATGACCCGAAATTCATATCACAAATGTTTCCTACAGGATGCAGTACGCTGCCCAAATGCTTTCAGCATGGACAGATGGCCGGTGTATATAGGTGAGTACAAAAGATGACAGCTGCCCATCTTGCTTGTAACCAAAATGGAAGCGGTGGTATAGAGGTTAAGGTGTCGGCCGCTCATCCCGGAGATTGCGGGTTCGAGCCCCACTGGTGTCACGACCGTACTTCCTTATATGACACCAGAACTGGTTTTTCCAGGAAGCGGACTCCAGAGTGACTCGATAAGCTACAAGCTTTCTTCACAACCGAGCTAAAACGAATTAGTATAAACTAAAACGGAAGACTGGTACCACCAAAATATATGGTACCTACATGTATGACAAGAAAGGACGAGGTAACATATATTGACCTTTGACATTTTGCAAAAAAGGAAACCCAGCCACGTAATATTGAAACAAAGACTCGAAACAAACTCTCACTATCGGGGAAGCTTGATTGAAGCGATTGAGAAGCAAATGAGAACATGGATAACAGTTTTATTTCTGACACATTTATAAACAGTTGGCATACCAATGCACCATCTATTAAGCTTAAGTTTAAACAATCATGGAGACAGTATTACTGTTGAATTGACTGAAAAAGCCTGTCCTTATATCTTCACAGATGCTATCTGAAGTGAGTCTCGGGAGCGATCAATCTAAGTTGTAAGAACCTGTTTCGCAACCGAGAGTAAATATAGATATAAACAATCATGTTATACAGATTAGAAATCATTGTGCTTGATTCAATTTTTATTAAGTTGATTAATCTAGATTCTAATGCACTTCCATTGTAACATCGATTCTGAATGGTTAAGTCATTTTTGTGAAGGGAAAATAACGTATAATTATATGATCCCAAAATAGAACGGTCTGAAATTGCCACATTTTAGAAAAGTGCGAGTTAGAACTAGATTAACCGTTTAGTGATTTTGACATTTGCGACTATACGGATGGTCGCAAATATGTTTTAATGGCGACGGCGTTTTGGGGGCACAAAACTGTTCCGTCAGGAGCAGCGACACAGACACCTCTAACAAGTTTCCGTATTTCTTTGTATACACTCACGGACCTGAAAAACACAAATCAGTGAAATAGTTATAAAATAGCTGTTACTTGAAAAAAATACATAGTTAATAACGGTCAACCAGCTTAACCGGCTGTATTTCGATTTCTAAACTTTCCTTTCTGAATCGCGAAACCAGATGAAAATCCGAGCCATTTTAACAATTTTAGCAGGTCACCATGACATTTGCAAGGAAAGATACATGTAGTACCATAAGCATATCTGTTTTTGCTTTGTTACTTTTTCTACTTCTGAAAGTAACCATTCAACCTGGTGCTACTCCACCTCAATTAATTTTCTGCAACTTTTAAATGTTTGCAAGCCTCTCCGCCCATGCAAGACAAACTTGCGTCCAAAGCTAGATTAACTGTAGTTTCGTATTTCTGTCATTTACAACAATTCTACCTGCATGAGCTCAGTGACTACCACACAGATTGTTTGCTTAACTCTCACTCTCAACATCCACATATCAGATATAGACCACGCAAGTTGTTTAATACATGAAACCCTTACCTAACTATCCCCTGTAAATTAGAAGAGTCTACGTCAGATTGTTCTACAATTTCGTACGATACAAATCTATTTTTATCAGACCTAAATTATTAGAATTCACGATTTTGACATGAACTTGACAGATTCTAATTATTATCTGATTAATCAGATTCTATCTGACCATCTGGAAGACAACAATCATGGTAATACTGAAGAGTGTCGTACTATTTTTCACATTCGGTTAGTACATCTTTTATAATTTTCTAAAACAAACTAATAATATCCAATTTCGTTTAATAAAGACTCGTTTTCCTCGAAAAAATCGTATAAAGCAAGCAAAGTGTATTTCAATGCGACTAACAACACAACAAATGCAAGCAGTGACTGATTCATAGAAGGCGTAGATGTCCTCGGAATGTGAACCGAGCTAGAATCTAAGACATTCGGACAGTTGCAACGAAGGTTAAAATACGGAAGTACAGTCAAACCTTTGTTAAAGACCACCTCCGAATAGAGACCACCCTGCGAATAAAGATCAGCAGGGAGATCACAGTGCAATATTCATATCTAGTAGAAACACGAGAATATTTTTTATTTCGAAGAGGCATAACCTTAGAGCAATAACGTAATTGTTGGAGCAAACACTTCTCTATCCGATTTGTATTATCGCCAATTTCAACGTCGCTTTATTTCAGATAGAGTTCAGTCTTAAGCTACGCGTCTTTGAAAAGAGCAAGGTGTCATATGCTTTATTTCAGGTAGAGTTCAGTCTTAAGCTCCGCCCCCTTTAATACAGCAATGTTTCATAAATCGATAAGTAGATCCACCAAAAAGCCATGATACACATTATTACTTATATAGATTCTTGACAGAGTATACGGCATCATTTAGCCTGCTATCGTCAGGTTAAAATACGGAAGTACAGTCAAACCTTTGTTAAATACCACATCCGAATAGAGACCACCCTGTGAATAAAGACCAGCAGGGAGATCACAGTGCAATATTCATATCTAGTAGAAACACGAGAATATTTTTTATTTCGAAGAGGCATAACCCTAGAGCAATAACGTAATTGTTGGAGCAAACACTTCTCTATCCGATTTGTATTA
Organism: Saxidomus purpurata; assembly: GCA_022818135.1. Taxonomy (NCBI): domain Eukaryota; kingdom Metazoa; phylum Mollusca; class Bivalvia; order Venerida; family Veneridae; genus Saxidomus; species Saxidomus purpurata. The sequence goes on from JAFMSR010000006.1 coordinate 42,715,559, forward strand.
TCGCCAATTTCAACGTTGCTCTATTTCAGATAGAGTTCAGTCTTAAGCTACGCGTCTTTGAAAAGAGCAAGGTATCATATGCTCTATTTCAGATAGAGTTCAGTCTTAAGCTACGCTTCTTTGAAAAGAGCAAGGTGTCATATGCTTTATTTCAGGTAGAGTGCAGTCTTAAGCTCCGCCCCCTTTAATACAGCAATGTTTCATAAATAGATAAGTAGATCCACCAAAAAGCCACGATACAACACATTATTACTTATAAAGATTCTTGACAGAGTATACGGCATCATTTAGCCTGCTATCGTCGAATACCTACGTTCCCCTCTTTATGCTATAATACAGGAGTGATAACGGAATATTTAACGGAGGTTCCGGCGATGACAGGCTGCTTGAATTTATATAACCCGAGTCGTTAGGTAATTAAACTAAACATTTGTTTACACTATTTTAACATTGTTCATTGATCATTACGTCGATATTGCGATATATTGGGGTCTCATGGTGAGAAACAATTGAGCAAATTAAAAAATGCTTTCAAAAAGTTTTTTTCATAGCTGTAGCTTAACATACTAACTTTACAAAATAATTACATATATAATTTGTTAAAATCTTAATTTTAGTTTTGGCAGTGGCAGCACAAGGCCATGGCAATCACCATGGGGGAGGTGGTTCAGTCCCGGGCACAGGAGAAGTTGATGCTGCTATAGTCAATATAGGACTTCACTACAATGATAAACTATGTCTTGAGCTACTCCTTGTTGACTGTTCAAACCATGTTACTGCAGGTGATGAGAAGGTTTGCGGAACTGACGGTGTTACATATGAAAACCAGTAAGACAGAAAATCCTATGTAACAACTAATACTACTTCTATGCTTTCATTGCCACCACCACAACAACGATATTTACTTTTATCTCTACTTCTTCTGCTACTTCTTCTTACACTATTACCACTACTTCCGCATCGGCTTCTATTGTACTACTACCTCTAATTTCACTATACCTTCTCGCATGTTTATGCTACTAATGGACCACTATAATTATTGCATTATTAATTCTTATACTAATATATTGATATGGCACCTATAATTAAGTACTAAACCGTTTATATCTGATCATACAATGTAATTCACAAAGTGCATCTTCTTTATTTCTTGAAAATCATGAAAATCACATGCCACGAAGTAAACAAATTGTTTTCAAAGTTTTTTTGCCTGGTTTATATTGTGTCATACTGTCTGAAGACTATAAACAGTACTGTTTGCTGTTTCAGTTGTAAATTTACACATGCTATCTGTGAATTCGCACATTCAAGTAATCAGCTACACGTTGCTAGTCATGGCGCATGCCAATTAACATTCGGGTCACCTGCCACAGGAGCGCCAGCTTCTACAATGATGCCACCTGCCACAACAGCGCCATCTGCCACAGCAGCGCCTGGTTCGACAGTACCATCTGCAACACAAATGGCGACTGGAACGAAAGCTCCAATGACAACAGCGTCAACGATGGCACCTACAGAAGATCCGATACATGCTATTGTTCAAGGTGTATTTTGTAAGAACGCTGCAGGCATCTCTTGTGCAGATGATTTCCAAATCATATGTGGATCGGATGGACAGCTGTATCCAAATCAGTGAGTTCAAGTATACTTTACAAGAAGATTTATGCTATTTTTCGTTCATATTTTTTTCAGCGTAAATGTAAACTAGATTCTATATACCGTTTGGATTGAATAGAATTCACATTAATTAGCAGTAAGTCAAGAGAAATGCAACATCAAATAGCATGACAGAGTGAAAAAATAGTAGGCAAATGGTGAAATTGTTATTTTACTACATGTAATTTAAAACTGCTTCATGGTCGGAGGGAATATTTTATCTTTTCGTTTACGACATCACAAACACGTGAACAGGCAAAAGAATGAAAAGACAAATGTAATGTGGCGCCGACGACGACGCTTTCCTCGTGTTGTCATTTTTTCGTTTTCTTTGCCAAACTTCGTCGTATATACAATAAGAGACGACAAATGCGCATTGTCATTTGTAATATTGTCCTGACAAAGGTGTCGTAAAGCTAGATACTAAGTTAATCACAGAATAACTTATATATATGGTCAGCGTTTTAAGATAACACAACTTACAACAGGTACTGTATATATTTAGAAGATGCAATGGTGATTTTTTATATATTCCACAGATGTGAGATGTCGAAGCAGAAGTGCAACGACCCTTCACTCACAGTAGCTGACAAATCAACATGCCCCATTCCAGGGCGATAGGATCCTAAATACACTTGTTTGTATTTTCAATACATACTTAAACACAACTCTGTAATATTAATGTTGAAATATTTCTTACATTGAATAATAAATCTGAGACATTTTTCTTTCCAAGGAACAAGCCTTTAAAACACGTTTGTTATACGTGACTTTTCCTTCTAACCCCCGATTCATAGTCAACGTATACAAATATCTAGTCTTTACTTCATGGCAGATTGAACCGATATATATAATATCATCTGATAGATGTCTCTATTGATTAAAGATATCTCTCAAAGTTACATAGATATCACTCTGAGTTTAAGAGATATCTATCTACTTTAAACAGAGATATCTTTTGATGTAGGAGAGATATCTCTGTACGGTAGAGAAATATATCTACTGAATTGAGAGACAACTTTAGTATTGGGAAATATCTTTCAAAACATGAGAGATATCTCTATTACAAAGATATCTCTTAATTTACAGAGATATAAAAATATCTCCTCGTTTACAGAGATATCTTTGATTAAAGAGATTATCTCACATATTTTAGGAGATCTCTCTATGAAAACAGATATATCTCTTTTTTTGGCTAAATAGTCAAAGAAATATCTTTCTAATTTCAAAGAGATATCTTTTTTTAATAGCGATATATATATCATGCTAAAAGATATTTTGTATCACTGAAAGATACCTTTTGAACGTTAAGAGATATCTCTTCTACATACAGAAAATCTTTTTAACAATGTTTTTGGAGATGTCTTTCTATTTTTGAGAAATATCTCTCAAACTTACAGAGATATCTCTGGAAATGTAAGATATATATCTCTATTTTAACCAGATATCTCTTTTTCGGAGATATCTTTTGAGATAGGAGAGATATCTCTATACGGTAGATAGATATGTATATAACATCCAGAGATATTTCTGTTGTATTTGAATGAATATTTCAAAACATGAGAGATAGCTCTATTGAAAGAAATATATATCATAATTCAGAGACTTATCTCTGAATTTAAGAGATATCTCCCCATTTGTAGGAACTATCTCTACGAGATCAGATAGCTTTTTGTTTTATTAAATAGTGAATTTGCTTGCAATAAAAGTAATCCGAACGGCGCCTAATCCATCCTGGGTAGTATTCCAGTACCGGTATTGCTAACACGTAAGTATACAACAATCCAGTGGTGTTCACTTTTAGCGAACTCGGATATAACGAAAACTCAGGTATCACGTAGAAAAGGTATTCCCCGGCTCCATTTCTGCTTTATTTCTATATGCATGTAGTCTGACATGTTAAAAACAGATTTGGATATTGCGAAAAATCGGTTATAACGTAAATTATTCCGAAGTCCCGAGAAACCATTTTCTATGTAAATTAGCTCGGTTGTAACGAATCTCTAAGTATGTCTCATTAATCAAGTTAAATTATACATAAATTCGCTCTCTCTACATTTATTTTGTTGAAAAGACAAGTGTACACTTCTTTTACGATTTGTTCCATTTATCTTAAAGGGACATGCCCTATAACTGATGTCAGTTAACTAAATAACCTCCAAAACATAAATAATAGAATCTTTGGAAGAATTATAACTTAGCCTAAAACTTTTAGCTATGCATTCCCAGTCATTATCGATAAAATCAGTGGTTTCAATATAGGATAATTGTTGGTTTCGGTGTAAGATCACGTTATAATTTCACCGAGTGGGCACCAAAAGTGATATTTTTCTGTTTATTTTATGTCTCAAACTTTACTTTTGCTGAGTTTATTTCATTAAAATGTCGAAAATCGCGGGAAACCTCACCAAAAAGCATCGCAAGCATGACGTCATTTTAACGACGTCATCGTCATATGGTTTGCGGCATTCATTACGCTCGGTATACGTTTTGACGTTAATCCGGGTAGCATATTTTGATAATTTTCACTGCGAGGACAGTGAGTTTATCGGAATATAATGCCCCTTTAATAAAGATTTGGTTGTACAGATGATACTGGTGCTTTGGATCCACACTACAGTAACTGGTGGAATAATGTAACTCAGTTTGCCTTTCTAAGTCTTGTAATACACAACACTCTTATCAGTTATCAGTTAACTAGTCACGATTTTGTATTTTTAGACGCCTTTGTCTTATCATTCTTACAATTTAATGAGGTCAGCGGACATTATTCAAATTGGTTCAAACACTTTTTAGAGAGAATAATCATGGAACTGCAGAAAGAAATATTGTTAGTTTTCATTCTAGGTAATACATTTTTATCAGCTGAGTTTATGACCAATCAAGATTCTTTAGAATTTAAAGCTCATCTTTTCGATTAAAGTTAAATTAAATTTACCAACTGACAACTCGTTTCCAAGCTCAAGTGTTTCGAAGCGGTGACCGGCAGAAAAGCTAATTTTAACAGCTTGTAAAATTTGATTTAAATTACAACTCATACTGAACAAAATAAGTGTAAAAGTAAGGAAATACGATGAATCTTACTATGTACTGTTCATTTAGGATAATGTGATAAGGACGTAATAGATAATTGTGTACACAAAAGTTAACACTCATTGTATAAAAAGGTAGAGCATGCGTACAAGAAAGATTTAATCCTGTATATTATCCGATGATTTGTTCACAATTATTATATTGGACTCTTCTACTGTGCCACTGTCACTTTATCCTAAATAAACTGTACAGTTGTTTCATGAAGCCTTTCAAACTGTAGAAGACTGTCATATTAAAGTCCCCTGATCACTTTAAATACTCATATAGAATTATAAATGTGTTCTATTTTCTCTTAAACAATGTTGCCGTATTCAGTTCTTTTGTAATTTATTTGGTTACCCTTTCACAAAGATGTGCTGTCAGAAATCATTTGTTCTGTTTTGCAATATTATAAGACATTACTACACTACATTTAAGAACAGAACAGACTATTTAAGAGCATGTATTTATAATGAAAAAAGCTACATTAAGACTGATTAACATTAAGCTTAATATCCAAAGTGATCATGGGTATTTCATTTATTAAAACTGATTTAACTTCTAAAACGTATTGTGTATAGTCAAACACCAATGTTTTGTGTTACACCTATAAGCAGTTTTTTGCAGACTAACTTGGATAAATCATATTAAAATAGCTTGGGCAGTGGCAGCTGAACTTGGTCATCACTATCTACATCGCAGCGGAACAGTTGCACGGAGTCCGAATTTAATGACTGATCCCGGTAAACTGTGCAGCGAATTGTCCTCGATAGACTGTGATCAACAATATATACCTGGCGGTGATGAGAGGGTATGCGGATCAGACGGTGTCACCTATGATAACTAGTATGAAAAAGAAAACAAGAAGAGGAATATGTGTGTTTTATGTCTCCTGATAGACCTTAACTTCAACTGCCGGCCTCAGACTTTTTTTCATAAGAAAATGATCAAAAACACATAATTTTCAAGTGTTTTAGAGCAGAAAAACAAGATAAATAAAGATAACTGCCGACCGCCCTTATTCATTTGGCAAAGAGACTGCAAACACACATACTTTTGTTTTACCTTATGATACTGATTTTATTAATAAATGAAAACAAGAAAAAAGTAAATTTATGAATACTAGATCAAATAAATAATATGATTATTGAAAAAGTTAGACGGCGTTCATTGAACAGAGCAGTGAGTATATTAATACTCTAGATATGGTTGACTGGCATTTCCCTTTGCGATCACCTTAAATCACAGGTGACTAGTAACCTTTACGAACTTGCGATCACCTTAAATCACAGGTGACTAGTAACCTTTACGAACTTGCGATCACCTTTAATTACAGGTGACTAGTAACCTTTACAAACTTACGAACACCTTAAATCACAGGTGACTAGTAGCCTTTACAAGCTTACGAATACCTTAAATCACAAGTGACTAGTAACCTTTACGAACTTGCGGTCACCTGAAATTACAAGTGACTAGTAACCTTTACGAACTTTCGATCACCTTAAATTTCAGGTGACTAGTAACCTTTACGAACTTGCGATCACCTTAAATTTCAGGTGACTAGTAACCTTTACAAACTTGCGATCACCTTAAATCACAGGTGACTAGTAGCCTTTACGAACTTGCGATCACCTTTAATTACAGGTGACTAGTTACCTTTACAAACTTGCGATCACCTTAAATCACAGGTGACTAGTAACCTGTTACGAGCTTACGATCACCTTAAATCACAAGTGACTAGTAACCTTTACAAACTTGCGATCACCTTAAATCACAGGTGACTAGTAACCTGTTACGAACTTACGATCACCTTGAATCACAGGTGACTAGTGGCCTTTACGAACTTGCGAACAGGTGACAAGTATACTTTACAAATGTGCGAACATCTAAAATCACAGGTCACTAGTAGCTTTTACGAACTTGCGAACTACTTAAATCACAGGTGATAAGTAGCCTTTACGAACGTGCGAACACATTAAATCAAAGGTGATTAGTAGATTTTAAGAACTTGCGAACACCTTAAATCACAGGTGGTAAGTAGCCTTTACGAACTTGCGATCACCTTAAATCACAGGTGACTAGTACCCTTTACGAACTTGCGAACGCCTTAAATTACAGGTGACTAGTAGATTTTACGAACTTGCGGTCACCTTAAAACACATGCGACTAGAAGCTATTACGAGCTTGCAATCACCTTAAATTAAATCACAGGTGACTACTAGCCTTAACGAACTTGCGAACACCTTAAATTACAAGTGACAAGAAGACTTTATGAACTTGCGGTGACCTTAAATCACAGGGGACTAGTAGATTTTACGAACTGCGATCACCTTAAACCACAGGTGACTAGTAGATTTTACGAACTTGCGAACACCTTAAATCGCATGTGACTAGAAGCTGTTTCGAGCTTGCAATTACCTTATATTAAATCACAGGTGACTAGTAGATTTTAAGAAAGTGCGATCACCTTAAATCACATATGACTAGAAGCTGTTACGAGCTTGCAATCACCTTAAATTAAATCACAGGTGACTAGTAGATTTTACGAACTTGCGAACACCTTAAATCACAGGTGGCTAGTAGCCTTTACGAGATTGCGAGCACCTTAAATTACAGGTGACTAGCAGATTTTAAGAATTTGCGATCACCTTAAATCACAGGTGACTAGAAGCCTTTACGAGTTCACGATCACCTTAAATCACAGGTAACTAGTAGATTTTACGAACTTGCGAACACGTTAAATCACAAGTAACTAGTAGATTTCAAGAACTTGCAATCACCTTAAATCAAAGGTGACTAGAAGCTGTTACGAGGTTGCAATCACATTAAATTAATTCACAGGTGACTAGCAGATTTTAAGAACTTGCGATCACCTTAAATCACAGGTGACTAGTAGCCTTTACGAGTTCACGATCACCTTAAATCACAGGTGACTAGTAGATTTAACGAACTTGAGAACACGTTAAATCACAAGTGACAAGTAGATTTAAAGAACTTGCAATCACCTTAAATCACATGTGAGTAGAAGCTGTTACGAGCTTGCAATCACCTTAAATTAAATCACAGGTGACTAGTAACCTTTACGAACTTGCGGTGACCTTAAATCACAGGTGATTAGTAACCTTTACGAACTTGCAAACACCTTAAATCACAGGTGATTAGTAACCATTACGTACTTGCGGTCACCTTAAATGACATGTGGCTAGTAGCCTTTGCGAACTTGCGAACACCTTAAATCACATGTGACTAAAAGCCTTTACGAACTAGCAAACACCTTAAATCACAGGTGACTAGTAGCCTTTACGAATCTGCGAACACCTTAAATCACAGGTGATAAGTAGCCTTTACGAGATTGCGAACACCTTAAATCATAGGTGATTAGTAGATTTTACGAACTTGCGGTCACCTTAAATCACATGTGACTAGTAGCCTTTACGAACTTGCGGTCACCTTAAAGCACAGGTGACTAGTAACCATTACTAACGTGCAAACACCTTAAATCACAGGTAACTTGTAGCCTTTACGAGCTTAAGAACACCTTAAATCGCAGGTAACTTGTAGCCTTTACAAACTTGGGTCACCTTAAATCACGTGTAACTAGAAGCCTTTACGAACTTGCAGTCATCTTAAATCACAGGTGATTAGTAGCCTTTACGAACTTGCGAACACCTTAAATCAAAGGTGACTAGAAGCTTTACGAGCTTGCAATCACCTTGAATTTATTCACAGGTGACTAGCAGTTTTTAAGAACTTGCGATCACCTTAAATCACATGTGACTAGAAGCTGTTACGAGTATGCAATCACCTTAAATTAAATCACAGGTGACTATTAACATTTACGAACTTGTGAACACCTTAAATCACCAGTGATTAGTAGCCTTTATAAGCTTACGAATACCTTAAATCACAGGTGACTAGTAGCCTTTACGAACTTGCAAACACCTTAAATGACATGTGACTAGTAGCCTTTACGAACTTGCGATCACCTTAAATCACAGGTGACTAGTAGCCTTTATGAGCTTACGAACACCTAAAATCACAGGTGATTAATAACCTTTACGAAATTGCGAACACCTTAAATCACAGGTGACTAGTAGATTTTACGAACTTGCAATAACCTTAAATCAAAGGTGACTAGAAGCTGTAATGAGCTTGCAATCACCTTAAATTAAATCACAGGTGACTAGCAGATTTTACGAACTTGCGATCACCTTAAATTACATGTGAGTAGAAGCTGTTACGAGCTTGCAATCACCTTAAATCATAGGTGATTAGTAACCTTTACGAACTTGCGAACAACTTAAATCACAGGTGATTAAAAGCCTTTACGAACTTGCAATCACCTTAAATCAAAGGTAACTAGAAGCTGTGACGAGCTTGCAACCACCTTAAATTAAATCACAGGTGACTAGTAGATTTTAAGAACTTGCGATCACCTTAAATCAGATGTGACTAGAAGCTGTTACGAACTTGCGAACACCTTAAATCATAGGTGACTAGTAGCCTTTACGAACTTGCGAACACCTTAAATCACAGGTGATTAGTAGCCTTTACGAACTTGCGAACACCTTAAATCACAGGTGACTAGTAGCCTTTACGAACCTGCGAACACCTTAAATCACAGGTGATAAGTAGCCTTTACGAGATTGCGAACACCTTAAATCATAGGTGATTAGTAGATTTTACGAACTTGCGGTCACCTTAAATCACATGTGACTAGTAGCCTTTACGAACTTGCGAACACCTTAAATCACATGTGACTAGAAGCCTTTACGAACTTGCAAACACCTTAAATCACAGGTGACTAGTAACATTTACGAACTTGCGATCACCTTAAATCACATGTGACTAGAAGCCTTTACGAACTTGCAAACACCTTAAATCACAGGTGAGTAGTAACCATTACGAACGTGCAAACACCTTAAATCACAGGTGACTTGTAGCCTTTACGAGCTTACGATCACCTTAAATCACAGGTACCTTGTAGCCTTTACGAGCTTACGAACACCTTAAATCACAGGTACCTTGTAGCCTTTACGAGCTTACGAACACCTTAAATCACAGGTACCTTGTAGCCTTTGCGAACTTGCGAACACCTTAAATCTCAGGTAACTTGTAGCCTTTACAAACTTGAGGTCACCTTAAATCACGTGTGACTAGAAGCCTTTACGAACTTGCGGTCACCTTAAATCACAGGTGATTAGTAGCCTTTACGAACTTGCGAACACCTTAAATCACAGGTGACTTGAAGCCATTACGAACTTGCGGTCACTTTAAATCACAGGTGATTAGTAGCCTTTACGAACTTGCGGTGATCTTAAATCACAGACGACTAGTAACCTTTACGAGCTTGCGAACACCTTAAATCACAGGTGACTAGTAACCTTTACGAACTTGCGGTGACCTTAAATCACAGGTGATTAGTAACCTTTACGAACTTGCAAACACCTTAAATCACAGGTGATTAGTAACCATTACGAACTTGCGAACACCTTAAATTACAGGTGACTAGTAACCTTTACGAACTTGCGAACACCTTAAATTACAGGTGACTAGTAGCCTTTACGAACTTGCGAACATCTTAAATCACATGTGATTAGTAGCCTTTAGCCACCAAATTTTATCAGAGTTTTTAGATTAAGTTAATTTTCGAAACCAGGTCATTCTAGTTGAAAGAATTGGTTAGTTTATAGAATTGGACATGGCAATCTAGTTTTCGCTGCATGTCATGTTGTTTCGGACCAGGAAGAGAATCAATAAAGCATTGAAATATGTGTGTCGTGCTATCGATTTTCTTACGACAGCTTACCTATATAAGCGCCTTAACAAGTTAATCGAACGCATACAGTAGTGCAAATTGTCCGATATCAAAGTATTAAACTGATAGCGTCAATTTTTTTTTATTTTCTTCAAATTTTCAGTAAATAACCAAAAACTGTTTTCTCCTTAGCAATGTAAAAATAAATTTACTAAATTGACATTAGAGACGAAATATTTTGAGTTAAACACGGATATGCTACGTTTTTTCGGCGTAGCAAATAGTTCGTTGATATCTTTTTTATGAACCTCGTGTCAAACATTGAAACTGGTTACTCAAACAATCTTTAACCGATTTTCTAAAATGCAATTAATCATGAAAAGATATAAGGGCTATCAAAATACATTAAGTCATTCCAACCTGGGACGGGGTCAATTTTAACTACGAGGATACGATTTTAACAAACTTGTTAGAGGATCACTACACCATTCTACAAACCAAATACCAAAAGGCCCTGCGCCGTGGATGTTCTGACGACCGACATCGACTGATTCTAGTACACAAATGTAGCTCAGATCACTCTGAGCACGATGTAACAAACTCTCATTTCTTCCAGCCAATATGCGAATGTCATTTCCTGCACCACTGATATACAGTTAGTATGTGGATCTGACGGCAAATTCTATGTAAATAAGTGAGTAAATGTACTCTAAAAGCACATCTCTAAATTGAGTGCATTATTTATTATCTCACCTAGAGGGTCACTTGATTTTACATATACTTATAGAGGGAAACTTTAAAAATATTCTTCTCTGAAGTCACATGGCCTAGCGCTTAGATATTTAGCATGTAGCATTGCTTAGCAAACCTCTACCAATATTGTACAAAACATGACCCTCGGGTCAAAATTTACCCCCCCGGGACTTTATTTTTTTTTTTAAAAAAAGGCTTATATTATAATATTAAAAAAAAAAAAAATAAATTAATACCCCCTAAGATATTTAGCATGGAACAATTCTACCAAGATTATTCAAATCATGACCTAGTTAAAAACTAACCCTTCCCGGGGGGGGGGTTACTTTATTTTACCAAGGCTTATATAGGAAAAACCTTCAAAATCTTCAACTCCGAAACCACATTTTATTTTTAAGGCATTGAGCTTAAATATTTGGCATGTATAATGGATTAGTTGATCTATTTATAACGTGATTAAACTTATAGATTTAGCTCATACATTGTTATGTAATCAAGTTTGTTCTAAATTTGTCTATCAAAGTTTTTCACCAGAAACTGTTTTTTTTTTGTTTGTTTTTTTTGGTAATAGTTATGATTCTTTTTTCAGAACAGTGGTCACTTTTGACTCTAGGGGCATGATTTAAACACACTTTAGGACCACTAGGCAATACTACATACAAAAAATTAAGATCTTTGCATTGTAGTGTTGGAGTCTCATATATTTACTTATATGTAACCCCCGGGCTACGTAAATTTTGATCCATGGGGCATGATTTGAATACATTTGAGAGATGACCACTGGACACTGTTAAACATTAAATATCAAAGCTATGGGCCATTTGGTTGCGACAAGATTTCGCTACATAACTCTATCTTAAACAAGTGAATTCCGGACCGCTCATTTCCACTGATTCTGTCATTCAGTCTTTGTTAAAAGAAAAACTGAAAAAGCATGCACCTTCGCACTGACAAAAATGGTGCTTTACTTGAAGAGAGCTTATGCAATGATGCTTGTGGCAAAATTTGATGACATTGCATGTAGTAGTTTATGCGAAGAAGCCAGTTGAAGCAATTGTGCACAAACATTCATCGATCCTAAAAGCTCACCTGAGCCAGTGCTCATGTGAACTAATAAAACAGATAAAAACATTTAAATGTTTTGGCGAATGAAGTTTTAGCTTTTGTCAGACGTAGTTCCTTAACTGACAAACTAGTGAAGCAATTCTCAGTAAAGTTTCAAGTAAATACAACAGTAATTTTAGTAAAAATATGCGTGCGGTAGTGCCATTCATTCTTCCTTTCTAGTAGATTTATAAGTTTTATGTAGATGGCGATTATTATACATGTAGACAATTATTTTGTTCTCAAAAAAGACATTTTACGATACATGATCTTTTTAAAAAAATCGAGATTATTATTTACATACCTTCAGCACGTTTTAAAAATTTGGATAGAATAATTTGCTAGTTGAGGATACCTTCCGGATTACTGTGTTACACCAGTTTTTATCACCAGCAACTGTCCGGACCAGTCTAGTTAAGGAAATAAGCCATGGTGAGCATAAACCTGGTACATTACTAACATCTTTCTAATTTTTCAGGAAGAAACAAAAAAAAGAACTCTCTTGATGCTTAATGCATGGTTACAACATTCTTTATCACAACATGTAAAATCTCTGAAAGGCTGCGATCCCCTACTTTAAGCCTGTAATATAATGATAGGCATATTTGAAGGTGAAATTAAATAACCATCTATGAGAATTAGGTGAGGATTTCTCATTTATTTGCAGATGTGAGCTATTAAAGACACAATGTGACAAGCCAACACTTACAGAGGCTGACAGGTCAAACTGCTAATGAACTAGCAAATATTTATCAGACTCGATGTAATAAAATTTGTACTTGTGACAAAATTAAATAATTTACAAAGTCATAGCTAACAATTCGTTTGTTTTTATTATGTTCAGTTGTATTTTATACTATTGTAACAACTGCTGCTGCTTCTGTTGCTGCTCACTATGCAGAAAAGAAGTGGGTCCTCTAACCTCTAGCAGCTAAGGAACTTAGAATTTTAGAGGACCAGTATGACTTCTAACCACTTTGAGCCTTAATGGTATGACAATGAAACTCAATTAGGTTCTCTTAAAGAAACTGTTGGTACTCAAAAATGTAAAATAAATTATCTGGTTGATAAGTTATAGAAGCATTAAAAGGAAGCAATTTATGTGTGACATACAGTTATACAAAACTGCTACATCATCAGGGAAATCTCAAAGTGGTCAGATTTTTTCAGATTAATTATATTTTTCGCAAAGTTAGAAGGAATTCTTTTTTCAGAAATAGTTCAGGTAACAGAAATGGCTTGAAAAAAGAAAAAAAGTATTATTGTCATTTTTGTGTGCCACGTGAAGACAACTGTTAAAAGTACATGTAGTTTAAAAACAGACCGCTTTAATAAAACCTATTAAGCATATACATTTTGTGAGAAACCACAACCTTATTTGGTCTTAATTTCTTATTCATTGTATCATTTTATAACTGGCAGTAGAACAGCAATCCTTCTTTTTTGTTCTGGTGGTTATGATAGTCTCATTCTCTCTGAAAATTGCCTTATATGGCCAGATGGAGATGTGGACACATACTTTGATAATTGCCAAGTTGTCGGAAAATACTATCATGATTATCTTCAGGCTACAGCTCGTTAGTGTAATTACTAGATCTAGTATCATTCAGATTAAACACCCAGACAGTCAAGTCCAGCTAAACGTACATCTTTTACCTGAACACTGGACAAGGCCTGGATGAGCAACATGCATTTGAAAAGCATTACACTGATCATTTAAGAGATCTAATGAAAACTTTATTCAGCGCCAGCTGGAAGAAGTTATACAAGAACAGACTGGTTACAACATTCTTTATCACAACATGCTAAATCTCTGCAAGGCTGCAATCCCCTACTTTAAGCCTGTAATATACAACATGCACCATGGTATACGTGAGACGGATGTGAGGCAGTATCACAAGATAGCATCAACAAGATAGATGTTGAATAGTTTGGCGAAGTAAATTTCTGAAAAATGTCTAGCTCCTTTAAAAAAAAACTTCCTCTTCAGCTTTGCAATTATAATGCGAAAGCAGAGGTGGAAGGAACATACCTTTGGCTGATATTATTATAAATTTTAAAACAATGTTTTGTTCATAGCTCTTCAGTCTATGGTAAAGAGCTATGAAGAAAAATTTTGTTCTCCAATTTATTGTGATATCAGTCAAGGGTATGTTCCTTCCACCTGTGTGCGAAAGTCCTAAATTACACTAAGAATAGTCTTCTACGTGTCGGCGTAGCCCCTAAACCGGCAAAATGTTTGTAGGTTCGTCTGTGTTGACGGGAAACTGTAAACAAATATCGAAGATATTGATATGACATGTATATTTTAATAATGCACAACATTACACGACAATGGTCAACTGGCAAATGCAACAAAGTATTAAAACAATACAAACATTTATGATTCCAGCTAATAACTAAACTGCTTACATGTCTTATGGTCTGATACATGTATTCACTTATTGAAAAGTCATGTTCTTTCAATAACTACCGAATAACACTTTATGAAATAAATGTTACTTTTACTTTATGAAAAATAAAGTAAAAGATGAAAATTATTGACTAACCTGTAAACAAATATCGAAAATATTGATATGACATGTATTTTTAATAATGCACAACATTACACGACAATGGTCAACTGGCAAATGCAACAAAGTATTGGATTTGTCACTTGAGCACGGTGTGTAATGTCATGGGTGAGCAGTTAGTCTAGATTAGTATGAACAATCAATTAGGGATGTATGAATAGGATAACGGTATCCTGTAAATTTGTTCACGGAATGACCGTACTGTATTATTATATTAAAATGATAAACGCGGTCACATTCGCGCGGTAGTGCATTTATACTTTACGGCCTGCTGATAAATACAACAGCGGAATAATATGTAGTCCTATGACATACGCACAGTGCTTATGTTGTATTTGTCACTTATCTTGCCGACTCAAAATAAAATTTATGTTATCTTATCTTACATAGGAGTTGTAAGAAGATAAATAAATTAGTAGAAATTAAAATTAAATATTATTGGTCAGGTGTAAACGGCGGATCCGGCGAATCCGGATCCGGATCCAATATAGATTATATAGAGTTAAAAAGAGGGTGTTACGGATCCACTCATAACTTTTTTATTTGTTAATATTTTGAAATAATTTGAGCACTAAATAAAAGCTGAATGTTACAACTTTGTGTACATGTATAATTTTGATATATTTGGATGAAAATATGTATGTTTTAATATCAAAAATGAACGATCAGTGCAGATTTCAGATCATCAAGGTTAAAAAATGTTTTTTTTACTACTATATCATTCATTTCAATTCAAAATAAGCATAAGTAATCATGTACACGATATAATATAGATCACAATAAAACATGTCTTGTCCATCACCTTCGAGTCCATCATGATGATTTAAAAGCATGTAATCGGTTAAAACTACGCTTTAAGTAGTACACGGTATGTTTCCAGGTGCAAGTGAAGATGTCTAAAAAGCAGTTTTCTTTAGAACCTGGTGCCAGATAAGACAGCTTTTTTGAAATCTGGACTGATCGTTCATTTTTTATATTAAAACATACATATTTTCATTTGCCAAATATATCATTATTATACATGTACACAAAGCTGTAACATTCAGCTTTATTTAGTGCTCATATTATTTCAAAATATTAACAAATGAAAAATTTAAGAGTGGATCCGTAACACCCTCTTTTTTACCCTATCTCGACGGAAACTAGGTCAACACACACAACAGGACTTCGTCCACTCGTACTTCGGTACATCGACCTAGTAACTGTCGGGACCTCAGCTAACGACGAGGGGGTGACTATAACAAGAGCCGTTTGTTGTTTGAACGCACACCACAACAGAAGACGACCTCCGGGATGAGATGTCTCCTCCGCTACAAGAACCCTGTGTGCCGGCGACGTATGCCGGGTGACAGGGGATCACCACACCAACAGCGGGATGGCGGCAGGCGGATCTACACCACAGACAGAAGCCCTCCCTTACAGTGTTTGTGCTGGGGGGAGGCAACCTTTCTTGCCACGTTCGGACTGGGTCACTCACATCTAGGTTGGAATTGACCGCGGGGGTGACCTACTTTTGGGACTCTAAATTTCTCTTTAGCCAGTGGAACTGGGGAGAAGGTAGATGAGCGACTGACAGCGTGTGCTCTGGCATGGGGAGGGAACTGGTAACCGATGGAAACTAGGTTAACACATATAACAGGACTTCGGTCCACTCGTACTTCGGTACAACCGACCTAGTGACTGTTGGGGACCCAGTAACCAAAAAAAAGCTGGAGTGCAGGCTGTCAAATGCTCATTGGATATCTCACCAGGAAAGCTAGCTGATACTGACTGGAAATTGCAGTCAGGTAAAGTTCTCCTAATTTTGGCTTCAAAATTTTGTTTTTTAGGCATGACTGGAGACATGCCGGGGTCTCATCCAGATATTAAGCTAACATACATGCTCTTTTGGACGGACCTTGATAAAATTCTCATCAAATCAAATCAAGTCAAAAGATCCGTATCCGCCGGATCCACCGTTTACACCTGGCCAATATTTTTGAATGGGTGAAGAGGAAGCCGCTGTGGGGGATTTCACACTATCTTACACTACCGTCTATCATTACATTCATGATAGTGAGTGTAATGAACGGTAACTCTGCAAAGGAGATTGGGGATTTCAGATGACGGGATTTATACTTGCTTATAAGCCGCTTAAATCAATTCAAAACGTAAACAATATTTCACAACAGACAGCAAGTTTCTGAGTTGCAGACACTATTTGACGGTAATTAATTTGTGTTTTTAGATAAAATGAGTAAATCTACTTATATTGCATTTGAAAACCATCCATGTTTTTCATACAAAAAATCGAGAAGTATCTGCTTTGGTTGCAAATAAGGTGCTTTCGGATATTATTAATTTCGGATGTAAAACTGGTAAATGCATAAATTTTAAAGTAGATCTTTGAACATGTATACCAGTATGGGAATATAATAAGTGTCAGCTGTAGAAGCTGTATGATCAGTAGTCAAAACATGACATGTATGGAATTAAAAAAAAAACACTATATTTAACAAACTCTTAAGATTTGCTCAACTGCTCAAGGACACTACGGACATGGCGATGGTAAGGATCGAACCTGGGGCCCTTCGATCCTGAGGCAAACGCTCTACCACTGCGCCAGGCGGCTGCACATGCTGCTCTTGATACTCATACTTATTTGCAAATTTTTTCGCCAATGTTTTAAATATTTGGCAGTGGCTAGAAAACAGATTATTGTTTGCTAGACAACAATAGGAGTGATTGCCGTGAAGTCACTCACTTAGATTGATAAGATTGCTGATGGACAATTATAGTTGTGTTTACAATGCTTCTGTATCAGGAAAATTTTTTAAATTGTTTAAACAGTTGTGCTATCCAAAGGATTTTCAAAATTCAATCACTCCTATCGCAGTGAACCTAACTTTCTTCTCCTATGCTCTTATTTGAATTGCAGCAAAATTATGCCAAAGCATCCCAAAGGTATCTTAGGTGTGAGAAAGGACCCAAAGAATCAAATACTCTTCTCCTTTAGTGCAAGACAAGGTGATGAGTGGCCGTCGGATGATGATGAGGATTCTGATTACATGCCAGAGTATATATTTATTTATTTGTGTTAAAATTCTACATGATTCTGACTTACTCTGTCTAAATCAGGGTTCCCGCTGTCAGTCGCCAATGGCGCCAAATGCGACAATAAATGAATTCTGGCGCTAAAATCTTTCAGTTGGCGAATTTTAGTGGCGCCAACAAATTAATCTCGGCAATTTCGCCATGTCAATCAAAAACCGATCGTGGTCTGTTGGCTCGTATGCGAAAGAAGGCGGAGCTAATTAAACGCTACCTGATAACGAGCACATGGCCGTCTAGGTCGTTATCAAAGGTGTTAATTGATAAACAATCATAAAACATAATATAATAGACCTCGGCGAATTTATAATACATTGTTTGTAACCCGGTCACCGGATTTAATTAGCGATGCTTTGTTGACACAGCTCCGTGTATTGTCATTCACTGATTGCGCTTCGGGCGATCAAAACACAATTCATGCACACGTATACCCGTTTTTCCGATAATCACGTGTCATTACCGACTTAAAAAATTTTGGCAGCGTTTTTTATTGTCAGTATTTAAATTATTGACATACGTGCTGCACTTTTAATTTGCAAGTTGTTCTGAACGTAATTTTTTCCTCTGCATGAATATCTATGGCAATATTATTCGGCGCCTTCTTAATCTTCAGTATTTGTTAATACTTATCTAACACTTATTTAAAATCATTCAACATACTTTTGGACAAATTTTGTTTTATTACAAACTGTTTAAATCGCGAAAATCGAAAAATATGTGTACAAAAATCAGTTCTCAGACATGCGAGGTCGCGAAAATGTGTGTCAAACAGGGAATGTAAACTGTTACTTTTGTTTTTGATCTCATGGTGATGCAGAACACGAACAGAAAAATATCATATGCAAGTCTAGAGTATATGAACTCTATGACCTGTGCCTCAACCAATGAAAGTCTCACATTGGCTCCTGAAAATGTTATTTTGACCCTTAAAATTTACAAAAATGTTTGAATTAAATTTTGTATCAGTTAGATCTACATACAGTTTTTGCTATCAAATCATTACTAAAAGTCATATGACTCGATCCCCTCTCCCCAAGAGTGTTCTGTAGGCTTTGAAGACTTGTGGCTCCACATTTGGAGCCATTGGCGCAAACTTTTTCTGATTGGCGAATTTGTTGGCGCAAACTAAAATTGACCCAGAGGAAACCTTGTAAGTTCTAGTAAAACCGTCAAGTGTTTATCTATGATTATTTCACCCTTCATCTTAAGGACATTTACCATCCACAGGCATCTTGATTAAGCATGTACATGTATATAGAACACAGTACTGTATTTTTTCTATCTTTACCTTTTAAACATGATTCTGAATGAATTTGTCCATGTGCTGTTTAACTTTAAGTGTCCCCCACTGTTCATCATCATCAGACACCTTCATTTTGAGTGCATTAACCTCCTAGATCATATTCTTTAGTCCCTTGTTTCAGAACAATTTTTTTATATAGCTTATGGCTGACCAATGAGCCACTTAAAGAATCACCCTGCCAATTTCAAGATATTACCTCCTGTTCATAAATATACATTGTTTATTGAAGGACTACTGACTTACATTACTTATAATGCTGGTTAAGTCTATTTCAGCTGGAGCAAATGCTTCTGTCATTGTGGCCAGTGTAGATCATGACGAACCAGCCAATCCATGCAATCTCTTCATGATATTCACTG
The DNA here is from genome assembly GCA_022818135.1 of Saxidomus purpurata. Taxonomy (NCBI): domain Eukaryota; kingdom Metazoa; phylum Mollusca; class Bivalvia; order Venerida; family Veneridae; genus Saxidomus; species Saxidomus purpurata. Next base: position 42,735,227 of record JAFMSR010000006.1, read on the forward strand.
CTTGCTACCAAGTCACTTTTTATCCATTGATAAATAATAATTCTGTCCAAATTGAAAGGTTGACAAGTTTTTTCAGAAATTTAACTAGTATATAAGTTAATTGTTTCTGATTGCATACACCTTTGATAATTCCTACTGTACTTCAGTTTATGAAGAAATTTCCACTATCATCAAGCTTACTAAGTGTTCCCAATTTATGTTCTTTTACCAAGCAAGGACACAGATTCTGAATATGAAGGAACGAGCACAAGCAAAGAATCACAGAAAAGGAAAATAAAGCACACAAAGATAGATATCACCAATAAGAAGAAAATTAAAGGAAACAAGCATGAAACAAGTAAAAAAGATATCAGGGAAGTAAGAAAGGTGCCGAGAAGTAGTACAGTACAATCAACATTTAATGGTAAATATACAGAGTTACATTTATTGTTATTTGCAAAGGAGTATTGCTTTTGTTTTTATTGCTCCACTTAACTTATGATAAAGACAACATTTCAAGTAATGACCCATGTGGGTTTTGAATCAGGAGATGTAATGGTAGCCAAAGGCTTACATGGCTCACCAACAGAGGCCGTAAGTGTTTTTAGACGTATTAACATCAACAAAATGTGGGCTGGAGCCCCACTGGGGTCACGACCATACCTCCTCATATGACACCAGTACTGGTTTTTCCAGGAAACTGACTCAAGAGTGACACGATAAGTTACAAGCTTGCTTCACACTCAAATTAAATTAAATAAGTATTCAATAAAATTTTTCAAGAAATTGTAATATGAGTTAAACGCTTGTTTCAATCGTATTTGGTCATTTTAACAGATGGTCAGTATACTTTTAAAGCAATTTCTCACATAAAGAGATATGATTTATAGCAGGTCTTAAACCCATGACCCTCAATCTATAAAAGGTTGCGATGTATTTCAAATCAGTAACTCTAACCTTGTTGACTACCGAGATGGCATTTAACAAAGAAGCGTATTGACGGTGCGAGGTAATAGCATTTTATTTGATAGCCTATAGATAAATGTGGAAAACTGAGTACATACATCAGAAAATAGTCTCATTGCTCTTGATTTAGCAATGCTATTTTTCATTATAGGTGAGGTGCCTTCATTACCGACAGAAATTTGGGAGAAAATTTTCAAGATCATTGTTAAAGAGGATGGTGCTTTGCCATTTCTAGTCAGGTATGGATCTGGTGCTCATTTATAAGTACATGTACGTTGTAACAGTAGTAGGGTACAAGTTCTTCAGCTATGGTGTTGGTGTATTGTACCCCAAATAAAAATGCAAAATCTCCCATGTTTGGTCATGAATTGAGCCCAGTTGTGGTGCGGTGTTCAAATTAATTACATACTTGAAAGCCTAAATGAATCATACAGCCTTTGACTTATCCTGGTATAGTGTAGGCAAGTATGCAATATATGATGAAAGTATGCATATTGGCTAGTATGTTTGACAGTCACTGATCTTAAATTGTAGTTGATTGTTTAATGATCACTTCTTCTAAAGCTAGAACTTGGAAATTAATACATCTAGTTTGGTAGAGTTTACAAACATTTCTGTGTGTAGGATGTTGCAACTGTTTCATACATTCTTGTATACCTATATATAGTACAAGTATATAATATTGTATGGGTTGTATGAAATTCTTTCCTTTATTGATATGTGATGTTATAATTGTAGGGTATCCAAAGTGTGTCGATTGTGGAAGGAAATCAGTGAACGTCCACATCTTTGGGAGAAGGTGGATATGTCATTTGGTTGGATGAATTTAAAGGAAAGGCGTTTGGTATCAGTCTGTGAGAACAAATTGAGGTCATGTACAGATCTAAATGTGTCAGGCTGTAAATTCATGAACCATTCCTGGGGGGTAAAGGTAGGTACAGTAAAAAATCTAATTTTAATGAAAAATAGGTTAGACACTTATAAAACACTCATCAAAACAAGGTACAACATATAAGCAAAGCTAGGCACACATTAAAACTAGATATAATCAGTAATGTGTGGCCTTGGAACATATTGCAGAAGTAAAATAAATCTGCTGAGATAAAAGAATGTGCATTAAAATGGAAATTATTAGACAGATCTGGATCAGGCAAGAAGTAACTATAGGTTCACCTGGATTCATTATAATTGTGGAGTAATTATTTTCTTATTTAAATCTTTTTCGGTAAAATTTTTAGATAGATACCATGTCGTTCAGGCTGCTGTTAAAGCCTCATGATCACTCTATATGCTTGTGTATAAAATAATGCATTTACTGAGAGAATAGTGATAGAATTGTGTTCTGTTTAGTCAGAAACATGGCTGTCGTATGCCTTTCATTTTCATACATATTAGTTCTTCAAGAAAAGGTATTGTCAGAAAGCATTTTTGTTTCTTTGCATAATAATATTGAGAAAGATGCTGTGCCATAATTATAAGAATTTAAACATGTAGTTTTGATTTAAAAAGCAATATTAGGAACACTTTTTGTATAAAAGCTGTCAATTTTGCAGGTAAGACATCTTTCTTAGTAATATAAGTTCTTCATGTAATAGTAAGATCCAGAGCGGTCATGTGCCTTTAAAGTTTTTGTATGATTTACCTTACAGGCAATTACAGACAACTGTCACAGTCTACAAGCAATCAACCTGTCAAACTGCAAAAAGCTGCAAAGGGGCTCTGTAGATAAAATCGTATCCTCATGCAAGCATTTACAGGACATAGATCTGTCTTCATCAACAGTGAGTAACACTGACAAACTTACTTGTTCTACTAAAGCCAAAATTCACCACTTTGCAAATACTGTCAAGAATGTTCTACCTGACTTCATCTGTTATTTAGTGTTAAACCCTTACCTCACTAAATTTCTAAAATGGACTCACCCATCAATATGAAAAAACCATGAGTTGCTCAAAGTTCACTGAAAAGTTATTGACTAAATAGCAAACAGTGCAGATAATGATTAATCTGTACAGTCACATGGCTTAATCAGTTGCCGCCAGCAACAGCAAACTCTGGTTTAAGGTGTAGGTGGTTACTAGTTCCTACACTTGGTTTCTTTCCCCCAAAACTGTAGTTAGTGGAAAAGTTGTCAGATACTTGTGTAGTGCTAATAAAGGGTGAAAAAAAAACAACAACAGAAAAAGTGTCAAGTAAACATGTAAATGAAATACTGTAAGATACAAAAAGAGTTAATATTATACACGCAGGGTAGATATAAATGTGAGCATGAAACTAGTGTAGAACAACCTAAGCAACTGACATACCTTTTGCTTTGAAATCTCGTAGCTCTTACTCAAAAGTTTATGATAGGATTTACATATATTCCTTTTTTAGTTAGAAAACTTACTTTTATACCACAGACTATTATTTGCATTACACAGGATTAAGAAGTGATATACATGTATCCTGTATATATTCAAATTTGCCGGGACCAAGATTTTACTTTGAATAATCCATGGGTAGACTAATCCAAGTCCCAAAGATGGCCAGCTGATTCTTTTGTAAATTCCTCTAAGTACTATACATGCACATATCTCAGTAACCACTTATGATATTACTTAAACTTTGCATATATCATTTAGGGTGTGAAAGCAACAAGAGAAAACTCTAGAAATAAATCATATCAAACGTTTAATGGCCCTTATTTTTTCCTTTTAAAACCTTTTCCACTCGGCTGATCTAGGTATCCCCAGGCCACGGTAACCCTTTGCCAGATTGCCTCAAACTTTGAATGTCTTAGGGGAAAAGCAAGGCATATAACGCTTGAAAAAATCTAGGTATTATGCCCCTTGTTTACTTGGAAATTTCGTTAAGTTGTTCAACCTGCAAATTACTTATGCACAATCTAGACACTCATTTTTGACTTCTTGACAGTTAGGTTAAAAGTCATGCCTTCAAGGAGGTAATGGTAGTCACAAGTTTGTTATTTCAAATTAAGGCGTTTGAACATCTGGTTAACCGTCTTCCCTCAAGTACAAATACAAAAGTTGTATCCTTTGGTATTGACTTAAACTTCATTAATGTCTCCAAGGTTACAAAGTGGGTATTGTATAAATTTAGTACAAATTATGGCCCTTGTTTGACTTGAAAACTTGGTTAAAGTTTTGCCTGCTAGGTTATATGCACATATCTCAGTAACCACTTATTGATTTGACTTGAAACTTTTTAATGTCTTAAGAGGTGTCACACAGTCAAGACGATAACTCTGTTTAAATTTAGTGCAAATTATGGCCCTTGTTTGACTTTGAAAATTTCGTAAAGTTTTAATGCAAGGTATATATGCAATATCACAATAACCTTTATTATATCAAACCTTGTCAATATGTTCAGGGTAAATTTTGTATAAAACGATTAATTTACCAAAAATAAAATCTATAGTTATAGGTTTTGACTTTTATTATTCAACTTTCCTAGTTTATACTTAATAGTTACCAGATTTTGTTTTGCTATTACACTGATAAACAGTTTTTTTTATATAAATACAAATAGTCGTCCTGCTGTCTTATGGACAGCTCTTGTTTTTAATTATTGCTCATAACAGTGATTATTCAAAGTATTGAAAAAAAAATTTATTTAAAAAACCTCTTTAAAATATTTTTTTAAAAAAAAAATTCCCACCTGGTTTCAAATCTATAGTCTTGGTTCATACTGCGGTATGTTAGCGTACTACCAACTGCTGTTATTTCAAATTTTTGGTGTGTTTGAAAAAGTTAAGATTAAAATCCTGCATGACGTTGTTTCAAGTGATGTACTTATATTGTCTTTATATGCAACTGCGCCCTGTATATATCCCTGTCTATATTTCTTTTTCCTTTATTACTGCTCATATCACACAGTGTTATGTCATCCCCCCCCCCCAAGTTTATGATAAGATCTCTTTTTTTCTCCCTACACTATAAAAACTTCTGCTTTAGGATACAGGGGGGGGTGTCTTGAAATTTCTGGGATCACCATCACATAAAATCGATCCTGTAGAATTTTTATTTTTAATATATAGTTTGTCGGTTTCATTTTCTTAGTAGCATTATCTATCCATCTATAGCAATTACCAATCAAGTTGATTTTCATTTTTCCACCCTCTTCCTATTTTCATAGTTATGTCTTATTCCTGAATGCGTAATTTAAAATTTTTAGGTATGCTTTAAGGTTCACATTTCCTAAAAAGTTAAGATTAAAATCCTGCATGACGATTTTTCAAGTGCTGTAGCTGTTAGTGTTGATGTTCTTATATTGTACTGTAACAATAAAACACAAAAAACATCAAGAGTGAAATGTAGGCGGTTTATTTTTTTTTGTTTATTGGTACGCTTTAATGTCCTTAAATTCCAGACAGATGCTGTTGCAATGCAGACATTGAGCAATATTGCAGAGAAATGTGGCTCAAACTTGAGGCGGATTGTCATTGCAGAGAATATTGCCAAAAACCTCAACACATTTATAACAAAGTTAGCAGTAAGTTATTTTCTCATAGCTTAAACGTGTTGTGAAAACATTAAAATAAAAGCCTAAACTTTGCCTAAACATGTCATGTTGAGGAGAAAGTTGGGGCTGAGGGGATAGGAAGAAATTTCAGTACACCTGAGATGTATTATGGGATCACCTGTGACTGATTGTCAGGAATCGTCCACTCTTGTTGTCTACTCTATAAACTCATATCATTTTTATCTGATCATCATTTTAATAGTGGCTGTAACATAAATTTAATTTAAAGATATCAGAGTAACTGCCCTCAGTTTGTAATAGAAAATCTCTACTAGAGATTGTCATTAAAGTCATGTTATTTCAGTTTTAAAGCTTTGAATTTTTTGCCAATTAAAATGCCCTTTGGACACATAATTACATTTCTTGAATTACTATTGATGGTCAAAATATTCTCTCAAACTTCATATTTAATGAACAATGTTCAGGATGTAAGTTTACTTCTGCCTAATAACATATGTTTATGTACAATGAAATGCAATTAATGAAAAAGAGAAAATCAAAGACATTGACTCAGTGAAACATTTCTAAGGAGTATTGCATTATGGTAAAGTTGGCAGTTTCTAGTACTGGTCCTTCACAGAATCAAAGGTTAGGCCCAATCTGCCCACCTGTAAATACTAGCAGCTGAAATGCTATTAAAACTGAACTTGGAAAAAAAATTTAATGTATATATTTTGAGTGTATTGCATGTTTCAGGACAACTGTCCTAATCTAGAGCATGTGGATATATCAAACGTGAAGTGGCAAAGTGGACACATGTTGGATATAGAATCATTCCAGAGGAGTTGTCCAAAACTGAAAAGTTTCTATTCGTCCAATAATGTTGCTAGAGCCATGCCTGCTTCACAACAGATACTGGTAAACTATTTTACTATTTTACTGTAATTGTTTCTTAAGTTTACTAATGATGGTCAACACTTGTAGGAACATTCTATATGCATTTTTCACGTTGATCAACATTAATGTCACCAAAATAATTTTGCGGGTCAATTTATTTTTTATTTTTTCCTATTGGCAAAAGTCAATTTAAGAATGTTCTGCCATTACTGGCTCTTTAAACAACTAAAGAAGAATAATGGATAAACCTTTGAATGTTTGTCTTTGTCAGGTGTATCTTTATTCTTGTAAAATAGCAACAGTCACAGGGGTTTCCAAATCTAGAGGAACTAAGTCTTGCTGCATTTGAGAGTAACAGATTTACAACCAGTGACTTCCTTGAGAGGTAAGCATTTCACTCAAAGTATGACAGTCAGCGGAAAATGGTCTCATTGATATTGCTCATCATCCGCCGTACGTCCATTCACCATTTAATTTCAAACGGCATCTTGATTAAAAATAATCTTCTCTAAAGCCACAAGGCCTAGAGCTCAGGCACTTGGCTTGTAGCATTGCCTTGTGGAACTCTTACCACAATTAATTGTTCAAATCATGACACCCACGCCCCCCGCCCCCTCCCCCCCTCTAAGCCAAAATTCATCACACCCGGAAGAGGAGTTACTTTTATAATAATATTTAGTATGTACATTGGAAGCATTGCCTAGTAGGCTTTTACCAAGATTGTTCAAATCATGACCACCAGGAGGAAATTGACCCCATGTGTGATTACTTGATTTTACATAGACTTATATAGAGGAAACTTAAAAAAATTCTGGTCTAGAACGACAGGGCCCAGTGCTTAAATATTCGGAAAGTAGCATTATGTAGTGGACTTCTATGAAGATTGATTAAATCAGAATTCACAGGTCAAAATTGACCATTTCTGCGACACAAGTGTTGAACTTGTATTATAGCCAATGGTAGTCAGGTGAGAGATACAGAGCCATTATGACCCTCTTGTTTTCTGTAGTCTTTCTTTCTATGTTAGTTGGTCTTTCTCTAAATAAAACAGTTAAGATATTCTTGGTTTGTTTATATTTTGTAAGTTTTAAGTTTCAAAATTTACATGTTTGTTTCAAAGAGTTGTATTGTGCGCAATTTTAGATTCATAAAGAATGCTACAAAGTTACGGCTGATAGATCTGCGGGGATGCCTGTCAGACAGGGTGGTAACTGCACTCAAGGATATTGAGACTCAAGATGTTGAACAACTTTACTTGGCGAGGAGTCAGGCCACATCTTGCTCATGTCTGGAAGATATTTTACGTAAGGTATGATATATAAGCTATTTATGCTGAACAATTTTACTTGGCGAGGAGTCAGGCCACATCTTGCTCATGTCTGCAAGATATTTTACGTAAGGTATGATATATAAGCTATTTATGCTGAACAATTTTACGTGGCGAGGAGTCAGGCCACATCTTGCTCATGTCTGCAAGATATTTTACGTAAGGTATGATATATAAGCTATTTATGCTGAACAACTTTACTTGGCGAGGAGTCAGGCCACATCTTGCTCATGTCTGCAAGATATTTTACGTAAGGTATGATATATAAGCTATTTATGCTGAACAATTTTACGTGGCGAGGAGTCAGGCCACATCTTGCTCATGTCTGGAAGATATTTTACGTAAGGTATGATATATAAGCTATTTATGCTGAACAATTTTACGGTGCAAGAAATATTTGCTTATATTACAAATACATATACTTCTTGCAACTTTTATCAACTACATGTACTTTCTGTAAATGCATTGCAGAATTCTGACCATTACTTAGTTTTAAACTTATTTAGATTAAATGGCTTGTATAACAATTATACTAAATACTCTCAATGACTACTAACTGGAGTTATGTGCACAAAGGGATTATGAAGGTCATGGTTAAAATGCTGCTGACTAGTAGTTGTGAGCCAAACAAAAAAAATGTGATATAATCCCTCTTTGTTATCCTTTCTACATTTGTATTATGGAAGATAACTTTTTACCAGGTTTTCAATTTTGAAAATCCTGGTTATTAGATTGGGGTATGGCGGGCGGATGGGCGGATGGGCGGATGGGCGGGCGTCAACGAAATTGTGTCCGCTCTGTACTCTTCAACCCTTTGAAGAATTTTGATGAAACTTCGACAAATGTTTCTAAGATGGAGAGCATTTCCGTTCATGGCTGGCCCAAGGTCAAGGTCCAGGCTTCTTGAAAATCTGTCCCTCTGTAACTCTTCAACCCTTTGAAGAATTTTGATGAAACTTCAGACAAATGTTTACAATCAAGATGCGGCAGAGCATGTTCCCATGGCTGGCTCCAGGTCAAGGTACAGTGATTAACTTGAAAATCCTGTTTCAGTTTTAACTTGATTTGGCAGTCAAGGTCATATCATCTTTGGGGTAATTTAAAAAGATTGATTTTTTTCATGTCTCTTTGTACTTGTTTTTTTAAATGTTTTTAATTAGAATTTCTACAGCCCTTTTAATGGTTTGGCGGCATTCCCCTTGTTTAAATGTTTGATAGGAATTATTCCAGCTGCACTGCATGAAGAGAAAGTTTCAGGCCATCCATCATTCTTCGAATCAAGGCACATAAGCTTTGAGTATGAATCATATCTAGTCTTGTTTATATTTTTTGGTTTAAACAATATTTCTTAATTTTGCATATAGTTAATAGTACAATGTATATACAATAAACAGCATGGCTGGTAGGATTGAGAAAAAGCTAATAACTTATGTCAACTTTTTGTATAGGCTTGATGTATTTTGTTTCTAGTGGCAGCAAAGTTTGACCCATCTAGATCTGTCTTGGAACAACTTCAGTAGGGACACACTGGACTCGGCTATAGATGCTCTATGTGACTGTCCTGGTGACTCTAGGATCTGTAACCTTAGTCTGGCAGGAACAAATATACAGATGCCCACTTTAAAGTAAGATTTAGAAATCACTGTTCAAATGTAGAGCTAATGTGACCTAAAAAATAAGCACCAAGAAGGACAGTCAAACATCTGGAAAAAGTCAACACACTGACGCCTTGTCAGTCAGTCTGCGACACTTTTGTCCCAAGCATAAATCAAATTTCTATGCAAACATTTACTTATTAACAAAATTTAAACAACAGAAACACTTGATATAAAATGCTGGAATAACTTTCTATGTTTCAAAAAATTGGAACTAAACTTGTCACTGATTTAGTGTTATGTGCTTGGGTCCTGCTACCAATATGTCTCTTAACGAAAGAAAGTTTGCAGTTCGTTAGAATGATGGGAGTTTTTTTTACTTTACTGGATTCATAAAGTCTGAGCCATTAAGTCCTGAAGAGGCAGAAAGATGCACGTAAATTCATTGTGCCAAATGGTAACAAGTACATTTATTTATTTTTATTTGTTTGCTTGTGTGTCTCAACCTGTTTTGATCTTTACAGAAAGGTGTTAAGAAAGATGAGCAAGTTGGAGAAGTTGGACCTTAGTTCATGCCGAGATCTCGACAGGGGATGTAAGAGAGAGTACAAATCTCAGGCTGAAATACACGATCTCAGGGAATCACTTAGATTGTGATAATATTTTTATAAAGATATATCAAAAGAAACATTGAATTTGACAATTTTCAGGTAATCATAATTTCATATTTCTTTGATGTATAAATGACAATGTTTAGAATTTGCAAGCTGAAAATTGATTGTCAACAATGATATCTCTGTTTCTTATTATGAGAAAATGTACATAATTTCTTTGAATTTTTAAACTTGTGTATATTGAACAAAACAGGAAAGTGGTAAAGTCACTTCAGCTGTTTCCCACTTATCTGTATTTTTGTTACATTCATAGAAGTTTCATTACAAACGTGGGGGTTTCATTACAAGCATGGAGATTTCAGTGCAATCATGAAGGTTTCATTACAGTTCCTTTACAATAATGGCAGTTTCATTACAGTTTCTTTACAATCATGGCAGTTTCATTACAGTTTCTTTACAAGCATTGAGTATCCATTGCAATCATGGAGGTTTCATTACAGTTTCATTACAAGCATGAAGGTTTCATCACAGTTCCTTTACAACAAGGTTTCATTACAGTTTCATAACAAGCATGGAGGTTTCATTACAAGCATGAAGCTTTCAGTACAGTTTCTTACAATGAAAGTTTCATTACAGTTCCATTAAAAGCTTTGATATTTCATTACAGTTTCATTACAAACATGGAGGTTTCATTACAGTTCCATTACAAGCATGGAGGTTTCATTACAGTTCCATTACAAGTATAAAGGTGCCATTACAGTTTCATTACAAACATGGAGATTTCATGACAGTTGTGGACGAAATGGTCTTAGGATAAAATATTTTTATGTCTGTCTAGATTTACTGTTATTCATATATTTGTTTTACTGTGTTCTGTGTTTTGTATCTAATTAAATCATACTAAAGAATGAAAACAAGTCATTGATATTACTTCAGGTATATTGTGACCTACCTGTCCATATAAATTGAATAGAAGTCCTGTCTATTCTGGGGAAGTACGGTATTGCTTGTGTATAATGCTACTGTGTAGGAAATACTTGCATGAAATGGCTGTTTAGATTGTTTATAAGTCCCAAGCACAAAACAAATGTAATAAATGGCAGTCACATATAAAAACTGGACAATGTTCCTGGTGTATTTTATGAACTGTACAAGGCCGAAAGGTTATAACACCATATTGGTATGTTTAGGGTAAATTGCAATAACATCTTCATAATATTTAGTATGTTTTTGAAGTCAGAATATAAAATAAAATTAATTTTGTTTTTAAGAAATAGATTTAGCTTGATATCAATTTTTTGTTCATGTAGATGGATGCTGCAGATACTTTTAGATACTGTAGAGTGTGATACTTTTTTTCCAGTTTTCCAGTTTTTTTTTGCACAAACAGCCTCAGAACTTGTTATACCTGCGTCCATACTTTACTTTTTTTAAAACATTTTTTTTACTTTACAGTACGGTTAGTGTCTCTTTGGTTAGGATGGACAAAAGTAAAATGTCCCTGTTCAAGTTCTGTTAGGAGTTTCTAAGGCGACCCGGGGTTTTGAAAATTTATGGTCATATTTTGCCGTAAGGGTTGTTTTCAAGCAAATTATTAGAATTTTGGCTGAACTAGTTAAATTTATGTAAACAAGTTTATTTCCTCGCGCTGCAGAATTAGGTCCATTCTGTAACATTGTTGAATGGCATAGAAAGCCCTTAGTTTCAGTAGTAAACAAACTGTGGAACATCGTCTTGATATACTTCAAAATGTAACTGTGTCTCCAACATCATTTTTAACCTTGTAAGATTGTGCTATTTTCAACATAAAAACCTCATGTTCAGCATATTTTTTGGTATACATGTGTTGTATGTATATCAATTTATGCCCAAACACAACCCCTTTATCATAGGGTCTGATAGAATACATGTATGTATTTAATTTTTAATATGTTTATTTATTTAAGTCTTTACTCAGACTTTTTATCAGGAAGTAATGTTTATTTACATCTACGCTTGTCTTCCAAGACAAATGATTGTTACATGTAACTGCAGTCTGTGTTGGTGACTCCGGTAGTATGATGTTATTGTTAGTATATATAGTTGTTAGCGAAAAAGGTGCATGTCAATTTTTATAGTAAAAACAGATTGAAATGTACTGTATTCTTTTTTTCATGGAACTATTATTATACTGTGTCATATTTAAATTTACAAAGATCATTTTACTCTGTTGATTATTTGAGCCTCATTGAAAAAAAAATTACTGGTTACTAAGCAACCAGTATCATCACTATGGAAACAAACTGCACATACAAATGAATTATGTTGCTTGATTGTTGATGAGGTTGCATAGTAACCAGTATGATTTAAATAAGACGACACATATTAATGGAATACATGATCCATAGATGATCAAAGGCCTGTCCGATTGAGATTAATTTTTTTCTTGAGCCCTGCCATGATCTATACATGTTCTTGGTTGCAAGACAGGAATGTTGACTTTTTCTGCAGTTGAGGTCCAATTTTTCTTCTATTAGATAGCAGTAACTGATATTGTGACTGAAAAATAAAAGTAACTTTTTATCAGTGTTTTGTTTTGACTGGTTGATTCTATATGAGCTTAGTGAGATGTAATGTATGTAAATATGGCTTTATTGTGCTTGTAAAATGATATCCAGGGTGCACCCAAACATAAAACAGATATTTCAGATATTGTCAGAGTTGATCGTACCTGTTTGTAGTCCAGTTTCACCGGGGGGGGGGACTATACGTTTACCGTCTGTCTATTAATCTGTCCGAAAAACTGGAACAAAGGATATCTCTAGACCAACATATGCTAAGGCAAATGAAGCTCTGTTTGTGTATAATCAGGGTCCGTGTAATATACGGACCCTAGTATAATTGGGAAGAGATTACACACATTGTTTTATTTTTTCGTTAAACTAAAATTTTGTTTTCTATGGCAACAGAAATAGAAAAAAGGGGGATCCATCGATATCTCAGAAAGTATTTTAAGTAGCATCATGAGCCTTGGCATGTGCAAAGAGGACGATATTGGGATTACAAAAATCATTTCCTTTATATTTTGTCAGAAACTAAATTTGTGATTGCTATGGCAACATAAATTCATGTAGTAAATAATAATTTTTTTTTTGTCCAGAGCATTACTCAGAATCTATTCAAACTGCATTAAATGACAGAGGACATATAAGTGAATAGAAGTGAAAACTGTTCCTTGCCTAATGTTTTAAATATCTCCCTTCATATAAAATCTTACCTTGTACATTGCTATTAACTGAAATGAATTTTATTCAAGCTTTTATACAAAGGAGACATTCAGATTAAGTGCATTGGCAAAGAACCATAGTACTACCTTGCCTATTTTTAGCTCACTTGGGCACGAAGGTGAGCTTTTGTGATCGCCTGGTGTCTTTTGTCTGTCTGTCCACACTTAACATAGTGTATCCAATAGAGGCTGCACTCATGAAACTTGGTCACAATGACTACCTTGATGAAATCTAGGTCGAGTTCCAATTAGTGTCATCTGGGTAAAAAACTTGGTCACGCAGTCAACTCATAAAAACTTTGTGTATGAAATAGAGGTTCAAGAAACTTTGTCAGAGTTATGATCTTGATCAAATCTAGGTCGAGTTTGAATATGGATCATCTGAGGTCATAAACTAGGCCACGATATCAAATCATAGAAAGACCTTGGGTATGTATTGACATCAAGGTGCGCTTCTGTGTCTGTCTTCACTAACCTTGTGTATGCAATAGAGGCTGCTTTTTTCACTGGAACTTAATGAAATTTTGTCTAAATGACTGCCTTGTTGAAATCTAGGTCGAGTTTGAATATGGGTTATCTGAGATTAAAAACTAGGTCATCAGATCATATCATAGAAAAAGTTAGTGAATGCAATACAGGTTGCATTTTTCACTTAATCTTGATGAAACCAGGTCAGAATGATGGTCTTGATAAACTCTAGGTTGAGTTAATACCTTGCGAACTCAAAGAGGCAAAAAATGTTGATACTTTGGAAACATAATTAGTTAAAACACATACAGGTCCCGCAATAAATAAGTATTAGACGATGATCCAAAAACTTAATGTGACCAAGACTTTGTCCTCTTATGAGCAAATACTTTCCTAAATGCTTTAAACCGGTAGGGGACTTATGTATTGCTTGCGATATTCCAGTTACTTTTTAGCTTAACCCTTATACTAGACTCAGTTGCGATATTGGTTATATATGGTCTCTTTTTATGGAACGGGCGGATATAAATTTGTAGTTGTCATCCCGAAGTATTTAGTCTTTCCAGTATGTTGCACTTTAAGAAACACGTATGAGCCTCTACAGAAATGTTTATCACCAAACTTGAAGCCTGGTGTTTGTTTGCTTCTGTTCCAAAGTTTCAGCACATGTGTAATTGTCTGATTTTCATATTCCTGTCTGTTGAGGGCACTTATTCTGGGATCACTTATAACGGATGGTATTCACTGCAATTGTCTGCTTTTCGATACGCCTAACTCGTATATAAATCTATCCAATTTTCACCAAACATTTTACAATGTTTTTTTGGCGAGGTATCTCTAGGATCGACTGAAACAGCCTTAAATTTAGCACTGTCCATGATCAAACTTTGAAAGCTTTGTCGACTCTTCACAAAATAGTGACACAATTTAGATAGGCATAAAATCGTGTTCATATTAGATAAAATTCAGAACGCCCAACCCATTTGAGTTAAGGCCCAACCAGTTCATCAAAGGCTTTGGACACCACTCTCTGGTGTGGAAACTATCCAATTTTCTACAAACTTTGTCGATATTTATATCGGGATAAAAGTTCTCTTTTAGTTGTATTGGTAATGGTTTGATAGAAATATTGGGAGTTCGAGAACGGACAGTTCTAATGGAACGTTATATCAGATATTTAAGGGCAATAACTTAACCACGGGTGATCAGGTTGGAATTGATGCTTGTCCTAGATATTATGTCCATAAAACTGTGACCAAGGTTTGGTGACGATCCAATAAACTATATAAGTTACAGAGCGACACCCGCCATTTAAAAATGCAGATAGAACTATGCTAATTACACACTAGCACCATGAATTCTTCACTTATCCAAATCATATCGCAATAGAAAATATATTATTGATTTGGACAAAGTTCTTATAGGCCCAGTCTGGTCAGAAATTGTACCACGTTGGGCGAAACCTGCTATATGTGACCAATCAATCATTGTGAAAACTGAATGTAATTAAACCCCAGGCCCCGATTTCACGAAAATACTTACACGTAAGTAATTACTCAGTAACATGCTAAACTTATTTTAACACTTATCATCCCCTTGTGTGTTTATTCATTAAAAAATATGTTTATTTGAATAGTATTTACCCATTTATTACATTTACAAAATGTATATACACATATACACATGTCAGTATTTGTGCAAGAAATGTTATTTTAAAGCGAGTAAATTATATAAGTAAATTCTTAAAATTCTTGAGTTGTGTCATTAAAAATGACAATAAAAACGATCCTTATTTCTATTGACAATTAGACTTTAAAATAGCTTACTCAGCTGAGCAAATTCGTGAAATCGGGGCCAGGACATTATCTAAATAATCTTGGTAGAATACCACACACCAACAAGCTTAGCTCTGGGCCTCGTGGTTTTTGATACGAAGATTTTTTAAAAGTAAATCCTCATGGAAGTCTATCTAAACAAGTGAACAATGGGTCTTGGTAGGTTCACCAGGGGTGAAATCCCACGGTCGGCCGGGACTATTAACAATCGAAACGAACGAGGCGATGCCAGTTTTGACCCAATAAGTAAAAATTGAACAAACTTGGTAGAGGCAAGGCGAGGCTTTATATCAACTATGTAACCTCCAGGCCTTTTGATTTAAATCAATAGTATTTTAAAAGTATTTCCTTCTACAAGGCTCTATAAAACAAGCGATCCCTGGAGCAAGGCCAATTATGACTCCAGGGCATTCTTTGACACGTAACAGAGGACCACTACCAAATGCTACACACAGAGTATAAGCTCTAGACTTTGCAATTTCAGACGAAAAGATCTTTGAAATTTTACTATATATCTTTATATAACAAATACAACCCCCTTTGCCTGGCCAGGAATTAAACAAATTTATTTAATAGAGGTTTACTAGACAGTCTCACACACCAAATATCTAAGTTTTGGGCCTTGTAGCTTTGGAGAAGATCTGTTTAGTTTTCCTATTTAATTTGTTGCCATAGTAACCAGAGTTCTGCATAAAATGGAATCACATTTGGCGGAGCTTTGTACAAGAAACATCCCTGCCAAGTTTCATCAAGACTGGCCGTATGCTTTCAGATGTTGTTTGAAGACGGCTTACTTATGACGACGAAGGAACAGTGCGTAGTCCTGATAGCTCAATCTGGCACTTTGTGCCAGGTGAATGAAAAATACCAGACGTATTTACGAAATAAAACCGTAAAGTCTGTATCACACACATAAAACACTTAATATGTCATATTCCATGCCGTTTTAATTTATTTTATGTTTCTTACACTTTGTTTATGCACATATTCGACCCATTATCAATAACCTGATTACCGAATCTGCAAATTATTACACTCCTTTCACATAGACGACAATAACATGAAATGTTCACAAACAAGGTAATGCATACTAATTCCAAAAAAAGAGGTGTCTCACAGTCTTTGTCCTATCCATGTGCTCAATAATTGTGGTATGTAATTTTAAAATCCTCACATGCATGACAGAGGTTACCATGCATACAGTATTCCATTACTTTTAAACACTAAGTGTGACCTTGACCTTTTAGGTAGGGACATGGTTCTTGCACACAACACATTGTCTTGATGTGCTGAACATTTGTGCCGAGTTATTTTAAAATCAATCAATGCATGACAAAGTTACAGAACGGACAAAAATGTATGCACATATACAGGATTCCATTACCTATAAACTCCAAGTGTGACCTTGACCTTTGAGGTAGGGACAGGGTCTTGCAGGCGACACATCGGCGTGATGTGCTAGACATTTGTGCCATGTTATTTTTAAATCAATCAATGCATGATTAAGTTATAGTCCGGACACGAATGTATGCATATATACAGGATTCCATTACCTTCAAACTCCAAGTGTGACCTTGACCTTTGAGGTAGGGACGTGGGTCTCGCACGCAACACGTTGTCTCGATGTGATAGACATTTGTGCCAAGTTATCTTAAAATCCTTCAATGCATGACAAAGTTATAGTCCGGACACGAATGTGTGCATATATACAGGATTCCATTATCTTCAAACTCCAAGTGTGACCTTGACCTTTGAGGTAGGGACAGGGTGCAAGCGACACGTCGTCTTGGTGTGCTTGACATTTGTGCCAAGTTATTTTAAAATCCTTCAATGCATGACAAAGTTACAGTCCGGACACGAATGTGTGCATATATACAGGATTCCATTACCTTCAAACTCTAAGCGTTACCTTGACCTTTGAGGTAGGGACGTGGGTCGTGCACGCGACACGTCGCCTTGACGTGCTAGACATTTGTGCCAAGTTATTGTAAAATCCATCAATGCATGACAAAGTTACAGTCCGGAGACGAATTTGTAAGTGGGGACGCACAGAAGGACAGACAGACAGACAGACGGACGGTGCGATTTTAATATGCCACCCTTCGGGGGCATAATAAACTTTGAAACGCTCATTGTCAAAAGTACTTTGCTAAAGCTATCTAGTTTGTCTTGAATTAAACACTTTAGATCAAATTTCATGCAATATGTAACTCACTATCACAGACGAAACCCTCATAGTCTCGTAATTAACATTTACGTCATCAGATAAGTAAAATTCTACGGAAGTTTCATTTCTATGTCATAACACAATCAATCTCAATTACATGAAGCTTCTGAAACAGATTGTCTTAGACACAGCCAGGAGAGTAGGACAATCTTCGGGAGTTTGCTCTCGGGTCATACGTTACTCGGAAGTAGAAATCCATTTACCGTATTCCATAGGTGACGGTGAAGTGTTCTCATTTATACCCAAGTAACTGTTCACTGTACAGTCAATGTCTTCTACTGGTCAATCGCCATTAGAAGTCGTTTTTATTTCTACACGAATCAGACAGCAACTTTTGGCATCGCTTCCATTAAATTATCTTCCGGTATTTACTAAGTACATGTTTGTATCCTGTGCTTGATATGTAAATGGTGGCGAACTTGATAACTACTAACCGCTTCACAGAATGTGATGAGTCTAGAATGAGCCTTAGTATTTATGCAGAAGGTGAGCCTCAGTGTCTTTACATCAAAGGAGAGTCTAAAGTGTGCCTCAGTGTCTATGTCTATGGGCAACCTAGGTGTTTATGCCTAAGGTGAGCCTATGTGCCAATGTCTAAAGCCTTGAGACGTTTACATAATCGTGTGCATCATGCCCATCTCCATCCGAGCTATCAAAGTCTTTTTGTTTAGTAATATTGCCTTGGTCCCTAACGAAAGCATCAAAAGCTTGTCGTGTTTCCTGATTGGACGTGACAAACGCCGTCAGCAGCTCATGGGAAGTCATAAGCATTGTATCTAGCGTTTCCGGTTCTTGTTTCGCTGGTTGGTTTGGTTGGTAAACATTAGGTGACGTCACCACATAGTTTTCCAAGCTGAGATTTTTTAACTGTGTACACATTGTAAAATCAACACTGCCTTCGCTTTTGTCACACTTACATGTGTCAGTGCTTGCATCGCCACAAATTTTGCACGGTATATAAACACCATCTGAATTGATATGAACAGTTTTATCTAAGTACGCTGTCTCGTTATCCACGTGTTTTCCATGTTTTCCCAACACACCACTACCATTAACATATTCATGATATTTGTCTTCTAGTAATTCAGCATTTGAACACTGCGACTGTTTATATGTTGGCTTCATCGAAATTTTCATTTTGTTCCTTTGAGAAGTATGTTGCATGTTTGCTTCGCTGTCAAAGGCAGCACTGATTTCGTCTGCATCAGCCACAAAACCAAGCATTCTGCCAGAGGCTACTAGGGCATTTCCAATCAAACTATTCAATCCAGTGTTTTGTTCTTTCTGCTTTTGTTGTTTCCTTTTCAGTTTCTTCCAATAAGACGGTCGGAGTGGCGGCGGAGGATAAGTTGGTGGCTTTAGTCTCGCCTTTCCTAATGAAGCGCTACCGCTAATAAATGACTCTACCGGATCGCACCTGTCAGAATTGTTATCCCCTGATGCTGTACCTAAATAATCTCCAATATCATCCTTGTTTAGAAACGAGTCAACCCGATCCGTTTCGTTACCTTTGGCTTTTTCCCTTTTAAAATGTTCTGTGTTTACGTATGTCGGAGTCTCTTGCTTTTCTTCAACAGGTTTTATACCCATTGACGTTGCAGAATTCTTTTTCGATTGCTTGAAGTATGGGGTTAAATTGTGATGTTGGACTATCCTGTTAGCTTCTTTAAATACTTGTTCACTTACATTGGAACCTGTTTGCTCGTAATATTTACTTACGTCGTTCTCAAATTCTATTAACTCGCATCGAGCGTGCGTCTCTGTATGTTTTAAAATGTCGTTTGATACCTCGCTGCTTTTTCCATTTATGACTTGATGGGTTTTGCACACCGCTTGTGAAGAATTAGCATCTTTAATAATACCCTTAAAAGAGCCTTTATCTTTGGAACATGTACTTTCAAAGACATCTCCATCGTTTTCAGCTGATTCAGCTCTCTCGTCTACCTTTTGTCCAAAGTTTTCATGAACGATAGCTGTTATTAACTGAGTAGCTACAGAAAGTTGCTGTCGGATATCTGACGTTGGTGGACCTGGAGCCGGTTTTTTCTTTGTGCTTTTCCTTATCATTTCTTTATTTTCAGCACCTCCAGCAGTATTGTCCGTCGAATTCTTTTTTAATGTCTTTTGCTTTTTTTCGAGAACCTTGGATATTTCTTTTGATTCATGTATGATTGGCGTAATCGATGATGTTAGCACATCACATGCCTCTGTTAGGGCGTACTTAACAATAGTTGACCGATCGCCAAACACAGACCCCAGCGAATAATTTGACTTAGGAACAAGCTGAACAACTTTCTTGTTATTGTTATTCTCATCAGTATTGTCTATTACATGTTCTTTTTCCCCGTCTTTATCTCCTGTTCGATTCATAGGCACGAACGCTGATAATAAATCCCCATTTACCCGACAACCATGCATAACAATTGTCGGACAACATCCGTCCGGAACATGCCGACGGTTATCATTTTTATTTGGTTTTATACACTGTGTCAGAGTCGTCATAAAAGTCTTAGATTTATTTGCTCGTTCAAGTGGTAACAGAGATTTAGTTTTAGTTTTTACGAGATTCCCTGCCGATCTGCTGCCAGGGCCTGTACCAAGTATCTTTTTTTGTTTAATATCTCCGGCTGATTTCGCCTTACGATTTAAACGAGGTTTCCGATTAGAGCTGCTTTCCTCTAGACTTACGCTTTGCTCCTTTTCAAACATCTTTGTCTCACTCGATAATGTGCGCTCAGCTTGTTCTGAATCTTCATCTTTCTCTTCTTCTGTACTAACTTCAATCACATCAGAATGAACACAGTTACTTTCAATTTTGAATGCACTACGTTTTATAGAGTCGTTTTCAGTTTCACTGTTTTGTTTTTTGTTTGCAAGAGTTTCATGAACTATTTTACCTCCATTGTCTGCTGAATCAGTTGTGTTGCTATTATTTTCAGTTTGTGTGTGAATAGAAGAATAGGGCTTACTTTTTTCTTTGTCATCCAACGAAAAATTAGAAATTGTGCAGGGTGTGTACGATTCTGAGTCAGAACCTACAGTTGAGTGTCTTTTTCTTCTAGCAACGTTTTTTCCCTGCAAACCAACTGGAACCTTTATGTCGCCCGTTGATTTGATTTTTCGGAATAATTTTCGTTTCATTGATGTCTGGGTATCAGGTAAACGGCGAAGTTTTTCAACCTGAAAATACAAATATAAATCGTGTAGGAAGAAAGTCAATATAATTATGTATCTATACGTTTGTACACATTTCATACTCTATATTTCGAATACACGTACCTTTGCGAGGGTAACTTTAGCCGGATAGTGTGCCTGGAATGTAACTTTCCGGTGAGGATTCAGTGGGCTAATACTAGTATGTTGAGTAGTTATACCAAATAGACATTTTGTATTTACTGAGAACTGCTCTTTTGAATGAAACAACTTTAAATGTCACTAATAAATGTTGTATAATATATGATTCAAGAGGGTAATATTTGACTGCAACAGTATTAGTGACTGACGCGACATATTTAAACCTGAAAAATATTCAACTGTTAACTTAAATGTTAGAATTTCCATCTAATTTTACTGTACCCGTTGTAACCCTTGAAATGTTGGTGTGTTGTCGTTTTCATCGGAGGCAAAAACGACCTTTGACCTTTTAGATGTTCTCCTAGGCTCTAGGTGTTTGGTGACTGCTTTTGGCGGAACAAACACTGCATCCGTACTGACGTTAATTGGCTGTATTTCGGACCATCTTTTTCTCTGTTATAAAATAATTGACAATTTCAACTTTTTTCAAACTTTCAACCGCTCGATTGTATGAGTTTGAACACTTCTTAACATTTTACCTAAAACTGACTGATGGTGTGACCTTGACTTTTCATTTACGGCGCTCATTAGTCTACGCATTAATATTTTTTAATATTTATTATTTAGATTTAACAAGAGCTGTCAGTAGGACAGCGCGCTCGACTTTTGTAGTGCTTGCCAATAAAACAAAACTTTGACAGTTAATTAAGGGCACACAAGACTTTAACTAAGAATTTCTTAGTGCAAATCAAGAAACATTTTCACAGAGTTATCTTCTATTGCTTACAGATAGGTATCATGATGGTACATAAGTACTCCAACTTTCAAAGTAATATCTCAAATGTCAACAAGTGGACAAGAATGAAAATTTTAACTGAGTTTCTAAGTCAAAAAGGGCCATAATTCAAATAAAATCCTTTACAGAATTACCTTCTCCTGCCTATGTTTGGGGATCATGATGGTAAACAAGTATTCCAACTTTCAAATTAATATCTCAAACAGTTTAGTCAAAAAGTGGACTGGTACAAAAAACTTAACCAAGATTCTAAGTCGATAAAAGGCCTTAATTTTTAAAACAAATCCCTGACAGAGTTACCTTCTCTTGCCTACAGATGGGGATAATGATTTAAACAGGCATTCAAAGTTTCAAAGCAATATCTCAAAGGGTTAAGACAATAAGTGGAATTTACCCATATTCAATGTATTTTCTAAGTCAAAAAGGGGCATAATTCTGTCCAAAACCTTAACAGAGTTATGTACTCTTGTCTGTTGATGTAGGTCATGATAGTAAACAAGTATGGTTAGTTTCAAAGCAATACCACTAATGGTTTTGAAATAAAGTGAGGTGGTACGAAAAACTTAACCAAGCTCAATACACTTTCTAAGTCAAAAAAGGGCCATAATTATGTCAAAAATCTTGACAGAGTTATGTACTCTTATCTATAGATGGTGGTTATGATGGTAAACAAGTATAGTAAGTTTCAAAGCCATACCTCTAATAGTTTTGAAATAAAGTGGGGTGGTACGAAAAACTTAACCAAGGTGTGACACCAACGCCGACGCCGACGCCGACGCCGACGCCGACGCCGGGGCGAGTAGGATAGCTACCCTTTTCTTCGAAAAGTCGTGCTAAAAGTGTCAAGGGATTCGGGGATGAAAGTTTTCAATTAATACATGTCACCATTCGGTAGCCAGTAATTATAACGTAAGCCCTGCAGCGATATGTCTCCCTCTCTCTGTGTCTCTCTGTGTGTGTCCCTCTCTGTCTCTGTCTCTCTGTCTCTCTGTCTGTCTCTCTCTCTCTCCCTTCTCTCTCTCCCTCTCCGCATTTATGGTTCAGCGCTAGATGATTCTGCCTTTGCGCTCAGTGTAGATCATGATCAGCCTTGCACATCGATGTAGCTTGGTCATGATCTGAACTGTTCGATATTCGGTCAGTACAAAGAAGAAATAAACGAAACCAATGTTACAGAAAAGATGACCCGATCTATAAAACACACAATCATTGCTTTTTAAAAATACGTTTGAAATTTTGGATTAAGTTAAGTTTTCTGCTTATTTATAATTTTGGTTCGAGACATTTTCTTCTTTAGTTACTTTTGAAACATCTGGAGAACAACTACTGCCTTTCGTTTAAGTGCGTTTGTAACCACGGCTAAGTTCGAACCTGCACTTTCCGGGTCGAGCCACCGACACTCTAACCTCTGAGCCATCCATACCTTAAACAACCTCAATGTTCTGGATATCTGTTCCCGTTGGTAATAATCAGCATTGTGGGTAGCTTCTGTCATCAATATTCGGAACTCCTCGTCATCGCCTTCCAAGAGATGCGCTAGCGCCAAGTTGTACAGGACCTGTTGAGAAATACAGTTGACACATATAAGTAAAAACTGAAATAATTTGATTTCCATATTTCATTGCTTATTATTATAAATAAGTAAAGTTAAAATACTAAGTGCGTCATAAAGTACACTTTGACGACATTCATGACGAAGTAATTGCTAGCAAGTCAAAACGTAGGTTATTGCAAGTTTTACAACAATTGTGTTGCTTCTGACAAACAGATAAGTTTTTTGTAATAAATAGAATGATAGGTGATGTGTCCTTTTAATAGATCATACTGTACCACAAAGTCGTGCAGATGACAGAACAGTCCTAGTGGTCTGTAATTAATAAACGTGTTTCCACGTAACAGCATCCGGGTGGTCTCCAAGTCAGATATTGCGCCTTGGATACTGAAAGACAAGTTTAGAATTTTATGCCTAAGTTAGTTTCATCAGTATAATATTTTTTTTTGACCGTGTGTCGATCTTGACCTACAAATTATTTAGATAAACATTTGACAAATTTTCATGGTGACTGGGTGGTATATGTGATCACTAGAGTGTTGATAACGTTTTCTACGACCGGTTAATAAGTGTGTCATCTAGAGTGTTAATAAGACTTTCTTTGTTTTGTCTCTACGTATGACCTTGACATTTGAGGTAGGGGCGTGGATTTTGCACGTGGTACACCGTCTTCGTAAGTTGAACACTTTCGCCACATTATAAGAAAATTCATTCATGAATGACAAAGTTACAGCCCGGGCACAAAATAAGTGTAAGGACGGACATACTCTGAAACCGACGAACGGGGGCATACAAACGCAGGGCCATAATTCTGACAGCTTTTGTGACATCAACAAGCTCTTCGCTTCGCTCACATTAGCACATCATGTGTAGTAACTGTGATAAGCTAGAAAGCATCTGGTGCAAAACTGTGGAAGGAAGGAATTGCGTCCACAGGATTGTGTCTACCGGCGGACGGACAGACAAACTGATTCCAGTATATAAAAAATAATGTTGTTTTTTTCATTCAAAACCTTTCTTTAAAAGCAAAAGAACGAGAGTTTACATACAATGTGTGTGCTATTTTCAAGTGAACCTCTTACAAGTTTGATCGAGTCATGTCTTTTAAGTCATATTTTGCCCTACAGGGGGGTCACCTGTTTTTTATACACTTTTAAAGGAAATTCTTATTATAAAAGCTCCATGTATAAAGCTGCAAAGCCTGAAGTTTATCTGTTTCATGACATTGCTCACTTATTCATCCTTGTCCTTTACAAAGATGACCTGAAGGTCACAATTCGCCCTTTCCACTATCTCTGAAGACTTAAGTGTAAATTTCAAATCAATTCCATTAGTGGCTATATTGTGGTACCGGTATGTGATAGCAATTTGCACGTAACACATTAACCAACATTTCTTAGTCCAGTAAGACCTATAATTTGGATTAAATTTAGTCTAGAGTTATCTCTCTTTATAGCCTTATGTCCATGTACAGTTTGATAAAGTTTCAAATCAATCCAACAAGCATAACTGCGCTATATATATGCTAGTAGGTTGTATGCAAAACCTTTTCCAAATGTGCAACGACGACGGCGACAAAGACACACCAACTCTTATTGGTCAAATATAGTCAAGCTAAGTTGATTTTCGGACAGGAATGCTCATATTTGGGTATTTTAAGTAGATGAACGAAATTCTTTGGTAAATAACTTACTCTTTACATTCTAGAAGCAGAGTTCCTCTTTGGAAGAATGCAATAGCTAGGCCTTTATCTTTTTCCACAGCTGATGTCAGACACTGAAAAACATCAAATTATGTAAGTAATTAAATTGTTAAAACATCTCGTTTTCTGTCGCTAAACAGAAATGCTGAACAGTAGGCCTAATTACGTACATCAAAGTAAATGAAACAATTGAAGACAAAAGGTTTTATAACTATACATATTCCCTACTAACTGAGGCTCCAAATGTAACCACTGACAGACAGGCGGAAAGATGGACTCGGCAAAACCAAGATGTTCCGAATTTTAAAAGCACTCGCGGTTTAACATCTTTAACAAGTCTACTGGTCAGTAATGAAACAAGAGGCCAATGATGGCCCTATATCACTCACATGTGTTAACATATGTAATACGTGATCAGGTCACACGAAGAAAATAACTGTGCTCTGCAGCAGAAAATTAAAGGATTTTATATTTTAGCTCCGGCGGCCATTTTGTTCCGATGTGCAGTCTTGGTTGCCGACCATCCAAACAACGATATTGTAGTTGTCTTAGTTTAAGTCGGCGATTATTTGTTAAGAATTAATCAACAACCAAGAATAATGCCGCGAGAAGGCTAACTACAGATCTATAGTTTTTCCTCCTACCTTGTAATAAGTAAGAGAGCAAAGGGCTTAAAAAGATTGTACGCTGTATGATATATCATTCGTTGGTATTATTGTGTCATAAAAGCTAGGTTTAACAGTTGTCAATTTTCTAGTATCGCTCACTCTTTCCAAGAATTTAGATATTTTTAGCCTGGTATACTTTCGACTTCTTGGCCAATGAGATTGCAGTATGGTCATCAGGTGATTATCATGTGATCAGTATTTTGTGCAGTAGTGTTGACATGGATGGATATTTGTATAATCAAGACAATGACCTATCTTGTAAGTATGATGCATTATAATTTGTTGATTTATTTCGATTCGATTTATTTAGTTGCTTAATCGGTTGATTCCACGTTGTGGAATTATATAGCGGTGTATCAATTTGTCAGTTCTTTTGCGTAGGATTCTGAACTATTGCATGCATATCCTGATACTAACATTGCAGCACATTTGCAGCAGTTCCATCACCACAGTAAGCCGGTGTGGTCATGAAGTGTAGACTGAAAGTCAGTTGTGTTGACAGTAAAAGAATGTATGTTCACAAACTAGGTATGTCATAGTGCATCTTGGCATTAACTATTGGCATCTATATAGATCTAGGTCTATAACTTGTAAGGTTGCAACTTACTCGCACTTGATTCCGTTTAGAACAATTTGATAAGGGGAGGTTTGGGACACAAAATTCAGACGTTTGTTTTAAAAGATCTATGACGCACCTAGCCCCTTATTTCGACGTTGTAGCAGTACTGCTTTGTTTCCTTTTAAATACTTTTAACATATATTTGGTAAAAATACTTACTTTAATGTGAACATAATTAAATGGTTTATTACTTGAGTAAAAGGTATATTTTGTTGTACTATAATAACGATGTTAAGGAGATGGTTTGAAGTAAGTATATATTGTTGATATGATATGTATGATATCTTGAATCGGAACTGAAAGTTATGAGCTGTTCTTATTGTATTCCAGACCCAAGTTTACACATGATGTTAAGATGTCACATCTTGGACTGTTAGAACCTGGTCGTATGTGCTTAAAGACATTGTTTCTATTGTGATGAACTTTGAGAACAATGTCAATTCTCTAGAAAACTACATAAGAAACTTCACATATTTAGTTAACTTAAAAAAATATTTGTCTATTGTTTTTGCAGATCACCAGTGCCTACTGACATTAGTAAATCTCCAGTTTCAAATACCCTTTTCTCGTGCATTCGTTTTTACTAGAACTACCAGGCTCTGGTATTACCTGCCCGATCAAAGGCCATTACTACCCTAAACCCGTAAAGCAACAGGTGGGAGTCTGTACTATAACGGTCTTATGCAGATTTGACCCACATTCATAGCAGAGGACGCTGACATCACTAGATATCGCATTGTTTGAAGGGCAAGGGTCCGAGCTCCACAACAAGCCTGATCCTTAATTCGAAAAAGTTTAAAATTGTATGGACATCAAGAACTGGTCCTTGGAAAATGGTTCACCTAGATACATAATGAAAGATAGTACAAACGAGCCTTTATTCACAAGAAAAAACATTTACCTTTACTGCAATTCCGATGTCTCCAACGTTGATGTAAGCAACAGCCATATTGTAATAGATTCTCGCGCTAGTCCCGTGCATGGAATGGTACACTTGCAAAGCCTCCTCATACTGTCCAGCAGCGTGTAGGCTGACACCAGCTGCCCATTTAGCAAAGTCTTCCTTGCACCTATCCATTGTCTGTATTGCATCTTGCATGCTCCTGTTCTTTTATATATTTCTACTTGACAATGTACATTTTGACCCAAACTCTGTGAAGTTATACCGTTATGTGGTCAAAAGCCTGAATGTTTGTGAATTGGGATAATTATCTGTAATTGTTGCAGCGATAATCCATACGTGTTCACCATTATTTCATGGCCAAAAAATACCACCCTGCTAACTCTCTTTTAAAGAGGCATACCATAAAACCTGGCACAAATTAGTAAAAAAACCTAAAATTAATATTTAATCAAATAATTGAACGGATTACCATACAATCTCAATTTCAAATTTCAAATAAAAATCCAGCAAATATCAGTAAAACTAGCGGAATCGTACACAGTAAACTCCCGTGTATAACAAACTCTTTGGGACCATTTAAATGTGTTCCTTACATCCGGAGTTTGTTATATCCATAAATCATGTTCCTATAAAACAAAGAAAGAAATTAAATCGAGCAGAGAAAAGATTTCCTTATATCCATATTTTCGCTGTATCCGGAGCCGTTATATACGGAATTTACTGTATGTTGTAGTTCTGTATTTTTATACAATGTGCATGTTTTATTATCGATATTCATGTATTATAAAAAGTCGTTACTGTATACTTGCGACTTGTGCACAAACTAGACATTTCGAGATATATGTTTTTCTTGAAAATTGCAGTTTTTAAAATCATTTTTTAACGTTTTGAGTAAAATACTCTGCTAGTTGTACGATGTGCCTCTTTAATCTAGTTATACAAAAAGCATGCACATTCATAACTTGTGTCAAGAAGAACACACGATAAGTGTATGAAACATAAACAAAATGAGGCCAAGATCCAGGTCAGTAAAGACCTCGTAAACATTGGACATTTTATTGTCAGTGACAAGGATTCTATTTAAAGTTATATTGCATATTAATTATTCCTCGAAATTAGTATTTAAAGTCTATCTTTAAATATCTGCCAAATGGTGTTTATTTCTCAGTAGAACGGACTTTGACTGTTTCTTATTATCTGATATTGAGCTGTTGTGTTCACCATATCCTTTTGATACTGTGTATTATATATTAATATATGTACGTGAAAATACAAAAACAGTGCCGGAAAAACGTTAATTAGAGTAAAAGATAAAAACACAGTCCATGAGTTAATTAAATCATTATTTGCCAACCGGTTTCGCTTTTTCTGCTCATCAGGGCAAATATGGCGTCACAATATTAATATATACACCGAACCGCAAAAGAAACGCAACAGTTGGGGAAACACATATAACTTGAAAATAAACAATTCAAATGATAAATAACGAGTTTATTTCATTTCATTGGTACCTTACCTACATACTGTGTAAATTTCATTAAAATATAACAACAGATAACCCGGATTTCATAATGTCAAAGTTCATTACCCACAAGTTAAATTTTCACACATTGTCAATATCTCGTGTATCCCGACAGCCTGATTTCGCAAATTATCCGGAAGTCGTGGCATTGCAAAATACAATTTATGTCAGCTAAATATATTTTGGGGTGTTTTTTTAATTGTAAAATCGTAACTGGTCAAGAAATTATCGATTTTTTAAAAATAATTTACTTAATTTCAACGCGCACGTGCAAAACGTGCTTTTTGTATTAATGTGCCAGTCAGGTGTCACGGTACGATGATTTCAATAAATTTTAGTGGCATAGTAATATTTTACATGTATAAATAATATTCAAATACGTTTGCGTCAGTAAAATATAATTACGGCGGACATATTCAAAAAAGAAATGTGTTGCGTTTATTTTGCGGTTCGGTGTATATACTGAAAGGATAAAGAAACGCAGGGTAACAATATATGCAACAATTTTTTAATGCTTGGCCTACGGAATTATGAAAACCGGTCAGAAGACTATCTTGGTCACTTGTCACTCAAACCGTCGCTTAAAGTCACTCAACCGTGCATAGCACCATGCCACATAGAGAAAGTGATAAAAAGCAAAAAAACACGTGCAGAATAATGATGACAAGTTTGTCAAAACATCTTGTTATACCACTTGATACTCTTGAGGTATACACATCGCTTTCCGCTATTTACATTGAATTTGAAGCTCTTGCAATCATGGTACGGCTGACAGAAGTTCAGAGGGGTCAGGCTATTGCATTGCTTATGCAAGGTCAGAGGCAACAACAACGGTTGCTATGCAGTTCAGTGTGAATGTTTCCACCATAGAACGTCTTGTCCGTCGTTTGAGAGAAACTGGAAGGGTTTCCGACCGACCTCGATCGGGACGAGTCAGTCGATTTCACTTTGCGATATTCGGGGGTACCGTCAAATGTGCTTCAATTACTAATGAATTATTGGTCAAAATCTAATGACATTTTGGTAATTTGTTGATTAAAGATGGGTTTTTTATATTCATATAAAATATTGTATATATTATCAAACACATCACTTTAAATCACCTCAAATGTTTACCCTGCGTATCTTTATCCTTTCAATATATATATATAGTTTACCGTAAATTTATGCTCACATGAAGAAACACTGCTTTAGTGGTTGAGTGGCGGACTACTAGTCCACGTGTTCGAACCCCGACAGTGGCAGCCTTTGACTTTAACTTTCAGTACGTAATGTATTCACCTGTTGAAATAGTTACTGTCGTTCGTTGTGCGCGAATGCCTCCATTTGGCTAAACCATTCTAAGTTATAGACGTTTCATTGACGGTTGCATGGCATGCCTTTGACCAAACTCCTCGTATCGGTTAGACCCCCTTATAGACATACAGTAATACACTGTCACCACAAACAGTTTTGACAAGATTTTGTTAAAAAATATAAAAATTACAAATTGTATAGCACCGATACACGTGAGACTACCTCTGGGGCTCTAACGAGTTAATCTCTAGATGGGTGGGAAACACTGAAAAGCGTTTCTGAAATTCTCATTGCAACGACCGGGAATCGAACCGGGGACCCCCAGATCGGTAGTCCAGAGCGTTAACCACTCGATCACCGCGCCATCCCTTGCATGCCGTCACGTGGCATTTTCAGTCGTCAGGTGGTATCTTGTGTATACTATGGCAAATGGCAGTGATTTGAGAGCGGAAATAATATAGCTGTGAGGAGTTTGGCCTTTTATTGCTTATTATAAAATTTAATATTGTGTAAATTGGATAACAGCAAAACGAAAATTTTCAAAGATTTTAGGTACCTGTAAGCATGAGAGTCATACAGGGGTCTTGACAAGTTGATCACCATGGGAGAAATCCCACGGTCTGCCGTGATTATAAACAATCAAAACATTAAAAAAACAATTGGCAGAAACTATTGTCTGTTGTCGCAATGGTTTACAATATCATTCTGTATGGGTCATTTTACTATTTATCACTTTTTCATTGTGATGTCTCCGGAATTAGGAAAAATATCAGTATATGTAGAGAGAGAGAGAGAGAGAGAGAGAGAGAGAGAGCTATATTTTAAAAATGCTAAACATAATTATTATGTCCTGTAACCGAAAGCTCATTTTAGATAGATATGTCTCTCTGAAAAAGAGATTGAGCTAACGATCAGTCTTAAGGGGTATTTCAGAGAATGATGTTTGTTTAGCTTACACAGCTAGCTATAAAAAAAAAGAAATCTCTTTCTTAGCAAAAGTGCCCTATTTTTATAGTTATATATAAATCTGAGAGATATCTTGCTATGCATTAGTTTACCTCCGAGATTAATAAAATGCTCCTCTACAACTGGCTGCAGCCAGTTGAACATTGTACATTTAAAAAGACATAATTATAAGACTTTCTCCGTTACAAAGAAACACGTTTAAGGTGTTTTTATTTTAATAAATATCGAAAGTATATAAACACGAAAATGTGAAAATGAAATAAAAAAAAGATTAATTGTCCAAAAACATATCTAACAAATACTGTTTAAACTTGTAAAACATATATGACACCGGTCTGAACATATATGACACCTATCTTAACATATATGACACCGGTCTCAACATATATGACACCGGTGTTGTTACTTTGTTATCATATGTGGTGGTAGCGGGGGTGGGGGATAAGAGGGCGGCGGCGGACGCAGCTTTTTGGCCTCTGGTTTAACCCTGTGATCTCTGATGTTGTCAGTCGCACTGGAAATGGGTAGTGATGTCTTAGTCCCACATGTAGCTTTTACTTTAGTTTCTGTCTGTATTGATGACTGTGTCTCAGCTTTATCACTCAATATTTTGTTTGATTGACCAGGCTGTGTCTCGATATTATTGCTCAGTGTGTGCTTTGGTTTCGCCGACTCCGGCTCAGCTTTTTTGTTCGATCTGATGTTGATATAAGAGTGAACAGATTGTTCTTTGTCACGTGCTGCACGATCATCAAATCGAAATGAACCCAGTACCGTTTCGTCAGCAAGTAGATCATTTTCATAATCTGTTGGCGTGACGTTAGCTGTTTGTACGTCACAGGATAATGACTTACCGTGTCTGGCAAAGGTTAGATAGCCATCAGAACCTGGAGATTTTGTGTCTCTATTGGAATCGAAGTTTAGTTTCTCATAAAAGTCTGATGAGCTCTTGGGTAATATTTCTGGTGATCCAATTGGAAATATATGTCTATGCTTTGTAATTGGACTTCTAGGACAAAACACTGTATTGGAACAGTCCTCTGTTAGAAGGTCATTCATAGATTTGCTCTTATTCATGCCGCTGTTTGCTGCTTTCTCGTTTGAGTCTGAGGATAGGATTGTCAGTGCAAAATGCTTAACGGTACTGAATGCGGTCTTTGGTGGCTTTAGCATATGCTTCAATTTCCTCACCTATAAGAAAATAGAAACAAATTTTTAAAAGGATGTATTTGTTCTTTTAAGCAGTCAAAAGCACCAAATGCCACAGGGTGAAAAAAGTGTGCACCTTGGCCGGTACGCGAACCCGGGGCCCTTCCCTTACAGTGTTGTACGAGCGAATGTTCTCCCGACTGCTCTAACCGGCCGCTTACACATTTCTCCCCAAGTGTGATAACATGTGTATCAGGAAAACAAACTTAATCCTTGTTTTTAGCTCGACTATTCGAAGAATAAGGAGGCTATTGCACTCGCCCCGGCGTCAGCGTCTGCGTTGGTTAGTCAAATATCTTGAATACTATCAAAGGTATTGACTTGAAACTCAAACTATATGTTTACCATCAACATCTACACCTGAGGAGACAATCCCCATAACTCTATTTTTGACAGATTTATGCCCCTTTTTAATTTAGAATTTTTGTTAAAGTTTTTTAAAAATTCAAATATCTTGAATACTATCAAAGGTATTGACTTGAAACTCAAAGTATGTATCTACCACCAACATCTACACCTGAGGAAACAATCCCCATAACTCTGTTTTGATTTTTGACAGATTTATGCCCCTTTTTAACTTAGAATTTTTTGTTAAAGATTTTTATAAATTCAAATATCTTGAATACGTTCAAAGGTATTGACTTGAAACTCAAAATATATGTTTACCATCAATATTTACACCAGAGGAAACAATCCCCATAACTCTATTTTGATTTTTGACAGATTTATGCCCCTTTTTAACTTAGAATATTTCTGGTAAAAGATTTTATAAAGTCAAATATTTTAATACTTTCAAAGGTATTGACTTGAAACTCAATTATGTGTCCACCATCAAGATCTTCACCTGAGGAAACAATTCCCATAACTCTGTTTTGATTTTTGACAGATTTATGCCCCTTTTTAACTTAGAATTTTTAGTTTAAGATTTTTATAAATTCAAATATCTTGAATACTATCAAAGGTATTGACTTGAAACTCAAAATACATGTTTACCATCAATATTTACACCAGAGGAAACAATCCCCAGAACTCTTTTTGGACTTTTGACAGATTAATGCCCCTTTTTAACTTAGAATTTTTGGTAAAAAGATTTTATAAAGTCAAATATTTTAAATACTTTCAAAGGTATTGACTTGAAACTCAAAGTATGTGTCCACCATCAACATCTTCACCTGAGGAAACAATCCCCATAACTCTGTTTTGATTTTTGACAGATTTATGCCCCTTTTTAACTTAGAATTTTTAGTTAAAGATTTTCATAAAGTCAAATATCTTGAATACTATTAAACGTTTTGACTTGAAACTTAAAATGTATGTTTACTATCAACATCTTCACCAATGATTTTGATTTTTGACATATTTATGCCCCTTTTTAACTTAGAATTTTGTCACAGTTTTTACCAGACTATTATATGGAAATACTTGAAATGGCTTACTTTTGAAATGTTAAGAATAATTATGCAGCATGCAGCGGTCATGCTTTTTTGATTTTATACATATAGATTTTGAAACGTTAAAAAGTTATTCATGATTAAATATACAAGGTCATGTATTTCTTTGAAATGATCCCCCGCCTCCTCCCCCCAGTTGGCTTACAAAATCCAGAGTAAGGCTTTGCACGTAATGTACATTTACAAAGGTCTTTGAACAAGTTTTATATCTTTGACCTTAATTCTTATAGACAATTACACAATACACCTGTTGTTAGACAAGAAAAAACATTTTACCGACAAGCTTTCGAAAAGTCGAGCGTGCTGTCATGAGACAGCTCTTGTTTCTTATCAAGTATGTTACTCAAAATACTGACCGTTATTCACTGGTCGAGAAAGTATAATTACTTTTGGACTTGGGGCTGCTGTAACTCTCACTTTCCCCACCGGGGGAATTTTCTACAGTATGATTTTCTTAAAGTATAGTAAAAGACCTATCAAATCCATTTGTCTATACACTGGTCGTTGGGGCAAACGTCCGTCACGCGCTTTTTCAATACGTTACCTATATGCGATATAAATATATATACATATAATTCCCCTGACAGAGACAAAATGATGTAGAGTTATTTGTAGGCATATTAATTTATATGTACCTACGAAACGTGTAATGTTGTATTGTTATTCCTGAACATGAAACAGTTTTTATAGTTTACGTTACCAGTGTTTGACAATGAAATCATGTACTGTACAGAGAAAAATTGGTATGTGCTTAATGATCGTGTTTTAATGTATCAAATTAAGGACCAAAATGTTGAACAATATTCTGTTTAAGATGTTTATTCTGTTTACAATTTATATGTGTTGATTACATAGTTGTGCTCTTACGCACAAGTCCACCACTATTCAGTAATGTTACAAAATGTAGACGACAATGACATTCATTTTAAGTCCAAAATTATTCGATTACCGATTTTAATACCTGTTTGTAAGTTCATAGTATAATAAAATTTGTCACTTCAATGTGTTTTTAAAAGTTTCTGAAAAAAGGGTTATTTTGAAACAAAACTGAAAGTGGAGTAGTGTTCGGATTGTCACTAACAACCGGATGATTTAAAAACATCACTTGAAGTGTATGATCATTTTCGCGCTTCAAATAAACATCTTAACGTTTTCGATACTTAAATAATTGGAGTGTTTGAGCGTCCAGATAACTTGTATACCTAAAAGGCATACCCAATAATCAGTGAAAATCGTCTCTAAAATATTCATGTTTATATCTATTATAAAATACAGCATAACATTGGGAAACTAACAAAACCATATATTTGTATAATTCAACGTACATTGGTATAATCATGGATGTTTAATATAAGAAGTAACGTAATCAGTAGACATGGTAACGAAAATAACAGATTCAGTTTTGTAGTTTGCCATTTTTTTCTGTAAATGACTTCATACGTGTACACACATATATAGCGCGTAATTAATGTCAGTTCCATTTTATTTTTCATGCTTTATAAAATGCATCTTCATTTTACGGGGTAATGTAAATAACATGGTGTAACTTTCTTAATCCCCAATGGCCAAAATGTAGACAATGTGAACATGTTTAACAGATATTGAGCTTTCAAATAAATAGTGTCTACAAAATTCCCCCGGTGGGGATGTGGGGACTGCTTCACCTACTGGCTGGAAGCCAACCTATTTACACTTAAAAATAACATTAGTTTGACGGAAACAACACATAGTGATGATAGATATGAACTATTTACGTACTAAAATTATAAAACCATCTTATGTCAGGTAAATTTCTCAATTCAAAAAATGTTATACATTGTACCTGCTATTTGTTTGGGGGTTGAAAAGTTATTAACTTCCGGTTAAAAGAGACCATAAAATGGCTGTGCCGAAAAAGGTCTAAGCCATAAAAGGTTGTAAGTTCTTGTTTTTTTTTTGCAATATCATTGAAAACAACTACATTTGCATTGTGCTATACTTATAGCATGTACATTCGATTTAAAAAGCGATGTTATAGCGATGTTGTACGAACAACTAACAGTAAGATATTTTCTTGGTAATCTAAGTAATTTAACAGCTAACGTGCTAATGGGACTTCAAAACTACAAAGTGGTAACACATATGTTTCACTTACTCTTTTCAAGCCCTGGAATCTGGGACTTCTATCTTCCGTGTCTGATGCAGAGACGACTTTAGCTTTTAACACGATTCCCTGCTTTTCAAGATTCTGGGCGACATGTTTGGGTGGGGTGAATACTTTATCTACTGAAATCTGCAATACTGATATAAGGCTTGGTTGATATCTCTGAAAGGAGAAAAGGAAACCATGGTGTATGTTTACGTTCGGACCGTATTTTGACAGTGTTTACCGAGAATTTCCAGGACATGCGACAACACAATGAGTACTATTCAGAAGAAAGAAAACAGAGAACATCGCAAGAAATTCTTAATAAAATAGTCAATATTGTAAATCAGAATTTTGTGTCTGCTTTATTTTGAAATCTGTTTCTAATTTATTTGGTGAGTTTTCAGTGGCGCATAACAACATACCAAGACGTCGCTTGCAACACGATGTACATAGAGGAAGAACAGCTTATTGACAGTCTACAGACTTACAATTATTCCATTGTCAAATACGTGCCTTCTATAGTAAGCTTTTACGCATTGAGCCATGACTGAACTTTAATATTTATATCTTTATAATAAGTCATGTGCTAAAATAGAATTATACTAGTATCAGTTCCTGTAAGCAAGTTGTACATACATTGATTCTTTCAAGTGACCTCTGGAGACTTTTACCATGAAAGTCGTCGGCGTCGGTAAGAGTCTCGGTCAGAAGTTCCCGAGCTTTCGCAACTTTATTTACATACGCAAAAGCCAAAGCCAGGTTGTGTAGAATCTACAAATTACATTAATATTTATGTTATGTGCATATAGATAATACATACAGTTTTTATAGTGTACATTATACGCCTACATATAAATATAAATGCACTCAGAAATCACGCTTTATTAAGATAACTGGAACAGGAGTTCTTGCACAAAGAAATATGCTATCTTATGCAAGAATTTTACGTTACAAGTTCGAATCCTGGCCTCTGTCCTGAAACTTTTTTTTCCAGTTTATGTATCGGTTATAGTCATTGAAATCAACATTTCATGTATCACAACTTTACAGGTTTTGCTTTGAATGCAGGTACAGTAAATCCGTTTATAACGAACTCATTGGGACCATTAAAATGTGTTCCTTATATCCGGAGTTTGTAATATCCGTATAGCATTTTCATATAGAATGAAGAAAGAAAATAAATCGGGCATAGGAAATTTGTACCTTATATCCAGATTTTCGCTATATCCGGAGTCGTTATATACGGAGTTTACTGTATAACAATTGTACAGATATTTAGACTTAAATTAATACATGTAGATCTACATATGTATATGGATTACTACTTTACCTGGAAACTATACAGTATAACATGTAGACCAAGAGGTGTATAGTCTATGTGAGTGTTTCCTTGTAACAACAGCCGTGCTGTCTCAAGATCAACAGTGGCCTTTTCAATGCTGAAATGATAAAGAACAGTTCATGTGTCCGCCACCGAAAGTGTAATAAAAATAATTCACAATAGGCGTGCAATTGACTAAAAGCTAAGTTTTCAAAAACTTTACTGTATTATGATTGGAGTTGTGATACTGATTCCGTTTTCAAACATCTCGATGGTGCCACATGTTTTAATGAATTGAAGCTGTCTAACTGTCTCTTAGAACAAAGAAGCCAAAATTGTATGAAGAAAATAGCTTGCTAATTTCTTAGAAGCCATACATTTCTATTTAAAACGCAGCAAATAATCGGTATTCTCGTGGAATATCTGTACCCTATGTCTGTCTTTCATCAAACATTAAAATCTTAGTGGTACTGTTGAATCAAATTTATACAGGAAACTATTCAGTAACGACACGACGCACATCCAATGACAGATGTTTGCCTCCAACCAACATTTCGTATACTTTTTAGGACGTTTCGTTTGTATTATGGTATGACTTGAAAATGACACAATATTTTTTCTTCTACATATCTAGTATAGATGTTGTTCAATTTTGTGCCAAAGCCTCTCATGATATTTGAATTACAACACAATGCATTGTATAAATGAGTTTAGAATATATTTCCTAATGTGAATTTTAAATTGCGTTTATCACGATATCTTTATATGGTATTTTATGACTTGAATATCTTTAGGTATAGCATGTATTTATTCTGATATCTGTTGTAAAAATTACTTCTTGAGTCGCCTTACATCCATAAATATTTTTTAGCTCGACTGTTCGAATAATAAGGAGGCTATTGCACTCGCCCCGGCGTCGGTGTCTGCGTTAGTTAAAGCTTTCGATAAATGCAAACATCTTCTATACCATCAATTATTTACTTCAAACGTGGCAAACTTTCAAAATAACCAAACGTTGGCTATAATTTTGCCATTTTTTAATAGTTCTTCATCAAACTTTCAAATGATATTTCCTATGATAGCATGGTTATGATGTACCCCCTCTACCTCCCCCCTGCAACCCCTGTCCTTACATTCTACCACACACCCAGAAAAGAATGACCTTATTAAAGTATTAAAGGGACTTGAAATTTCAAACAGCACAATGAGAGAAAGTGTAATATGCAAGAACCACATCTCTACTTTACCTTATTTTTTAATTATCTCCCTTTATTACATATTCACTCTAAACGTTTTGAAGAAAATATGTTCAAATTAGATACAATGAGAAAGGACATTAATGGGAAGGGTAGTGCCAAAGAACCATAACCCTATATAGCCTTATTTTTTAATTATCTCGTTTTATTGAATTTTCTTGTCGGTAGTACAACCCCAAAAGTAATAAAGGGAATTACTTGAAACTTCATACAGTGATAGAGCACAATAAGAGGATGTGCCGTGTACAAGAACCATAACTTTATTTTGCCTATTCTTAATTGTCCTCCTTTCTTATATTTTCTTGTCCAGAGCATTACTCCTTAAGTGCCGTGGGAAATTCATTCAAATTGGATACAGTGAGAGAGGACATTTAAGGAAAGTGTAGTGACCAAGAACCATAACCCTTTATTGCCATATTTATGAATTATCTGCCTTTCTATCTGTGTATTTTCTGTCAGATCACCATACTTCAATGACCAATAATTTTATACCGAACTTTAAACATGGGTAATTGTGGCAATGGATAGTAGTGCAATTCACAAGAACCATATTCAAGCATCACCGCCTTTGGGGCATTGGCCACTTATGAGAGACAGCTTTTGTTACTTTATAAGTTCCATCATAATGCTTGTATAGTATACGTATTGTTAGACAAAAACCCATTTTACTGACGAGCCCTCGAATTGTCGAGCGTGATGTCATGAGTCGGCTCTTGTATAATAGTTTACTTCATTGTGAATTTTCATTACTTGTATGAATACGAAACGTTAATAATTTATCTTAAGGTAGGTCAGTACCTTTGGTCGGTAAAATTAAAAGTTGTCACATTTATTTGAAAGTCGGTACATGCGTATATCGTGACCATCTGCATCGCATGGTTACGTTGTTATTTTCATGACGTCACATGACGACATTTAACAACGCCCTCTAGTGGCAGCGTACCGGAACAATTCCGTCATGAAGTTTTCTCATGACAAATAGATTTATTGATATTTAACCGATTTTCTTTCTGTAAATTCTGTCAAAGTCATTAGAAAAATGTACATGTACTATACATACAGTAAAATACATTTTCCTTCTTTCACAAAGCATGTCATGATTCCGCTTTAAGCAATTGAAATAACGTTTGAAACGTCATCGTTTTTCAACGCTTTTTTGTCGTTTTTACAAAAAAAAAAATCAAAATCGGGACGGTAAATGTTAATGTAATTTTGACAGTGTTCATTTAATGATATTTGAACACAATTAATGAAATGAAAACGGGATGTCTTCGACTTAGTTTTTTCACAAATAACGCGTGAATAATACCACTTGAACGCCAAAAGAACGACGTTTGAGACACGTATAGACAATTGGGTTCCGTATCTCGCTATTCTGGCCCAACAGTGTCTCTCTTGTATTTTTTTGCATATTCACATACTATAACAACCCAGTATACACACTGAACAGGTTAAGTCAATCAACGGACAGAATATCGAGATACGGAACCCAAGTGTCTGTGGTTTGAGAGAGGACGTTCAGTTCGTGACAATTCATGTATGTCACTGATCATTTAATTCTCTGTACATGTATTCTTTTAACACGGAAGTGCCATACTCCCCCGTTGCGATATAAATATGATCAAATAATTGATTTCTCCAGGTCTATATAAACGAGGATTCATCTTTTTTACGACGTAGAAGGCCATGTATAGTCCTGAAAAGTCAACAAATAATGACACAACACAACAAAACAGAATGGAATGACCTTCTAAACTTTTAATAATATTCGTAACGTTTTATCTATCTTCTTAAGATAGTATCATTTGTTTTATTATTACACAGTGCTATTTATATAAATAAGTTTACAGCCGTTGTGAGATGAGCTGGAGTATACATGTATATACAAAATATTACAACGGCCCAAACGGAAGACATGATTGTATCGATGCTGGTTGGCAAAGTTGGTGAAGCAGCCGAACATCATTCAGAATATTTTCAATGGTTTAGAACTATCGAAATAACTTCTTTTTTAAAACTTGAAACTGTAAGATATAAAACTTCGAATAATCTAGATGTTTGACATTATCGTGATAGCTATTTCGCCATCTCGTGGCAGAAATATGCAACCACATTATTACACAAATATTCCAAAACGTGAAATTGCTGATTTCAAATCAAGGCACGGAAACGTTCTGCTAATTTGTGATCAGCGGCCGGTAAATGGAAAATTCGTAAGTCGTTCCTTATGAATGTTACGATTGACTTATAGTCACCATATTTCACTAGCTCTAAGGTGACCGTTATGTCTTATTATTCGTAAATAGCGCACTCGTAAGTTATATATAGATGTATCATTGGTTTTCGCAAGTTAGCACTGAATTCTTTCGCATAAATTGCCTTTCTCCTGTATTTTAGTTAACCCTGAACACGCAGTGACCTCTCCCATCATTCGCCGTCCATCGTGCGCTGTCATCCGTCCGTCAGTCAAATATTTCGTCTCACTTTCGCGGCATCTCCTATTAACTAAATGATAAATTTTGTTCAAACTTTACAGGGATGTTTTGGGTGGTTGTATTTGATATTTATTATAAGTATGCATTCCATCGTGGCTTTTTTTTTTGTTACGGCAAGAAATGAAAAACATTCTAATCATCTTGTCCGAAAGTCGAATACTTTGACAGTTTTTTTAACTGCACAAACTTGATAGTATTTCTCTTTGAAAAACATTTGATGATACATGAAGATATATGAACAGAGATAATCCCAGAAACTTAAAGCAGTTCCTTAACTCAAGTAACATCCTTCTTGCTGGTGACTTTGAATTTTCAATTCCTCAATTTTGAATTACATGTACAGTTACGACTCAAAGTGTTACTTCCTGAAACTTGTCAAAATACCACTTTTTTGTGAAAAGAATGCAAGTCGGCCTTTTATGTTATTTTATTACTTTTCTTTAAGCAAAATAAACTCAATTTTATATTAGTTCTGGGATATAGTTATGGCAAGCCAATTTACTATTTCATCAAAAAAAAGATATCTCTCTGATTTCATAGAGATATCTCATAAATTCATAGATATCTCTGTAAATTAGGAGATATCTTTCTTTCAATAGAAATACTAAAGAGATATATCTCAATGTTATAGAAATATCTCTCTGTCGTTCATAGATATTTCTCCTTCTTAAAAAGATAACTCTGTAAATTTGAGAAATATCTATTGAAAATAGAAGGATATGTCTCAAATGATGTTAAACAGATATCAACCCCAAAGGAGATATCTCTCTGATTGCAAAGAGGTATCTCCTAAAATAGGGAAGATATATCTTAAACTTAGATATCTCTGTAAATTAGGAGATATCTTTTTTTTATCTAGAAATATCTTTCGTCTTTTGAAACATATTTCTAAATTCTAAGGAGATATATTTGAGTGTAATAAAGTTCTCTCCTACCTCAAATGATATCTATGAAAAAGAGGTATCTGTTTAAAATTGAGAGATAACTCTCAAAAGTAGAAAATATCTCTAATGATGTTAAACAGATATCTCTGTAAGTAAAAGAGATATCTTTTAATATTCAGTAGATATCTTTCTGTGATACAAAGATATCTCTCGGCGTGAAAGAGATATTTGCATTGGAACGAACGATACCTCTTTGAAATTGGAGAGATATCTCTTTTAGGAATAGTAAAATGGCTTGCGATATATAGTGTTTTAATATACATGCACGGGAAAGTCGACTCTCTCGTGTGATTAAGTTTTTAATCAAGAGATTGCCAAGCTGCTATAATCTCACATTTTTTTTGAGATAAGCGTTTGGATCCCAGATACGAACGGACAATATGAAAAAAAATGCCAAAGACGGTCGTCAAAATGTGATGTAACTAGAGCAATAATCAAAGTTATAAGGTTCGATTTTGTATATCAAATGAGTGTGGCTTTGAAAAATGCAATACCCGCTTAATCTTAATCGTTTTCCTGCCAGTGGTCTGTAATCACAGGTTTAAC
This sequence comes from Saxidomus purpurata, assembly GCA_022818135.1. Taxonomy (NCBI): domain Eukaryota; kingdom Metazoa; phylum Mollusca; class Bivalvia; order Venerida; family Veneridae; genus Saxidomus; species Saxidomus purpurata. The sequence goes on from JAFMSR010000006.1 coordinate 42,777,533, forward strand.
TGTAGAGCATGTGCTAAAGCACACAGTATTCTTTGCATACAATTTCCCACAAGTTTCACTTTAGATGTATTGAATTTCTTTTTATGGTATTTTTCGGCGTTGTCAATTCTTCCTTCATAGTGTTCCTAGAGCTACATCATAAAACTACGGTGCACTTATTATTAACGGTTCAACGATTTTTGCAGTCAATATTATATTATACTGCAGACCTAGTATAGTGTGTCTAAAATAAATGTTACACGCTATGTCTTTGTCTACACATACTTTTGCGGATTAGTACATGGTTTGTACGACCATATTTTCCCAGTGTGTCGCAGATGTGAAGAATAGGATCTTATTGAAAGTATAAAATTTGAAAACTGATTCATCATATTTTAATTTATGTATCAAACACGGATTTAAGGTGAGTCATTACCTTTAGTCGGTAAAATTAAAAGTTGTCACATTTATTTAAAAATTGGTACATGCGTATATCGTGTCCATCTGCGTTGCATGGATACGTTTTTATTTTTGTGACGTCACATGACGACATTTAACAACGCCCTCTAGTGTCAGCGTACCGGAACCATCCCGTCATGAAGTTATTCTCATATAGCTTTATTGATACGTAACACATTTTCTTTCTGTAAATTCTAACAAAGTCATCAGAAAATGTATTATACATCCAAGTAAAAAACATTTTCCTTCTTTCACAAAGCATGTCATGATTCCGCTTAAAGCAATTGAAATAACGTTTGAAACGTTATCGTTTTTCAACGCTTTTTTGCCGTTTTTACAAAACATTTCAAAATCGGGACGGTAAAAGTTTATGTAATTTTAACAGTGTTTATTTAATGATATTTGAACACAATTAATGAAATAAAAACAGGACGTCTTCGTCCTAGATTTTTCACAAATAACGCGTGAATGATAACACTTGAACGTCAAAAGAACGACGTTTGAGAGATGACGTTCAGTTCATGACAATATGTCGCTGATGATTTCTATTCTCTGTATTTTTTTTAACATGGAAGTGCCACACTCCCCGTTGCTATGTAAATATGATCAAATAATTGATGTTCTCCAGGTATATATAACCAAGGATTCATCTTTTTTTTACCGAGAAACGTAGTAAGCCTCTGTATAGTCCCGAAAAAAGTCAACAAGTTATGACATAACACAACAAAACTGAAAGAAATGACCATCTAAACTTTAAATAATATTCGATACATTTGATCTACATGGACAGTGCTATTTATATAAATAAGTTTACAGCCGTTGTGAGATGAGCTAGAGTATACATGTATATACAAAATAACACAACGGCCTAAAATATCTGATTTCCAATCAAGGCACGGAAATGTCCTGATAATCTGAGATCAGCGGCCGGGAAATCGAAAAAATCGTAAGTCGTTACTAACGAATGCGTTTATGAGGATGCTACGTACGACACTATTTCACTAACTCTACGGTTCCCGTTACGTCTTATGGTCTCGTAAATTATATAAAGTGTATCGTTGGTTTTCGCGAGTTAGCACTGAATTATATTCGTATAAATTGACTTTCTCCTGTATTTCTAGTTCACCCTGAGCACACAGTGACCTCTCCCACCACTCGTCATCCATCGTGCGTCTGTCATCCGTCCGTCTGTCAAATAGTTCGTCCCACTTCCGCGGCATCTCCTATTAACTAAATGATAAATATTATTCAACTTTACAGTGATGTTTTGGGTGGTTTTATTTAATATTTGCAATGAGAATGCATTCCATCATTGCAGTTATTTTGTTGTTGCGGCAATAAAAGGAAAACATTATAATCATCTTGTCCGAAAGTCGAATACTTTGACAGTTTTTTTAACTGCACAAACTTGATAGTATTTTACTTTGTAAATATTTGATGACAGATAAAAATGTTATGAACAGAGATAATCCCTGAAACTTCAAACAGTTCCTAAAATCCAGAATCATCCTACTTGCAGGTGACTTTAATTTTTTAATTCCTCAATTTTGAATTACATGTACAGTTACGACTCAAAATGTTACGAAATTTTGCTTGCTGAAACTGGTCAAAATAGCTCTCTTTTGTGGAAAGAATGAAAGTCGGACTTGGCTTTTATTTCAGCAAAATTAACTCCAATTTTATATTAGTTCTGGATTATAGCATAACATAGCATAACATATATTTTATTCAGCATTAAATTGTAACATACATATTTATAGCAGCAGGATATAGTGTTTTAGTATACATGTACATGCATAGAAAAGTCGACTGTCTCAGTGGTTAAGTTTTTAATCAAGTAGATTGCCAAGCTGCTGTAATCTCCGAGACAATGTTTTAAGGCGAAGTGTTTGGATCCCAGGTAAGAACGTACACTATGAAAAAGTTGCCAGAGACGGTCATCTTAATGTGATGTAACTAAAGCAATATTCAAAGTTTATTACGTTCGATTTTGTATATCAAATGAGTGTGGAGAGGAAAACTGCAATACCCACTTAATCGTCATATGACTCATGTATCAATCCCGGATCTAATTATGCATGTTTGAGGTAAAGTATACAATACATAATCCGGGACGGCTAACTTGTGTAGGTGTTTATATAATGATATATACAAAAGGATATGGATTTTATGGTATAAACACCTGCACCATCTTCTATAAAATAAATTATATTTTATTAAATATTTTGAAGTATGATACGGTATTAAATGTCATATATTTTTTGATAATTGCACCATTTGTAGGCAGAAAAACATCATTATTTAAGCACAAAGCATCCTGTAGTCTGTATGCAATCATCATTACAATTCTGATCTTCGTAAGTACACCATTGAACTACAATAAAACTACACTTAGCATGGTTAAAATTCGTTTTGAATGCGTTTGAAAAGAAAACAGGATACGTGTCACGTTTTATAAATTACTTGATAAAATAACACACAAACGAAAAACAGTTTTAATTGCACGCCACATTTTCAAAAGTTTAATGATTACATGTTATGAAAGTAATTTGACAGTACCTTGTAAATTTGAAGGGTCATTTTATTCTTTGATTTATGTACCGGTTGTCACTGTTTAGTTTCACGTCTTTGGTACGACGTGGTTTGAACACGCTACTTCTCTTATTAGAAGCAGGCGTTCTTCCAATTTCTGACACTGATATGTGTTATCATTGAATTCTTTATTATAACATAAAACTTATGAATGGTTTTACATACTCAAGAAGAAAGTATTATGTAAATGTTTTTTAAGATGTTTAAAGAGCAAATATTTTAGCAACGTCAATTCGTTTAATTAGTCACAGTACTGTTTCCCGTGCGCCTGACGCCAACGTTACACGTGCGTAAAATCTACAGGACAGAGATAAATGCGCTACAGCATTTTCACATGCGTAGAAGCTAGGGGATTATTTTGAAATATGTAGGAAAAACTTAAAAAATCTTCTCTGAAACCACAAGGCCTATGAGCTTAGATAGTTAGCATGTGGCATTGTCTAGTGGATCTCTACTGAGATTGTTCAAATTATGATCACCGAGTCAAAATTGACCCCGCCCGGGGGTCACTTATTTTTACAGAGGCTTATATATGGGATTTTTTTTTTTGGTCTTCTACTCTGAAACCACAAGGCCTAGAGCTTAGATATCTTGCATGTGGCATTGTCTAGTGAACGTCTACCAAGATTGTTCAAATCATGACCCGGGTCAAAATTGACCCCACTCGGGGATCTCTTGATTTTACAAAGGCTTATATAGGAAAAACTTTAAAAATCTTTATCTCTGAAGACACAAAGTGGATAAAGTTAAACTGTTACAAGATTAAATGACTACCTGTGACATGATGGAGTAAATGTAAATAATTATAAGAATCGTTGACAGAAGTATACTTAAGTCTTTTCAAATTGTTTGTCAATGTGTTAAAGTATTAGGTAAGCTCATGAGAAGTGAATAAAAAGTAAGATAAGATATTACATGTACTCGTATTTAGAGCGGACAAAACTGCTTTTGATTCAACTGTGCTACTAAAGTGTCGAGTTGCCTTTTTCCTGGAGCAATAATTCATCCCAGCTTTTTCTTTAAAAACCTCAAATTGAAATGTTATCATCATGCACAAATAAATGTCGTGATAGATTTTAAACTTTCATCAATTTAAAGTTGAGTCAGGTTTCTTTCACATTAGCGTATGGCGGCTTCTTCATATTAAATACAGTAATTTAATCCTGATGTTTGTTTGAGTTTTTTTCTGCATGCAGATTAATATCTTAAACCATCCCTCATTGTGCAGACTGCATATTAGATTACAATTTAATGTCTGCAAAACCGACTACAGAGCACAAAGGTTCATACAGCATACATTTATTGTCGGCAATTGTCAAACTGTGCACAAATAACAAAAAAAAACACATCACATTTATGGCAGGTGAGATCTACCCGGAAGAACGGACTTTGAAAACAAATTCTTTGTATAAATTAAGCGTCACAATTTGAAAGTGACATACGCATGTGTGTTTGTGTGACATTACACCAGTCTATGATTTAAAATGTAAGACAATTTCCCGTGAAAATGTGTCAAAATTATGTACAAATTCTTTTCACAGGTGTTACATCTGCTTGTTTACGTTGAGTTAAAACAAATGTCAAAATAAGTCAATTTGCTACAATACATATCTAACTTTAACCAAATGCAGTCCTTTTAATTTACTCATTCAATTTACACATTTCATGGGTAAAGGGTACCGAGACTCGTTAAAGTCGGTACAATCATCGTTCACTTTTTTCCTCTTTATATTATTTCCGCGAAAACTACGAACGCACCCGATCTGTATTACGATTACATTTTTAAGTGACTGTGCTTATTAAAATAGTGTAAAGATAAGCGAAATCCTACAAATATTTTATTTATTTTTACACCAATTTGTAGTTGATATAATTCCCTTGCCGATATCACTGAGGCAAAAACCATCTTTTAAATGATGTTCTTTATATGGGTCAAATTATTGAGACAAATGACCCAACAAATTGACAAAAAGTCATGCAAGCCTTAACATTTCATACGGAAAATGCGGTGGTACTTCTTTGAATTAAAAAAGGTAGGCGAAAGACCAAATTAATCTTTTTAAACTTTACACCGTTATCAAGAGAAAAAATAATATTTATTTGTCTGACCGAAGCAAAAACGATTAATTAAACGTGTTTTGATTTATAAGGATTAAACCAATATTTCCCTTCTTTATTCATGTGTAAAAACCGCGTCTAATCGATTATCGGGGAAAAATGAAAGTTCCATATGTTTCCATAAATATATAGGTAATAAATGAAATATTGAGAAATTGCTTGTTCCATCCTTTAAAATATTTGAGTTTTCGGAAGTTACGTATGAAAAAATGAGTCCAGTGACTGTTTGACATTTTCACTCCGTGTACGTAAACGATCACTTTATTTACCTATTCCTAGAAGCGTCGTCACTTTTTCCCGTTACAGTGACATTATTCAAGAGCGCTTTCTGAAAAATCTAAGCCGAACACATCCCATTTTTATTCAATTATTCAGTTTCAGATATCAGAAATAGTAAATTGTCAAAATTTCAAAATCTTTCACTGTCTACTTTTTTGGTTATTCTCCGAAATGCCAAAATTCATGGAGCAGAAAAATGTTGTTTCTGACGTTTTTCTGTACGTTTTCGACGGAAATGTAATACTTTTTAAACTAAAGTGTAAGAGTTTGCACACCGATTGATAGAATATTTTGCAAGTATTATAGCAATCTTTGAAAAATAAAAGTAGGTCCACAAATGACAAAATAACATAACAATAACCACATGACGGTATGCTTCCGGTACGCTGTCGCCAGATGGCGTTGTTAAATGACGTCACGTGACGCCATGTGAATAAAAACGTTACCATGCAACGCAGATGGGCACAATATACACATGTACCAAATTTCAAACAAATGTGACAACTTTTAATTTTACTGACGAAAGGTACTGACCTACCTTAATTATGCACGTTCATGTGATAATATGTACAAAAGGATGTAGATTTTGTGGTATAAACTTCTGCACCATCTTTAATTAAAAAATTATTCTTTATCAAATATATTGAATTTCATTATTTGATAGCTGCACCATTTGTGACTAGAATGAGCATCATTATCTAAACGTTCTTATTTGAGCACAAAGCAATCGAAATTTAAGAGATTTTTATTGCGATCCGAGGCAGTCTGTATGCAAACATAATTAAAATTCTGATCTTCGAATCTGATATAACAAGTCATCTTTTAAAAGCATCGTAAACCATTTGTACTACAATAAAACATAACTTGTCATGGTTAAAATGTTTGAAAGGGAATAGGATACTTTTAGTTTATATCCTGAAAAACTGTATATGCTTTAAATACGTTTTATACGTTATGGTCACTTTTGCATTCTGTATTAAACCCGATTTTCATACGCGTCCAAAATGGAACATACTTTTGGCGATTCGTCGAACGCAGGAGTTTTGTTTTCATTCCATCAATTTTGGGGTCAGTTCGTTTTAACAATGTTTGAAATATCATTAGGGTCGAATGGCAAAATTAACTTTATGATAAATCTGTTGTACAATTATTTTTGTTCTTCAAAATTACGGAAAGACGAAGCTAGGCGGGTAAATCAGTGCATAACTTACAAATTGATCTCAGTGACTGTTTAATATTAGTAAAGACACATTGTAGAACAATAATAGTTTCTGTCATGAGCACGAGGTTCAGAACGAAATATCCGTCATTGAGGGTAACTGTTTTGTATGAAATTTTTTCTTGCATACCGTCTTGCACTTTAAAGAAGATTTCTATATTCAAACTAATCGAAATGATGCATTTTCATATAAAACAAACGAAATACAGACGTTGTGTTTGTGAAAGTGATGTCACAATGTTTATAATGTAACGTCACAAGAAATTCACGAGAGTCGTCTGGCATAGGAGGGGTGCCAGGCCGATTTTTACGGCATTGGTAAAATGACCTGAAATGCTGATCCGATATGCAAGAAAATGTTTTCCGATATAGTGTCCTTTCATATATCACCTAAAAGTTGCAAGACACAGTGAAAAGGGGACGCAGCATCCACAGAGTAGCTCTTCCCTTAACATAGATGATACAGAGTAATAGTTTATGAAACATGAAACGTTTGTGTCAATGGGATGGCATGCTTGCTATAAAGTAATGCTATGCTATAACTAGAGGGATTATGTACTTAAAAAGTGCAGTTTTTCTTTTTGAAACACTGCACTATCAAAAAATGCAAACCCCCAGAAAACCTCATCTGGCATAGAGATACATAGACTCTTGACGTTTTAATTAGCAGTAACTTCTAGTCGTATTACAAAGAAGACTTTGTATTTTAAGTTACACAGATAAAGATGTTTTCTCTTTTGAGTCAAAATATTAACGATTCTTTCTATTTTATAACTGTAAACGCCGAATTGAGTATTGAAATACTCGTTTCGCTATAAATGGCTGATTGTTCTTCTCCCTAGAGTTATCAACGAGAGAGGGTCTGTGGGAGCTACCGCATTTTTTCCACAACCGATAACAATAATACATGTAGGTCTAAGGCAGCGTTCAAAAAATTGCAAACACATATGTATGCTCTGTTGATGCTCATTACTTTTCTGCAACAAGTGTAACTGTCAAAGGGGATTTCTTCAAAAAATGTCCGTGAGATTTACCCAGAAAATACTTGTCAACATTCGACGAGCCGTTCAGGAATTTTAAGTGTTTGAGATAACTACCGAACATTGAATTGTAAGTAAAGGCTTTTATTTGGAAAAAATTGGAAATGTACCTTTATTTCTTTATAATGCCAGGTTTGATGCACTCATGTTTGCAAGTACGTGTATCAAGCATAGGTAACATCATATCTGCCTTTGCTATTACACATGGTCCTTTGAAGAGGACGCATTCGGTCTGCTGAGTTGTCAGGATAAGTTTTAACTCGCAACATTTAAGACTTGTATTTTCGAGAACTTGTGAAAACCGTTTAAAACAGCTTCTGTGAGACAACACTCAAGAAATAGTAGGCTGGTAGAGTATTTTGCCATAAATATATAGGTAATGATTGAGTTATTGAGAACTTGCTTGTTCCATCCTTTAAAATATTGGAGTTTTCGGACGTTACGTATGAAAAATGAGTCCAGTGACTGATATGTTCACTGCGTGTACGTAAACGATCACTTTACTCAGTAATACTGATGCTTAGAAGCGGCATCACCTTTTCACGTTATAGTGGCATTATTCAAGAGCGCTTACTGAAAAATCTAAGTCTTTATTCAATTATTCAGTTTCAAATGTCAAAAATAATAAATTGTCAAAATTTAAAAAACTTTCACCGTCTAGTTCTTTTGTGTTATTATCTGAAATGCCAAAATTCATGAAGCAGAAAACTGACGTTTCTGACCCTTTTCTGTACGTTTTCGACGAAAATGTAATATTTTCTTAAATTAAATGTAATAGTTTGCACATCGATTGATAGAATTTTTTAAAAGTATTATAGCAAAAATTGAAAATTAAAAGTTGGTCCACAAATGACAAAATAACATAACAATAACCATATGACGGTATGCTTCCGGTACGCTGTCGCGAGATGGCGTTGCTAAATGACGTCATGTGATGTCACATGAATAAGAACGTTACCATGCAACGCAGATGGGCACAATATACGCATGTACCAAATTTCAAACAAATGTAACAACTTTTAATTTTACAGGCGAAAGGTACTGACCTACCTTAAATTATCATTTATCTATTTCGTCCTGCAAAAAAGGGTCAATTTTTTAAAAGAGAGTAAGTTAACTCGTGCTTGTTTGTACAATCTTGTTGAAGTACATTGTGCAAATAAGTACCGACCTCTTGTTTTGCAGATACAAAGTTCCTCGCTGAAAGTAAGCAATTGCCAAATGTTCATCTATCTCTATAGCACTGCACAGACACTGAAAACATAGGACACCATTCAGATATGTTAGTAATTATTATTTTAGTTCAAAACCTGCGTACATGGAAATCAAACTGATATCACTTGAACACTGTAGTAGGATTTAGATCCGTGCGCTATGACCTGTTTTAGTGTTTGCCCCCTTTCGCCCATCGATCGAATTGCTCAGATTTTCAAATAAATGTTTTTCTTTTTTTATCAAAACTAACTAATCAAATCATTTAATTCATTCAGAGTTCGCTCTTAATAGAAATCACATAATTCGTGTCATTCGGTGGTTATGCAAACACTAAGTTGGAGTTTATTAAGCGGTAGCGGTAGCTCGCTCCCTTAGGGTTTCTTAATTGTTAAAATTTGACTTAATAAACACTTACTTATACATAGAATATAAATGTAAAAGTGCATTTTCTTGTAAACATGTCTCGTAAACATAAACAGGTTTATACTGATATCGTCGTTGTGAATAATTAATATATAGTCCTTTTATGATAACTTGAAAGTTGACATACAATAAGTATTTGTTTTTCACATAAATGATATAAAACTAGTCATTGGTAACGGCAGTGAAATTGCATCTTTTTATGACAAGGTCGCTGGTTCGAATCCCAGGATGTTAGGGTTTCTTTTTTTTCTTTTTTGTTATAAATCCCATTTAAATTCTTTGATTATCAAGAGTTAACACACTTCATGGAAATATTAACATCTGTTCTCGTAAAGTTCTAAATAGAAATGCGTGCAATGCACTAAAATTAATTCATATAGGGTATGAAATATCTGGCAAAACGAGTTCTGTATTGACGAAAAGTTTACATATTAGACATGATATTCTCGCGTATTTAATTTCATGTTTGCGAAAAGAAGTTAAAAATATATATATGAAAAATAAGTATCCAAAAAACGAAGAAAAGAATAAAAAGATTCATGAAAAATTAAATTCACCTGGATTCGAACCGTAACCGTCAAAACTATACGATCACATTGTAATTATTAGTTTCCGCGATTTGTAAACTATTTATGTAATATTCTCCATAACAAGTACTGAGATAACCGTTTACCTGTCACAGTGTGCATAACCCACGTGACTTGCGACGTCATTTTTAGCTACTGCGCCAAGTAAAATAGCTCCCGACTCGGAGTTTCAAAAGGCTGTAAGTATTTCATTTTTAGGTCTATTACTTTAAAATATAGCTTATTCTACGCGGAAAACAGTCTTCTTTCCATAGATTATAATCTATCCTTCACCAGTTTAGTCGTTTGGTCCCCAAAATGAGGCAAATGGTCAAATTTGAGAAATTTTGGGAGCTAATGTGACAAGTGTTCACACATTTTTGTAACCTAGCCCATTACTATGTACATAAACAATGTTTCTATCAGTCAACGAGAGTTCACAAGGATGATTAGCATCTGAAAAATGATTTAAAAAATGACTTAAATGCAAAGAAAGCTAAATATTTGTTCTTTTTAAAAATGGGCTACGGTGCAAGCAAATCTAGTAAGGGCTAATGCGACAAGTCACTTTTTAGAGTACGGTGCAAAAATTAAACAATTTCTGTTGAAAAACGACAGAACTTTGAAAGAAAAATATATATATCAGAATTTAAGATAACTGCGGACCTTAGGACCAGAATTCAAAAAGTAGATGGAAAAGTACGAAATTCGGCCCAGGTAAAGATCTACATCTATATTTTCAAGAATTAAATTCTGTTTTTCTATTTAGCTTTAACATTCATATGGGGGCACCCGTTTTTCTAACGAAAATTGGTCGTTTTTCTATCATAATTTCAATAATATTTTGGCGATTTCAATTTTATCATTATTTTGACAACAACCTTTATTTGATAGAAGCAATTTTAATGTGTCTCATGCATTACAAAACCAATATTTCTGCGAAAACAAATAGTCCGAAACCAAAAACGTAGTGAATTTGTTTGACATATACTGTAGCGCATTATCCGCGAGGTCAAAGTTTTTTATAGATTTATATTATGTGCATCAGGTTGTGCTCTTAAAAATAATCGAATAAAAAAGGCACGTGTTTTAAAATTACGATCAAATGCTAAAAACGCGCCATTGACAACGACGTTATGCGTCGCTATTACAATGTGTTATGACAAACACTGAAATAATTAATGCGTTTTTTTATTATTTATGCAGAAAATTGTGTGGGACATATATGCGTTTAAACTCTTTCAACTGTATTTTTAAAGTAAATATATCTATCTATCTTGTTATACTGCCTCACACCTCTCACGAGTATTATGGGCAGGGTGCACGCCGGGTGTTAATAAAAGATAAAACTACTGCAAGATATCTCCACAGTCAAGAGAAACAAGACGGTTAATACTGTTAAAAATAGTAAAAGAGTAAAAGTAATCATTCTTCATAATGAAATTTGTACAAACGGCGTTTTTAGCAGTTTATATAACTAATCCCGATTTGAAACTCTTCCTCTTCAGTGTGACGAACGAAGGAAGGTTCTCCGGGTCCAAAAACGCACTTCAACACTTAAGACCGTTAGACAAAAAATTATGATATGTAGCGTATTTGAAAGTGTCTCGGGTCTTCGTCCGCACCCAAAGCCCCGAATCTGGAGACTAAGCTATATATCTGTCACTTCGAGCTCTGGACATATTTTTGTATTTTCTATATATTACTTTTCTTTAAAAAGTCATCTTTGACAAGATAACGCACCACTTTAAGAAGATAGATGACTGTTTGACATAATAAACGTCACTAAGACAAGATAACACAATACTTTAAGAAGAAAGCATGACTGTTTGACATAATAACATTGCACGTTGACAAGAACATAACACTTAAGAAGATGTAACGGTTCATTAACAAGACATAACTACCATTTGAGAAGATAGAAAACCACTTAAACAAGACAAGACACTCTGTTAACAAAGCAAGTTGTAATGTATCAAAATAAGACAGCTGCGGCGTTCCATACTTCTGTAATATAAATCGCTATCCACCCATTAATTGTACAACAACTTTACTGTACACTGTATATATATTTTGATTTTACCGATGATGACTGGAATGTATAGCTTACACGTTCAGGTTAAGTAGATATTCAGTTTTATTTATGCTTTTGAAGTAATTAAATTTGAAATTTATTTTAAATTCAATATTACGTTAAAACCAAAATAACATAGATAGGTGTGATGCATTAGTTACGGATGGATGGCAGACATGTAAATGTGCAGATGGGTGCATTTTTTTCCATGCATATCCGGGATGATATTGATAACCATTTCGTCTTCAATGTGGCAAATGTTTCCTTATGCAAATACAAGTGACTGTATCAATTACATATCCTTGTACGCCCGTTTGAATTTTACCTGTTTTCACAAAAAGAAGATTAGATCATTTTTAGTCAAATAGTTCTGACATGAACAAGCCTTGAATCAGTGTTTATACATCCATGACTGTTCAAAACGGTTCAAGCCTTGCTACCAAATATGATTATGTGAGTAATTTAAACACTAGCGGATCCAGTGATAAGTAAGTTTCAGAGTCTTCCGCATCTTATCGTGTGTTAGTTTATTTCATTTATCCACTCTTACATAAAACATATATCTAGAATAGCATACAATATATGCCAAAACAAGTATATGCCACAGGCCGTAAAGATCTAAATTAAAATTGCATTTTTGCATCGGACCGTAACAATTGATTTTGAAAGCAATAAGTGCATACGTTTTCTATGATCTGAGACCAGTGAAATAGTGTAAAGTATTTGAGATTTTTGTTTTCATTTGTTTCTAATTTCGTGTAAATATACATGCAAATGAACATGAAAAGTAAACACAAAAACGCATGCGTATAAAAGACAAACTTTTTGATAGCAGTTAACGTAGTCTCTCCTCTTTCTAAAGTGACTTGTCGCATTAGCACTTACTAAATTTGCTTGCACCGTAGCCCATTTTCAAAAGAACAAATATTTAGCTTTTTTTGCATTTAAGTCATTTTTTAAATCATTTTTCAGATGCTAATTATCCTCGTGAACTCGTTGACTGATAGAAACATTGTTTATGTACATAGTAATGGGCTAGGTTACAAAATGTGTGAACACTTGTCACATTAGCTCCCAAGATTTCTCAAATTTGACCATTTGCCTCATTTTGGGGACCAAACGACTAAACTGGTGAAGGATAGATTATAATCTATGGAAAGAAGACTGTTTTCCGCTTAGAATAAGCTATATTTCAAAATAACAGACCTAAAAATGAAATACATTTGTACTTACAGCCTTTTGAAACTCCGAGTCGGGAGCTTTTTTACTTGGCGCAGTAGCTAAAAATGACGTCGCAAGTCACGTGGGTTATGCACACTGTGTCAAGTTGAACCTAATCCTATGACGCGATATCAAGTTATCATAAAAGGACTATACCGTATATAATTATGTTTTTCATTTGTTCATCCTCATCCTGTATTTACACTTTTTTCTTGCTTGTGTTAAAATGCGATTAAAACGGTGACAAAAATCTTACATATCCATTGAGTCGTGGATAAGGAAATCCAACCCTCGGGTTAAGATACGTCAAAAAAAAACCCGGCAGAGCCTCGTGTTTGGACGTATCTCAACTCTCGGGTGGGATTTCCTTATCCACAACTCATGAACATGGTAGATTCAATTTTTCTTACCTATGAGATACATATTTCCGCGCATTTACCCATGTGAGATAAACTTATCTCACATCGCTTAGCTCACATCGTTGCCGGACTATTTTTACGTTAGTTATAAGCAGACAAAAATCAGACAGAAGACAGAAAAAATCGAAAAATGACTGTAAAATTGTTATTTTTGAAATAAACAGGGTTGTTGGTATTCATTTTCTTAGTTAGATCATTTTCTATCCATCTATAGCAGTTTTTAAGTAAAATTCGAGAAAAAGTTGATTTTCATCTTTTCATCCCCATTCTGTATAAAATTTGCACTTATTCCTTCTTACTTGTGTGAAAATGCGATTTAAACGGTGAGAAAATAAATCTACCATGTCCATTGAGTTGTGGATAGGAAAATCCCACCCTCGGGTTGAGATACATCCAAAAAACTCGGCAGAGCCTCGTTTTTGGACGTATCTCAACCCTCGGGTGGGATTTCCTTATCCACAACTCATGAACATGTTAGATTCACTTTAGCCACATCGTGAAAATATGCTGGCGTCAACACCCTCAAAGACAACAGTCCTTTTCGTGCAGCGTCGAAGTTACCATTTTTTGTGGTTTATCGAAATATAACGGTCGATTATTAGTCCTACTCGATAAACTCATTGTTTAAAATGTTGAATAATAAAACAATAATACATGGATTAACGTCAAAAAGTATACCAAGCGGAATAAATACTTTAAGATATTTTTTTTTAGTGATACACCGGTTAGTATATCACAATGTAGGGTTTAGATGCGATGTGATCACTAAGCATCTAGAAGACAAACCGTGATACTGGTATATCACATGAGTAAAATCTATTCGTCACAAGTTATTTGGAAAAAAAAATGAATTCATTTGTTCACCATACAATGTATATGAGCGATATTCAATATCGCCAGACAACGCGAACACTTATTGGCTGTTCCCAAAACTTTTACTCCCCATTTTTTATAAGTATGACATTTCATGCGTTTAATTGTTTCAAAAGAACCAATTATTAAATGTTATTACATGGTTTTCATGAGTTGTTGTTGTAGTTGTAAGAGTAGTGTAACGCCCGTTTCAACCCAATTTCGGTCATTTTAAACAGATGGGCTGTTTAGAAATGTACCTAAACTATCGTTCATCAGAAAAACCAGTATAAGACCCATATTCTCCGTAAGAAACTGAAAACTTTCTCACATAAAGAGACATGGAAATAAACGATATATATATGGTCGGTAGCGGAGCTCAAACCGATGATCTTTAATCTATGAGAGTTTACAGTGGTTTAAAGTCAGCCACTCTAACCAACACCACGGAGGCGGACATTTTAATGAGAGTGCTGTAATATAACGGCATATTTTATCTTAACAAGCTCAAATATTTTCATCGAGCATTTATTATGTGTTGGGAAAATGTATTCTGTTACAAAGTTTTATAATAATTGACTGTAGCACCATTGTTTTTCCCAAAGCGTGGCTCAATTTCTATGCAGATGATCAACAGATTGGGGGCAAAGTTTTTGTGCAAATCCGGGGATAAATGTGACGTGTAGTGTGTTATCTATGCTTTACAATAATCAACTGTAGCATGGTTGTTTTCGCACAGCGTGTCTCAATTTCTATACAGATAATCTACATGTTGCAGGCAATCTTTTGAACACGTTTAATGAACGTCAAATGAAAATTGTGACCTGTAGAGTGTTAACAAGAAAAAGTTGGACCGGCGGATGAACTACCATGACATAAGCTCTGCTTGCATGACTTCCTCTAGTATAGCTAAAAATGACGAGAAAAACGCGTGTGAACGTTTTTAGATTATGTGGAAACGCGTGCGGGTTATTTCCAACTGAAGATGGTTCTGTTCATACAGTACTGTATATCATGCCCAAGCCCTTCTTTGCTTATAAGAGACGAAATTGACTGAAAAGTGTTACAATGAAAACCAAAGGACGATAGCGTATGCTAATAATAATGCTTTCCGGTGACGTTGCCCACGTTTTTCGGCATTCGGTCGAAGCAACGATAATTTGAAAATTTGAACTATAGTTCTCGGGCCAATTTTACAGTTTCTGGCTAAAGATATAGTTTTATATACAAAATCTCGTATCTACACCCTGAAATTTGATATTCTTTAAAATGTTAAAACATCTGTAAGAACACAATAAAAACGTGACTGAAACGAGGAGCTTATTTCACGTAAACAGTTACTTTACCCATATATGTGATATATGAGACAGCTGTGCAATACCTAATGTAACTGTTATAAAAGAACGATCAACAATCTGGGATTCGGACCCAAGACTTCCAGGATAGGAGTCCGATCATCGGCGCTAACCGTTCCACCAAAAGGTATTTCTTCTACCGTTCTTTTACTCGGCTTTGAGGGTAAATCAAAATTATGTTCGGAAATACAAAGTTAATGTACCTGTATAGCGAAGTCTGTGTGGTTGAGTTTCAGGTATGCACAGGTAAGATTATAGTACATTCTTGCAGAAATGTCAGTTATTTCACAGTACGTTTCCACTGCCTCGCAGTACCTACTGGAAGTATGATATTCCACCGCGGCGCTCCATTTACTTAATGTTTCATTTACAACTTCTTTCATTTCCATTATTTCCACAAATTCTTCACAAGGTATTTGACGTCTGCTCTCATAGTAGTTAGTTTGTATAATGGCAGACTCGGGTATTTGTTTATCACAGGTTGACAAACTGACTCATTTTTTAACAACCTGACTAATTTTTCACAGATCCAAATCGGATAGCATATAAAATACCCGCCTGTCCTAAACCGCCTTCACAAAATGTATTAATAGAATATCATGTTTTAATATTCTACATTTTAAATTGACTTTGTAACTAGTATATTAAAGGGACATACCCTATATCTGATGCAAAAAAATATATTTGCCTTTTACCAAAAATCCGTGACGAAAGCTACGTAACGCTACATAAAATTAGAATGGAGCGCACTGGCCCATATAAGATGAAAAAAATAAACGTCCTGGTAACTGAAATGATCATGAAGTCATTCGAGCTAGCTGAATTGTAAACATCTGTTTAAGGGAAAAATATGCAAATATTCTGTTCATGTAACTGACAACTGTACTAGTTTATATGGCACGTGCCTATGTCTAAATAAATATCATGTTCATGTAACTGACAACTGTATTCGTCTCAATGACAAGTGCCTATGTGCAATTGATTTAGCCTACTTATAATTGACTACTGCATCGTGTATACAAGGGACGTTTACCTGATATCTATGTCATTGGCTCTGGTCATTCACTTATACGTATATCTGGGTTGCTGGAGTGCCCTGCAAGATGGCTGCCCGATTCCAAGAGAGCGATCCCACAATCCTCTCCGACATTGGATGACGTCACCGCACAGACTCCCTACAGACTGCCAAAAGGCCCGATCACTACATTCCTCCCCACCAAAAAGGAGTGTGCCCTGTTCCGGCATTACCAGTAGTACGGGATCTCCCAAGGGACGCACCACGTATCTGGCCCCAGATGGCCACGTCCCGACTGTGGACGGGCCCTTATAGGTGTGATGCTCCGCCGCTCTGGTCCTAGAGGGGCACGGCCTGCCTGCATGCGGGCCTTTCTAGGCACGATAGTCCCGCTACTATTGTCTTGTTTTAGATGGCCACAACCTGGCTACGGATGGCCCCTCTTGTTACGGTTACTACGCCGCTCTGGCCCTAGATGGCCACGTCCTGGCTACAGATGACCCCTCTAAATACGGTTACTACGCCGCTCTGGCCCTAGATGGCCACGTCCTGGCTACAGACGGCCCCCTTAGGTAGGGTTACTCACCCGCTCTTGCCCTAGATGGCCACATCCTGGCTTCGGACGAGCCCTCTAGGTGCGGATACTCAGCTGCTCTGGCTAATTTATTGTATTTCATGTTAATTTGAATAATTTTGAATTGTTACTGTCCCACAGAGCGGGAGATGTTAATGAGTCCGAAAATAGTAAACAGGCCTGAAAGTTATGCCGAAACATTGCTATGTGGGCTCACTGCCGCTCAGAGGCCTCTCGCCTGATGTACAGCCACTCGTAATGCACTGCCGGTGGACGGGCCCGACTCTCCTTTCAGTAGTCTGACATTAACCTTGACTATGTCGAGGTCAGTTGCCACCGCCATCGCCTTCTAGTCTACTGTCCCGGTAGCCCCTTGAGTGCACACATCGTTGACCCAGCTGTCTGCCATTCTGGCTGAGGGGCAGAAGGCTCCGTAACCGCCCGCCTCGCCGGTCCCAGAGCAGACTTGCTGTCTTAGGCGTTAGGCATCATCATGGTCACGACTCCGATGGGGTCTACCACTAGGTCGGGCCTACTCTCGGATCGCTTCCCGATCACAACTCGAACGGTCCAGATTGGACCAAACAGGGGACTCAGCCGGACGAAGGGCCTCGGCCCGGCTCGGTTCAGCCAGCTCTCTGGTACCTTCCCTTTTCAGACCATACCCAGTAAAGTTCTCTTACAAATCTAAGGCCTTCAACACGTAGTACAAATCGTGGGCCCGTCTGTTGCTCCCCTTACCTGTACATAACCCCGAAACTGTACAGCATTCGGTACCGAGGACCTACTTACCGCTTAGCTGCACCAGTTTCTACTGAACCATACCTGTCTCCTTAGCTTGTCCTGGCTTACCGATGGTCCTACTCATACCCACTGGATGATTTGTCCCGTTCCATCAGGGGCCCAAGACCCATTGACTACATGAAAGAGCTGGCCATGTCCTTTCATGCAGACCCCACTGAGGCAACACATAATCCAGACTAGCGAGGACTAGGCCTAAATGCAATGAACCTTCTTTTATTCCCGAACCACCCCACAAAGTTGACGTTCCGGTTGCGTTGGTGCCCCAACACAAAATGACACACCTTTCCGAGCTCATCCGGCACCTGGCGGCTGGATCCTGCATGTTTCACCATTATTGTGTTCCTGACCCCCTTGATGTGCACCCCGAGAACAGGATTCTCTAGTTTTGATCTAGTGTACCACAGCATAATTTGAGATAATGTTAATGGGTTCCAAGTTTTGTGTTAAAGGGATCTGCCAGCCACTAAACCGGACATAACAATAACCCTTCCAGAAGTATCAGTTTCACTGCTCTAAGCTTAGGGGGCTGGTAAACAAAGGACTGATAACCTTATCATATAAAATTGTGACCTAGGCTGCAGTGTCAACCTCTGTTCTAATTATGTGGTCCCCCACTTTGACCGCCATTGAGAACTCTCTAGTCTAAATATCTTCTTCTCACTAGGCAGTCTCTTTTAAAATGCCCCTTCTTGTTGCAATAATAGCAGAGGCTCTTGTTATACTCTTCCCTCGGGGCCAACTGACCCAAAGCGGGTTGTCCCTCTTTTGCAGATTCAGGCCCGCAAGGAAAGCCGCAATCTTCCTCTCCAGTCTTATCACCAGCCTGGACTCCAGCTGCCTCAAGTCCTCCAAGAAATCTGTTTCACTGCAAACAGACCAAGTGGCCGAGATCTGGCTAACGCAAAGTTGTGGCTCCTCAACCGCTTCAGGACGCCTTTTATAACTCTTCCCTTTGCTTCTCCCATACATGGCCGTCTGCACCTGTTGATACTTACGGACGATCTGGATAGCGCTTTGCACATGGTGCCCTGCCTCTTTATATTGCATACTTTGAAGAAAGCATTTTACAGCTTGCTCGGTGCAAAACTGTACCGGAAGTTTCTTGAACACACGGGAAGCCAGAGTGAGCACTCGGTCCGCACAATCATTCAGCGTTTCATCCGGCAATTGAGTAGCCTGTTGAAAGTTGGCCTTGGCCGTGGCAGGGTCTTCGTGTTCCCAAAACCTAGCCTCGAGTCTCCCTATCAACCCATCAAATGAAAACGGCTGGTTGTCGTCTGTTACCAACGCGAGAAAATCTAGAGTCTTACCTTCGAATTTAGGCAGGGTAGCTATTAGTTCCATCAGCCGGGTGTTGCCACCCCAGTTAGTAAGAGTACTAGATGATGGATAAAGGTCTGGGACGACACTTCTGCTAGCCAACGGCTGGGTCAGGGCCTGGTAACGGGCAACCCGCATTGGGACAGGGCCCCAGTCGCTAGCCACCGACACCGAGAAAGGGGTCCGGTTATCAGCCCTCAGCACAATCTTCGGCCTAGCACCAGCAACAGTCGGTAAAGGCTGATTAAAACCCGATGATTTGTGTGACTGGTTCGGTTTTCATAACATGACATTTTTATTGAGAGCTTTCTTTAAATTAAGTCAAAATAATATAAGGTACGTATTCTTTCCCATGTATGATGCTGTGATAGTGTCAAAGTTGGCAAACTGGACTCTTCCGTTTTTTAAATACAGTTACAATGTTCAACAAACTGAATAATTTGATTAAAATATCTGCAGATAAAATGTGGAAACTTTGTTGTTTTTTTTTTGCTGATTGACCTAATCCAAGGGCCAGAACACCCAGATGTACCACCCGTATTATTGTGACGAACTCTCTGTCCGTCCGGTCGTCCGTCTGTCTGTACGTTTGGCTGAAGGTTAATGGCCCTGTTACAGTATGTGCTTTAATCTTCATTTCATATAAGAATGACTTATTCTCTCAGCGTCAACTTTTCTCACATCCAGTTTCATCAAGATTGATAATATAGAAAAGAAGAAAATGGTTTGAATTCCAAATACGTTTTGGCTCACAAGTGAGCTTATAGAGCCAACATTGGTCTCTTGTTACGTCGTCCATGCATGCTACCCATGAACCATAACCCATTGGATCCTTTTTTAAGAAACTAACTTGTTTTTTCTTCCATTGGTCATGTCACGTTTAATACACAAGCTGTGAATAGGCCAAGTTGGAACATAGGAAACCAACAGAATTACCGAAGTGCCTGAATATTTTCATAGACAACGCAGGTACTTTGTGCTGCCGGCGCTTGTTTACTATTTCAGGTCTTTAAAAAATGCAAGTACTGTGTCAAGTAGATACGTAACTGCCGCCGCACGTACACTCTGGCGTAGTTCCTGTCGCTGTTTAGTGTGTTGATACAACGACAACATATCTATTTCTCCTATAGCATTGGAAAGATATCTTAGAAACATTACTATATTGACGCTTAGATACTCACATTAGTTACAAAACTTGGTGTCAGATTCGAGACATATACTGTAGGGTAGGTAGATGTTAAAAAAAAATTAAAAAATGTATTTTATTTTCATTTAATGATAGAGCTGATAATGAGTCTGTGACCTCGATAAACGTAGATTCTGCATTTCTGCATTGCATCTCACAATGAATTCTTATAGCCGGACTAACGAAGTGTTTCCAAACAGGTTGAATAATGAATTAATGTTAGACCTACATTTTTGTCCAATGAAAAAATCTATAAATTTTAAATGTTCCCGGTCTATCCGACAGGTTATTAACAAGGTGTCACAGTCACGTGACCCTTGTTTTAATAGCCAATTTTGAAAACGACTCCCCGTTTGCCGAGCAATAGACTTCTCCTTTCGCCTGCAAAGAAGATCGGCTTTTGTCGAAACGCGTTGGGACAGTGTTTGCGAACTCGGCTTAAAAATGGGTTAAAAGTCATTTCTGTTGCCAAATATGTGTTGATGCTGTAAATCACCGAAGGCAAAATTCAATATATATTAATTACTACGCAATCAGGCAGTTATGTACACTTAATTAGTTGATCCCCATGTAAATAAAGCTCGCGTTTACTTATCAGCGATTGTGTAAACACAACTCATTCTGCAATTATAGAGCAACTTGAAAATACTAACTTTAAAAAGTTTGTCCCTCGCTCCAATATCAGTCAGTTATACTTTTTAAAAGACAAACGGCGTATACATGTTTAAATAAACATCGTTTCGAGGAAAGTTATCAATAAACAGTCTTTAGATCGGCGATCACGTGATCAAAACTTTCTTATTTCATTCACAACGCGTACGTCCATTCATAAATTTTGAATGGTGCAAACCGATGAAAAATGGTTAGATAACACTAAATATTTTGTGAGGCCTACTTAAGTTTCAAAGTATTATAGGCTCTAAGAATAAGCTTTGGTTTAATATTTAGCTTTAAAAAGGATTTATTAAAGTAAATTAAAGTGTAAGGCTAAATTAAATATACTACTTACACGGATGGTTATCTCTCCTTACCAACACAAAATGTGATGAAATGAAACTCTGGGGTGCGAACTGCCGACATTGTGCGGTTGTGAAAAATCAACAAAAATATGAGTTTAAATTCTGTAAATTTTCTTTAAGTTTTTTTTTATGAAATACTTACAAAATACTTACAAAAATCGGTTGAAACCTTTAGGATAAGATATTATACATGTACATCCATAGATTCTATTATTTTTCGGAGGTTATTTCGTTTGGCATCAGTTATAAGGTATGTCCCTTTCAGACAAAAATGCTGCATTTGCTCTCTTTTATGGTTACTGATCGGATTTCACTCTTGTAGGAGTTAAACGTCCACTTAAAAGTACCTATATTTGGTCAGTTTAATAGACAGCAAGTTTCATTAACATCGTCCTAGAAAGTTCTAGTACTAGGCTCAGAATCTTCGCAACTGCCAACTTTCCTACTTAAAGAGACAAAGTCGGAGGTTACAGTGATTTCAAGTCAGCTATTCTAATCACTAGACCACGGAGGCGGATCTGGTCGGACATCATTATGAAAATAATGACCTGTATTTTATGTTTTATGATGTTAGCGTATGTCCCTTACGGAAACATAATGCACCACCACTTAAATTTTAGGTTTCATAAAAATTTCGTGAAATAATAGACGAGTAGGTGGTTTCATGTATTCCTGAAGGATATGTCATCAACAAATCTGGTTACATACAATTTAAAAGCACTTCGTCAAAAAGTCTCAAGCAAAACAGCAACATGACGTGTTTTCAATGAACTGCAGGTCTTTGATAAAAATAAACGGATAGAAACAAAAATCAAGTACTGTTGGCGAAGTATCATTCATTGTCTGTAAGAAAAATCCCCTTGTGTCCAATTTTGCACAGGACACCTTGTTGTCAGCACTTTCAGTGCTTTGATTCTATATGTCACTCTATCTTGATAGAGCGATACTCCATAGACCTGTTTGCGCATGACGTCATAAAATGTAGTAAATAAAGACTAAATGAATGGCAAACACTAAGTCAGTTAGCGGCTAAAATAGAGAAATTTATTCAGAATAGAAACCTATTCGGTCGCTAGCGCTGCTTCCTTTGGGTTTCTTTATAGCATAAATTTCTCTATTTAGCCTCTAACTATTACTTAGTGTTTGCCCTATATTTTTGTCCAATGAAAATATCTAAAATATTTAAATGTTCCCTGTCTATTTGTCATAAACTTCTGACACGTCATTCTATGTATCACTTTATCTTGACAGAACGAGACTCTATAGGTCTACCTGTAGGCACATTGCGTCAAAAAATGAAGTAAAAACACACTAAATTTGGGGCAAACACTAAGTCAGTGAGAGGCTAAAATAGAGAAATTTATACAACCTAGAAACCCAGTCGGTCGCGAGCACTCCCTACTGTGGTTTTCTATTTTGTATAAATTTCTCTACCTAGCCTCTGATATTCACATAGAACGTGGTAAAACCAGAATGTTGATATTTGAACATAATTATTTGTAAATTGTAACCAATCCTGAACCTATCACAAAAAAGTATAAAATCCCAAGACATCTATAAGATCTACATTGGTTTTGTATGTCACCAAGTAGTATTATGCCTAAATGGATATCAGATATGTTTATCTTCTCATAAACTGACCATATGATAGAATCTAGATCTTCTGCCGTTTAGAAAATAAGATGAGAGTATAAAACGAAAATAAGCACACCAGTCACTGGATATATGATACAACACAAGCAAATGCAATTTTAAATACACGTACATGTAAACATATATCTATGCACATATAATTATGTGTTTAGGAATACGCTGAACTGCCATAGTCTACAGATAGGGGTCAGACAGCTCAGAAGGTTAGAGCAACCGATGCCTGTTTTGCTTGATATATACCTGAGTACGGGGAGACGACTCGGGTTCCGATCCCGATCTGACTTTCTTTTGTGTATAAAGTGTACTGCAGTACATACTGTAGTTAGCTTTTTAACATTTTGCCTTGGGATCGGAGTAGTCGGGTTCGATGCCCCATCAGCGCCAAGGAAGTGACCTTAGTAAAGACACAGATAGTTTTTTATTACTTCTCCATGTTTTTTTTGTAAAACAAAATGGGAAGCTGGCATTCTCATGCGCGGTTTCACCAAATTTTGTTTTTAAATCCGTATTCTCAATCAAATGGGAAATTTACCGATATGAGATGTTCCACCCTGTATCGACAAACAGGTCTGGATAGAACGATATAACCATTTTTACTGCTATGCAAAAGTTTATAAGAAACACCAAACATTTCAACAATTAATTTATTAACATTATTACTGGGGAGAGCCATTACTAAGTTGTTAAAACTTGTGGCACAATTAATTTGCCATATACCTATTATTTCTATATATTCATTGTGTTATAAATTGTGAATACTATGTAAATACAATATTGGCATTAAAATATGCAGAACTGGAGCTTTAAATAGTACAGTCACAATCATGTGAAGAGTTTTAAGGCTTGAAATATACAATGCGAAGGCAAAACTCCCGTAACATGTTTGTGTGACATAACTCCAAAACCAACAATAATTATCCTCTGTTTCACCAAACGTGTTCTTTTGCACTCTATATAAATCGTATTTATACATTAAAGAGATATCTTGCTATGCAATAGTGATATCGTCGAGATGTACAAAATACTCGTCTACAACTGGTTCCATTTCATTAACGTCATACATTCAAAAATACATATATATTTCTCCGTTACAAAGAAACACGTACAAATAAATACCGTACGTAGATGTACATAAACGACAATACATGAATGTAAAAATGTAATAAAAAGTGATAAATTAGCTACACAAAAACATAAGTCTGCCAGCAGACTTTATACCTAACAAATACTGCTAAATATTCTAAAGCATATATAATACCTGTCTTAAGACTTTGCTATTATATGTGGTGGTAGCGGGGGCGGAGGATAAGAGGGCGGCGGCGGACGCTGCTTTTTGGCGTCTGGTTTAACCGTGTGATCTCTGATGTTGTCAGTCGTATTTGAAATGGGTAATGGTGTCTTAGTCCTGACTTTTCCTAGAGTTTCTGTCTGTTTAGATGCCTGTGTCTCAGCTTTATCACTCAATATTTTGCTTGATTGACCAGACTGTGTCTCGATATTATTGTTCAGTGTGTGCTTTGGTTTCGCAGACTCCGGCTCAGCTTTTTTGTCCGATCTGATGTTGATATAAGAGTGAACATATTGTTCTTTGTAACGTAACAATGTACGATCAACAGATCGAAATGAATCCTGTACAGTTTCGTCCGCAAGTATATCATTTTCACAATCTGTTGGCGTGACGATAGCTGTTAGTACTATAACGAACATCTCTTCATTACCCGGAGTTTCGCAGTTACTTCTTCTTTGTTTATTATTTAACAGCTTTCTGACGTCTGTGAACGCTGTACGCGAATAATTCTCTCCGTAAGATCGTACAGGCGGACTTACGGGACTCGTCAAGTTGCGAAAGGAACGGTTCAAACGCATGCCTGTACTAACTTGGCCTTCCAAGGAACCAGAAGGTTTCTTTTTAAATATATTTTTAAGCCTTGCAATCGGACTTCTAAGACAAAACACTGTATTGGAACAGTCTTCTGTTATAAGGTCATTCATAGATTTGCTCTTCTTCATGCCGCTGTTCGCTGCCTTCTCGTTTGAATTTGAAGATGGGATGTTCCGTGCAAAATGTTTAAAGGCATTCAATGCGGTCTTTGGTGGCTTTAGCATATCCTTCAATTCTCTCACCTATAGGAAAATAGAAACAAATTTTAGAAAGTCTATATTTGTACTTTTAAATAACTTACCTATATTAGACTATACATTTTCTTAGCGTTCATCAACCTTTATACATGTAGTAACAGAAAACAGAACAAAAAGGTAAAAGCAAGAAACAGTTGTCAGCTCGGACCAGGAACACGTGTCTGTTAATTCCTGAAAACTTTTCATAATCTTGTATTTACGACTTCTGAAACATTTTTTTTAATTTCTTCGCCATAACTTTGACTTTAATTTTTTTACGACTTGTATATCAATAAAATTTTCTGTGAAATATGAAAGAAATCAAGTACTTGGCAATGTATATTGGTATACGCAACAGGTTTTTTTAATTTAATACACGTATAGTATACTTGGCTATTTAATGTTATCGCTGGGTACACTATGACTAAATTGGAAAACTGTGTGATATGACATAGCCGTCTGGCTGCCGTCTGGCTTGTCTTTCCGATAAAATCTGAATGTATTATTTCTATATGAAATCACCTTTGTAGTTTGGGGTTGAGAGTTAGTTTTGTAAGGTTTTTTCGAGTTATGACAGACCTAATAATGTAGAAAAATATTAAAAGCTTCTTTATAGAATATGTGCAAAGTTATGATGGTCTGTATATAATAGATTTATCAAATAAATACTGATCGAACTAAATACGAAGTCAGTCCGGGCCGTACTTTATGTTACAAACGCTTTAAAATTTCAAAAACTAGCAGTCAACTTTCCAGGTAATATATTTTCTTGTTAATCCAAGAGATACAAGGACTTGAACTACCAAAGTTCTAATGGGACTTTAAAACTAGAAAGTGGGAACACAGATATTTCCCTTACTCTTTTCGAGCCCTGGAATCTTGGACTTCTATCTTCCGTGTCTGATGCAGAGACGACTTTAGCTTTTAACACGATTCCCTGCTTTTCAAGATTCTGGGTGACATGTTTGGGTGGGGTGAATACTTTATCTACTGAAATCTGCAATGCTGATATAAGGCTTGGTTGATTACTCTGAAAAGAGATCAAGAAACCATGGAGTATGTTACAGTTTGGAATTAATTTTTACACAATTTTTACCGAGAATTTCCGGGACATGCGACAAAACAATGAGTTTTATTCAGGAAAAAGAAAATAGAGAACATCTTCAGGAATTTCAAATATATTCAATAGAGTAATCTGATTTGTTTTGAAACCAATAAGTTGTTTCTTATTTATGTTGCTGACTTTTGTGCGAAGCACTGCAACACGATGTACATAGAGAAAGTATAGCCTACTCAACAGACTAACAAGTGTTTCAGTGTGTGGCAAAGATTTTGAGAAAATATAATTAAAACATGAGAATCTATTGTTAAATTTGTGTCTTCTGCATAAATCAGTCCATGTAAGCAAAAGGTGTACATACATTGATTCTGTCTAGTGACCTCTGGAGACTTTTACCCTGTAGGTCGTCGGCGTCGGTAAGAGCCTCGGTCAGAAGTTCCCGAGCTTCCGCAACATTTTTAACATACGCAAAAGCCAAAGCCAGGTTGTGTAGAATCTACAAATTATATTACTATTGATGTTATTGCACAAAGATAATACAAACACAGTTTTTGGTTTATATTGTGTATATTACACGCCTTTATACACATGTGAAGGACTCAGACTTCATTTTTCATTAAAATAACTGAAACTGGAGTTAAGGACACACACACAACTTTCACAAAGAAAGGAGTTATCTAATGCAAAACCTTTACGTTACAAGTTCGAATCCTGGCCTCTGACTTGAAACAAATGATTTTTTACTTGATGTATCGGTTATAGTCATTTTATGTACATGTATCACATCTGGACCGGTTTTGCTTAAAATACAGAATCTTTTTTTGTATCAACTGTACTGATATTCAGACATTTGTTAATACACGGATTACTACTTTACCTGGAAACTATACAGTATAACATGTAAACCAAGAGGTTTGTAGTCTATGTGAGTGTTTCCTCGTAACAACATCCGTGCTGTCTCAAGATCAACAGTGGCTTTTTCAATGCTAAAATGATAATGAACAGTTAGTTTAAACATATTTGTTCGTCAATTTACAAAGAATCGAGTTAACATAATGCATACATCAAGTAAAGAGTAGACAAAACCAAAAGCTTAAAGATTTCTTAATGTTCTTTCAAAGTAATGAACAGTTCATGTGTCTGCCACCGAAAGTTTAATACAAATGACCAGCGACACGGGAAAATGGGCCTTCGGACAAAATACTTGGAAACTAGTTTTCTTGCATATTTGAAGAAACAGTATTTCAATATCAATAGTGGAAAATTTCAGTTACCTACGTTCAGTGCTTACAAAACTACAACATTTTGAAAAAGTATACCTAAGGCGTCATTGTTCACTCTAAAAATGACGTCACATACCACAATTTGACGTCAAAACTCACTTCAATTTACATGGGCAATAAACTATTCCAGTAATCATTTCCTAACAGCATCATTTATTTTTGGTTGCAACATTATATACTCTTTCAATACATATTATATTTGGTGAAATATTTCATGTCTTCTTTCCACGATCTGCTTTTTTTCATAGGGTATAGCCAAGATTAATAAAAAGAATAATTTCAAATCGCTGTTGCCATAGTAATGGTCTTGGAAGATTTTGAAACAAACAGTTTGTTTCTGTTGAGTAAAATATAGTAGCTATTAGTTTTTATTATTGGTTTTGCATTTAAAGAGGGTGACAAAAATGTAAATTTTATGGGTCTTTTTTATCAATTATTGTCGAATAATGTAACAAATGTCCGAAGGTACATTTTCGCGCGTCGAAGGTCAAATGATTCACAATAGGCGTGGAATTTATTAAAAGCTAAGTTCTCTTCAACTTTACTGCATTATGTACTGATTCCGTTTTAAAACATCTCCATGGTGCCACATGTTTTAATGGAATGTAGCTGTCTAACTGTCACTTCGGACAAAGAAGCCATGACGTTTCGTTTGTATTTTGGATAGGATATTATATTAAAACAAACAATAACTGGTTTTACTTGAAAATGCAACAATTCGTTTTCTACATATCTATCAAATTATCTAATGCTTTCAATAAAAAGACGGCCGAAGCATGTCATGCTCTTCATAAGTCACAAGATTCCACTTACAAGTATCTCTTTACTTACAAAGAAAAATGTCTTACCGGCAGAAATGATCTTTATTTGTTACAGTACCAAAACAATTCCTTATTTTTTTTAATCGATGTACATGTTAGAAATATAGTGCAGTATACATTTCAATGAAATTAAAAAAATACGAATAGTTTTCTTGCATATCCTATTTTCAATAAGAAATGACTGGAGTACGAAAGAAAAGCATATGTCAACATTGTATTAGTACCGACCTCTTGTTTTGCAGATACAAAGTCCCTCGCTGAAAGTAAGCGATTGCCAAATGCTCATCTCTCTCTATAGCACTGCACAGACACTGAAAACATAGGCGATTTCACATATCATGACATTTTATGCGTTTAATTGCTCTAAAAGAATCATTTATTTAATTTTAGTACATGCTTTTAACGAGTTTTTGTAATAATTGTTTGAGTTTAACGCCCGTTTCAACCAATTCCGAATATTTCATACAGGCGGGTTGTTTACCTATCGTTACCGTTACTAGTCCCGTATCCTCCGGGAAAAAACTGCAAACTTTCTCACATAAAGAGACATAGTCGGTAGCGGGACACCAACAGATGACCCATAACTTATGAAAGGTTGCAGCGGTTCGCTTCGCCCTCGTGAATTATTCCGCCATGCACATAACCTCCGGGGAATGCTTAAATTTCGATAAAGCACCCCAAGCCATTGATTATTTCTTAATTCTAATGTGCCTATGGTATATTTCTATAGTTAATTCGAGTGATTAAAGCACTCGGAAAAGTAGGCAGAGTTTCGGACATAGAAGAAGCTCCTTCCAACTTTTCTAATTTACTCCCGCGCAGAAAAATAAAATATAGAAATAGAAATAATATCTGAATAAATACATCGATCAGTTGCATGAAATAGTTGTGATTACGAACCTAAATATTATTTTTGGTTGCGACAGTTAAGCATTAGAATACCTTCACCTTGTTTTCTTTTAAAGATGCCAAGAAAATTCAGGATTAACCGTCACGCAGTGTTTTGATTCCGGGTGACAAAACAATGAATGAAAACGTTTACGTCATCACATTCACGTCATTACTCCACGTGAAAACGTCGTACAGCTCAGTTTAGCAATACCTCATTTAAATCTATTGTCTGCTTTGTTAGTTTCTAAAACCTAATATATAATATAGCTATGTATGATAGCGGTTGCCCGAATATGGGAGTAATTTCCAACAGCCACTATTAATGCCATTTTACACATTACCGCCGAACTGAAAAAGGTCCGTTGTACTTACGATGGTTTTCATAAATTCGGCTTATAAGAATCGAATAATCTATGGCTTGGAATGCTTTATCGAAATTAAAGCATTTACCGTCGGTAATGTGCCTGCGAAATAGTTCACTCGGGCTTCGCCTTCTTAAAGCCATGTGTTATTTCTTAAACAGTGTGACTTCAGGACGGCTACTGGGTTCAAACATTGATGACCCCATGCGCTTATAAGCACAGTTATTAATGAAAACGTTATTTAAACGAGAAGATCATTTTACATAAATAGTGACTTAACCAATATGTTATATATGATAGTGCTCTACAATATCTACAGTCTCTTTTACACATTAAATTGTTTGATTTAGAATATACGGCATAGATGAATGCAGAAGAGCATGAACAAATACAGACGAAACTGTTGCACTTTTATCGAATCCATTTCACAGCACTATATATACCATACTGAAATTGATAATACAATGCAGAAACATTTCCAATGTTATCAACAGGTGTTATTCTGTCGATTGTATCCAAATTCCTTGCCACATTTATTTACCCTGACTTAACCAATATATATACCATAGGAGTCCAATCATCGGCTCTAACTTCATGTACATATATTACACCAAATGCCCATTCTTCTATTATGCATCTACTCGGTCTTGACAGAAAATCAAAATTATGTATGAAAATGCAAAACACAAGTACCTGCATAGCGAAGTCGATGTGGTTGAGTTTCAGGTATGCACAGGCCAGATTATAGTACATTCTTGCAGAAATGTCACTTATTTCACAGTACGTTTCCACTGCCTCGCAGTACCTCCTGGAAGTATGATATTCCACCGCGGCGCTCCATTTACTTAATGTTTCTTTTACAACTTCTTTCATTTTCATTATTTCCACAAATTCTTCACAAGGTATTTCACGTCTGCTCTCATAGAAGTGCGTTTGTATAATGGCAGACTAGGGTACCTTTTTCCTCAGGTTGACAAACTGACTCATTTTCCACAGATCCAAATTGGATAGCATATTCAATACCCGCATGTATTAAACCGCTGTTTTCTTTACAAAATGTATTAATAGAATGCCCTGTTTTATGTCCTGTTTTATGTTCTACATTTTAAACTGACTTTTGACTTGTATGTATATTAACCAAAAATCCGTGACGAAAGATATTTAACGTTACATCAAAATAGAATTGAGCGCACTGGCCCATAAAATGTATCAGTTTGAAAAAGGTTAAACGTCTTGGATTAGTTTAAGATATAATCTCAGTTTTTATCAAGGCCACCTGGTCAAGTCTTTTCAAATAATTTTTTAATCTAACCTTTCCAAAATATACAACAGTAGACATACGAAGGCTAAATAGAAATTATAATGTGTATATGTCTTGTAAAGGTGGACAAAGGAACATTTGACGGGTGCGGCACGATATCTTCGTTAAGCAAAAAACAGATACAAAATGGATCTTTTCTATCTGTTTTTTACCTTAAACTGATAATAACCGTTACAGTGACAATAATACTGTTAGAAAGATTTAATTGGTAGTTAAGAAACTACTGTGTGTAAGGTATATTTCTCATGAAAGGGAAATAACCGCTGTTTGGATAACCATGTTTGCTGTGATCCGGTTGCGTCCCGTACCATGTCGGTTACGTCACGTATGTCCATTAAATCAAAGTACTGAACGTACTGGTACATTAAAAGGACACTCCCTATATCTAGCAGATTATATTCTCGAAACATAGATAGTGTGTTCAATGAACGTAAAATGATAAATAAATAAAAAAGAAGAACCTATGGCGAAAAATGCCTCATTTTACCACAATTAATCAATATAGACTGAAGCTTTCTGTAATTAATCGTATCTATTCATTAACTGTACAATAACAACTTTACATAGACTATTGAATGGTTAACGGCACTGCAGTATATTTTAAACCGCTGATTTTATCGATAATGACTGGGAATGCTTAGCTGAAACTTTTAGGTTAAGTTTTGATACTTCCGAACATTCTATTTATTATTTTTTGATGTTAGTTAGTTTGGCATAAGTTATAGGGTATGTCCCTTTAAGTTTAGGCAAACAATACTGACTTATTCAACTGTCAATGAAATACCTAAATTTTCACTCTAAGAAGTGTAAATGATCACTCAAAAGTCCAAGACGTGAAAGTGATCACTCATTTATTATGTGCAAGTCTGTTCAATTACTAAGTAGGATTTTAAATGCTGAATTAGAAGAGACCTTGCTGCTAAAATGTGAACTAGAGATGGGGCTTAATGTCAAGAAAATCATAACTGATTTACAGTTTTCGCAAACTTGTGTTTCAGATTGCAAATTTGTAAATGAACTTGCAATAATACAGCGCTCAAGATGTAGTACTTAAAGGCTATAGTTTTGTTTGAAGAAATTATTGTCAGTCGTTATTTTAAAACTTCAGTTATATCAGCCCATAGGCACAGACGGTACACAAACACTGAATTAGTATGCTAACGCATAAACAATAAATTCCTACATTACTTCGGATAAACACCATTTTTTGTGTGTATCGCATGTCAACAAGAATAACATAACGTACTTGTTTCATACATTCTCGTCATCCAGAGCTTTCATTATATAATATCAGTTTTGTTGAAAGCTCGGCAAACCACTGATAGTATCACTTCCATGATAGAACTCTGTATATTCAAGTCAACTCGCGAGCACTTTTTCCTTGACTTTGTACAATCACTAAAAGGCAAGAATAGAACAAAACAAAAATTACAATAGACAAACACGAAGAACGCTAGTACTACACATATCAATTTACAGCAGTAAATTCGAGCTCGCGTACACCGTTCTACACCGTGATCGGATGCTAATTATATAAGATATACGCAGTCTGGAGCAGAAAATTTAACCATTTTGCGGCATGTAAATTATATGTCGGTTATTGATAACATTTCTTAGAACATGCAATTTGATATCAAGGATTTCAAAGGCAAATATACTGTAGATACTACTATAATTACTTCCAAAGATCATTATAGTGAATTTTCCATTAATATGGAAAAATATGGGCACTTTTTATATATTTTTTAAAGTGTTAAGGATCTAACAAGGATTAGGGACACATGTCTCAATTTATGATTGCATCTGTTCAGCATTAAATTTTGTTGAAATTGTTTATTCATAAATCGTTTTAAGATTTAGTACTACAAAAGTAAAAGTATACAGGTATATAATGCCATTAAATTTAGCATTGCTTGTTTATTTCATATGTAAAGCTTTATTAGAGTTTCATCAATGTATATCACCAGACACAATCACAAACAGATTAACATTAAAATTATATACATTGTCATTCAGTAATGAATTATAAGAGACTAATTATTAAAACAAAAATACATTAGTTTTCATATGGTTGTGTCGATATTTTGTGTAATGATTTTTGTAGTCAGAACATATGTTAAATTCGATTCGTCAGTTTTGTTTAATAAGTAACTATTTGGTAAACACATCATCTTATAAATCCTCAAATTTTTTTCATGTCGAGGTCAGCAAACCGTCCCTACGTCCAGTACGTATGCTTTTCATTGATACAGGTGACACTTTTCCGACCTTGCCTATTTTAAAGAGTGTATCTCAGCAATATTCTGAAAGAAAAAAGCAATTGCATTTATAGCGGATTTATCCCATCGCAAAGCGCCGGGGAAATCCCCGAGACGGTAACGCCCGTACTTGCATTTTTTGCATCACTAAGGCAATTATTTTTGATGACTTCCGGTTTTGCAAAACATGAGCGATACCTATTTGTTTATTTTTGGCTTACGCCCGCCCCTGAGGGTATCACCCATTATAGTGGCGAATGGTAAATCATCAATATCCTGTGAGCGCTTAACTATAGTCTCAAAGCTTCTATTATATATATATTTTTAGAACTAGGCGAAATAGAGTGTAAGACTGTGATTCCCACCGTACCGAATTAGCGTCGTAAATTATTTACGTATATGTTCTGCGAAAAACAAACCATATTTTGCTATTTCGGTTTCACCGATGTGTTGTGTATGTCAGAAAAGTCACAAGGTTAGGCGAAGGGGTCACCATGTCTATGAACAAGCGCATTGACTTCTCAGGTTCAAATAATAAATCCAACAGGGGCTGTCGAAACGTGCTCAATACGATAAATATTGATTCTAGGAAGGCCAAACCTGTCTTATCAGCGTATACAGTTCATTACGTTACGGAACTAAAAGAATATTAGAATGAATTATTCTCTCAGCGTCAACTTTACACTCAACCACTTTTCTAAGTATACACCTAAAAGAAATCTTATAGTTCATTCAATTTTCCAGATAGTTTGATGAATATTTCAAGGTCGTAAGACCACAGATTGATATTTAATATTCCATCAGAGTCATAAAGATAAGTACCAAACTCATTGGTCCGCAGCGCTGTAAACACAATAACCCAAATATTCAAAAGTCACAAAAACGTTCAAATTACAAGATTGTCATCAATCTGCGTGTAACACAAACAACAATCTATGATTCATTAAAAAAAAATTAGAAGACATTTGTCAATGTTTGATCATTCAAACCTTTAAGAAGATGTTCTTGGGAAGATGTAAAATGTAAAAAGGAATTTCGAAACTTTTGCCTGATTCTTATCCTCCACTTCATTTTAATCGGAAGAAGATTTGATGGAAAATGAGCACCCTAATCTTTTTTTCAACTCATTTGTGGATTGGACGTATTCGTCTTCAAAAATTTGTATTTGGTACTTCTCATGAATCTGTAATGGTCAGTTTGTGGTGTGGAAACGTCACTTTGGAGAAAATACAGCACTATATCGAACTAATTGATCAAATTGACGAGGTTTGTTGGATAAATGCATGGAAAAGGAAATTTTTATAAGGGTAGATAGATCAACTCCGTCAATAAATTTAGTGTTGAGAGGATATTTTTTCAAAGGGGGATGTTTGAAGTTGGTACCAGAAAACGTTTTACTTTACTTTTCTAGATAATTTAGAAGAAATTTAGAATTACCATAATTTACATTTTTGTGAATTTTACATTTAGGGGTGTGGTGATGTAAACTCTCTGAAAACAATGAAATCACCATTCATGCTCATAAGTTTATACCGAGTTTTGAAAGAATAAATCCAATAATTTGTTGACAAATTTTCATGACTGTATATTTCAAAATAATATTGATATGACACGTAATTGAGGTGTATACTTAGAAAAGTTGTTGAGTGTACACACGGGATCCAGTCTCATCAGCATTGATCACACAGAAAAGAAGCTCCAAAAATGGTTTTAATTCCAAATACGTTTTGGTTTTCATGTGAGCTTACAGAACAATCTTTGGTCTCTTGTTACGTCGTACATACATGCTACCCATGCGCCATAACCCGTTGGATGCTTTTTACACAACCAACTTGTTTTTTTTAGTTAGTCATGTCACGAAGAATACACAAGCTGCGAATATGTCAAGATTAGAATGAAGGAAACGGACAAATTACAGAAGCGCCTAAATATTTTTATAGACAACGCAGGTGCTTGGAGCCGCAGGTGTTTGTTTACATTCTTTTTTCAATTTTGATATTTTATTTTCATACTTACAATTTTGAAAATGCTGAGCTAACATGAGAGTTAGATATTTAAATAAAGTTTTATTGACAAAATTGAGATTAAAATTCCACTACTTTTCAGATAGATACGTAGGCCTAACTGCCACCGCGTGTGTACTCTGACCTAGTTCCTGTTATCTGTGTTTTGTGTTGATACAACAACAACGTAGATGTTTCTTTCATAGCATTGGAAAGATAACTTAGAAACATTACTATATTGACCCTTTATTACTCACATTAGTTACAAAATGTGGTGTCAGATTCGAGAAATATACTGTAGTGTAGGTGGGTGTTTAACAAAACTTTAGAAAATGTGTTTCATTGTCAGTTAATAACCGAGCTGATAATGAGTCCGTGACCTCTATAAACGTAGATTCCACATTGCATTTAACAAAATATTGTAATAGTCTTACTGACGAAGTTCAAAACAGGTTGAATAATGAAATAGAATGTGCTAAAGTCATAATGTTGATATTTGAAACAGAATTCTTTGTTAATTGTAACCAGTCTTGAACCTATCACCAAAAAGTACAAAATCCCAAGACATCTTCATGGGTTTTTATGTCATCAAGTAGTCTTATGCCTAAATGGATATCTGTTTATCCTCTCATTTGAAGAACAACGAAACTGACCATATGATAGATCTACTGCCTTTTAGAAAATAAGTTGAAAGTATAAAACAAATATAAGCACACCAGTCACTAGATATATCATACAACTCAAGCAAATGCAATTTTAAATACACGTACATGTAAGCATATATCTATGCACATATAATTATGTGTTTAGGAATACGCTGAACTGCCATAGTCTTCAGATAGGGGTCAGATAGCTCAGAAGGTTAGAGCAACCGATGCCTGTTTTGCTTGATAGATACCTGAGTACGGGGAGAGGACTCGGGTTCCGATCTCGATCTGATTTTCTTTTGTGTATAAAGTGTACTGCAGTACATACTGTAATTAGCTTTTTAACATTTTGCCTTGGGATCGGAGTAGTCGGGTTCGATGCCCCATCAGTGCCAAGGAAGTGACCTTAGTAAAGACACAGATAGTTTTTTATTACGTCTCCATGTTTTTTTTGTAAAACAAAATGGGAAGCTGGCATTTTCATGCGCGGTTTCACCAAATTTTGTTTTTAAATCCGTATTCTCAATCAAATGGGAAATTTACCAATATGAGATGTTCCACCCTGTATCGACAAACAGGTCTGGATAGAACGATATAACCATTTTTACTGTTATGCAAAAGTTTATAAGAAACACCAAACATTTCAACAATTAATTTATTAACATTATTACTGGGGAGAGCCTTTACTAAGTTGTTAAAACTTGTGGCACAATTAATTTGCCATATACCTATTATTTCTATATATTCATTGTGTTATAAATTGTGAATACTATGTAAATACAATATTGGCATTAAAATATGCAGAACTGGAGCTTTAAATAGTACAGTCACAATCATGTGAAGAGTTTTAAGGCTTGAAATATACAATGCGAAGGCAAAATGTTTGCCAGATTGGCGCGAGTTTTGTTCCCGTAATATGTTTGTGTGACATAACTCCAAAACCAACAATTATCCTCTGTTTCACCAAAAGTGTTCTTTGCACTCTATATAAATCGTATTTATACATTAAAGAGATATCTTGCTATGCAATAGTGATATTGTCGAGATGTACAAAATACTCGTCTACAACTGGTTCCATTTCATTAACGTCATACATTCAAAAATACATATACTTTTCTCCGTTACAAAGAAACACGTACAAATAAATACCGTACGTAGATGTACATAAACGACAATACATGAATGTAAAAATGTAATAAAAAGTGATAAATTAGCTACACAAAAACATAAGTCTGCCAGCAGACTTTATACCTAACAAATACTGCTAAATATTCTAAAACATATATAATACCTGTCTTAAGACTTTGCAATTATATGTGGTGGTAGCGGGGGCGGAGGATAAGAGGGCGGCGGCGGACGCTGCTTTTTGGCGTCTGGTTTAACCGTGTGATCTCTGATGTTGTCAGTCGTATTTGAAATGGGTAATGGTGTCTTAGTCCTGACTTTTACTAGAGTTTCTGTCTGTTTTGATGCCTGTGTCTCAGCTTTATCACTCAATATTTTGCTTGATTGACCAGACTGTGTCTCGATATTGTTGTTCAGTGTGTGCTTTGGTTTCGCAGAGCCCGGCTCAGCTTTTTTGTCCGATCTGATGTTGATATAAGAGTGAACATATTGTTCTTTGTCACGTGACAATGTACGGTCAACAGATCGAAATGAATCCTGTACAGTTTCGTCAGCAAGTATATCATTTTCACAATCTTTTGGCGTGACGATAGCTGTTAGTGCTATAACCAACATCTCTTCATTACGCGGAGTTTCGCAGTTACTTCTTCTTTGTTTATTATTTAACAGCTTTCTGACGTCTGTGAACCATGTACGCGAATAATTCTTTCCGTAAGATCGTACAGGCGGACTTACGGGACTCGTCAAGTTGCCAAAGGAACGTTCCAAACGCATGCCTATACTTACTTGGCCTTCCAAGGAACCAGAAGGTTTCTTTTTAAATATATTTTTAAGCCTTGCAATCGGACTTCTAAGACAAAACACTGTATTGGAACAGTCTTCTCTTATAAGGTCATTCATAGATTTGCTCTTCTTCATGCCGCTGTTCGCTGCCTTCTCGTTTGAATTTGAAGATTGGATGTTCCATGCAAAATGTTTAAAGGCATTGAATGCGGTCTTTTGTGGCTTTAGCATATCCTTCAATTCTCTCACCTATAGGAAATTATAAACTAATTTTAGAAAGTCTATATTTGTACTTTAAATAACTCTTACTATCTTACCTATATTACGTTATACATTTTCTTAGCGTTCATCAACCTTTATACATCAAGTCACAGAAAACAGAACAAAAAGGTAAAAGCAAGAAACAGTTATCAGCTCGGACCAGGAACACGTGTCTGTTAATTCCTCAAAACTTTTCATAACCTTGTATTTACGATTTCTGAAACATTTTTTTAATTTCTTCGCCATAACTTTGACTTTAATTTTTTTACTACTTGTATATCAATAAAATTTTCTGTGAAATATGAAAGAAATGAAGTACTTGGCAATGTATATAGGTATACGCCACAGGTTTTTGTTTTATTTAATACACGTATAGTGTACTTGGCTATTCAATGTTATCGCTGGGTACACTATGACTAAATTGGAAAACTGTGTGATATGACATAGCCGTCTGGCTTGTCTTTCTGATAAAATCTGGATGTATTATTTCTATATGAAATCACCTTTGTAGTTTGGGGTTGAGAGTTAGTTTTGTAAGGTTTTTTTTCGAGTTATGACAGACCTAATAATGTAGAAAAATATCAAGAGCTTCTTTATAGAATATGTGCAAAGTTATGATGGTCTGTATATAATAGATTTATCAAATAAATACTGATCGAACTAAATATGAAGTCAGTCCGGGCCGTAATTTATGTTACAAACGCTTTAAAATTTCAAAAAACTAACAGTCAACTTTCCAGGTAATATATATTCTTGTTAATCCAAGAGATACAAGTAATTTACATTTGTAACTACCAAAGTTCTAATGGGACTTTAAAACTAGAAAGTGGGAACACAGATATTTCCCTTACTCTTTTCGAGCCCTGGAATCTTGGACTTCTATCTTCCGTGTCTGATGCAGAGACGACTTTAGCTTTTAGCACGATTCCCTGCTTTTCAAGATTCTGGGTGACATGTTTGGGTGGGGTGAATACTTTATCTACTGAAATCTGCAATGCTGATATAAGGCTTGGTTGATTACTCTGAAAAGAGATCAAGAAACCATGGAGTATGTTAAAGTTTGGAATTAATTTTTACACAATTTTTACCGAAAATTTCCAGGACATGCAACAAAACAATGAATTTTATTCAGAAAAAAGAAAATAGAGAACATCTTCAGGAATTTCTAATATATTCAATAGAGTAATCTGATTTGTTTTGAAACCAATAAGTTGTTTCTTATTTATTTTGTTGACTTTTGTGCGAAGCACTGCAACACGATGTACATAGAGAAAGTATAGCCTACTCTACAGACTAACAGGTGTTTCAGTGTGTGGCAAAGATTTTGAGAAAATATAATTAAAACATGAGAATCTATTGTTAAACTTGTGTCTTCTGCATAAATCAGTTCATGTAAGCAAGGTGTACATACATTGATTCTGTCTAGTGACCTCTGGAGACTTTTGCCCTGTAGGTCGTCGGCGTCGGTAAGAGTCTCGGTCAGAAGTTCCCGAGCTTCCGCAACATTTTTTACATACGCAAAAGCCAAAGCCAGGTTGTGTAGAATCTACAAATTATATTACTATTGATGTTATTGCACACAGATAATACAAACACAGTTATTGGTTTATATTGTGTATATTACACGCCTTTATACACATGTGAAGGACTCAGACTTCATTTTTCATTAAAATAACTGAAACTGGAGTTGAGGACACACACACAACTTTCACAAAGAAAGGAGTTATCTAATGCAAAACCTCTACGTTACAAGTCAAGTTCGAATCCTTGCCTCTGACTTGAAACAATTGATTTTTAGTTGATGTATCGGTTATAGTCATTTTATGTACATGTATCACATCTGGACCGGTTTTGCTTAAAATACAGAAACTTTTTTTGTATCAACTGTACTGATATTCAGACATTTGTTAATACACGGATTACTACTTTACCTGGAAACTATACAGTATAACATGTAAACCAAGAGGTTTGTAGTCTATGTGAGTGTTTCCTCGTAACAACATCCGTGCTGTCTCAAGATCAACAGTGGCTTTTTCAATGCTAAAATGATAATGAACAGTTAGTTTAAACATATTTGTTCGTCAATTTACAAAGAATCGAGTTAACGTAATGCATACATCAAGTAAAGAGTAGACAAAACCAAAAGCTTAAAGATTTCTTAATGTTCTTTCCAAGTAATGAACAGTTCATGTGTCTGCCACCGAAAGTTTAATACAAATGATTCACAATAGGCGTGCAATTGATTAAAAGCTAAGTTCTCTTCAGCTTTACTGCATTATGTACTGATTCTGTTTTTAAACATCTCCATGGTGACGCATGTTTTAATGGATTGAAACTGTGTAGCAATCATCTCGGACAAAGAAGCCGTGACGTTTCGTTTGTATTTTGGATAGGATATTATATTAAAACAAACAATAACTGGTTTTACTTAAAAATGCGACAATTCGTTTTCTACATATCTATCAAATTATTTAATGCTTTCAATAAAAAGACGGCCGAAGCATGTCATGCTATTCATAAGTCACAAGATCACACTTACAAGTAGCTCGTTACTTACAAAGAAAAATGTCTTACCGGCAGAAATGATCTTTATTTGTTACAGTAATCCTTATTTGTTTTTAATCGATGTACATGTTAGAAATATAGTGCAGTATACATTTCAATGAAATAGAAAAAAATACGAATAGTTTTCTTGCATATCCTATTTTCAATAAGAAATGACTTGAGTACGAAAGAAAAGCATATGTCAACATTGTATAAGTACCGACCTCTTGTTTTGCAGATACAAAGTCCCTCGCTGAAAGTAAGCGATTGCCAAATGCTTATCTCTCTCTATAGCACTGCACAGACACTGAAAACATAAACGATTTTACACATCATGACATTTTATGCGTTTTATTGTTCTAAAAGAATCATCTGTTTAATTTTATTACATGCTTTTAACAAGTTTTTGTAATAGTTGTTTGAGTTTAACGCCCGTTTCAACCAATTCCGAACATTTCATACAGGCGTGTTGTTTACCTTAACCATCGTTACCGTTACTAGTCCCGTATCCTCCGGGAAAAAACTGCAAACTTTCTCACATAAAGAGACATAGTCGGAAGCGGGACACCAACCGATGACCCATAACCTATTGTGAATTATTCCGCCATGCACATAACCTCCGGGGAATGCTTAAATTTCGATAAAGCACCCAAAGCCATTGATTATTTCTTAATTCTAATGTGCCTATGGTATATTTCTATAGTTAATTCGAGTGATTAAAGCACTCGGAAAAGTAGGCAGAGTTTCGGACATAGAAGAAGCTCCTTCCAACTTTTCTAATTTACTCCCGCGCAGAAGAATAAAATATAGAAATAGAAATAATATCTGAATAAATACATCGATCAGTTGCATGAAATAGTTGTGATTACGAACCTAAATATTATTTTTGGTTGCGACAGTTAAGCATTAGAATACCTTCACCTTGTTTTCTTTTAAAGATGCCAAGAAAATTCAGGATTAACCGTCACGCAGTGTTTTGATTCCGGGTGACAAAACAATGAATGAAAACGTTTACGCCATCACATTGACGTCATTACTCCACGTGAAAACGTCGTACAGCTCAGTTTAGCAATACCTCATTTAAATCGATTGTCTGCTTTGTTAGTTTCTAAAACCTAATATATAATATAGCTATGTATGATAGCGGTTGCCCGAATATGGGAGTAATTTCCAACAGCCACTATTTATGCCATTTTACACATTACCGCCGAACTGAAAAAGGTCCGTTGTACTCACGATGGTTTTCATAAATTCGGCTTATAAGAATCGAATAATCTATGGCTTGGAATGCTTTATCGAAATTA
Source organism: Saxidomus purpurata (assembly GCA_022818135.1). Lineage (NCBI taxonomy): Eukaryota > Metazoa > Mollusca > Bivalvia > Venerida > Veneridae > Saxidomus > Saxidomus purpurata. The sequence goes on from JAFMSR010000006.1 coordinate 42,819,696, forward strand.
AAGCATTTTACCGTGCGAAATAATTCACTCGGGCTTCGCCTTCTTAAAGCCATGTATTATTTCTTAAACAGTGTGACTTCAGGACGGCGACTGGGTTCAAACAGTGATGACCCCATGCGCTTATAAGCACAGTTATTAATGAAAACGTTATTTAAACTAGAAGATCATTTCACATATATAGTGACTTAACCAATAGGTTATATATGATAGTGCTCTACAATATCTACAGTCTCTTTTACACATTAAATTGTTTGATTTAGAATATACGGCGTAGATGAATGCAGAAGAGCATGAACAAATACAGACGAAACTATTGCACTTTTATCGAATCCATTTCACAGGACTGCGAGATATATGATTTAAGTTTAAACCAATATATATACCATACTGAAATTTATAATAAAATGCAGAAACATTTCCAATGTTATCAACAGGTGTTATTCTGTCGATTGTATCCAAATTCCTTGCCACGTTCGTTTACCCTGACTTAACCAATATATATACCATAGGAGTCCGATCATCGGCTCTAACTAAATGACATGTATTACACCACAGGCTCATTCTTCTATTATGCATCTACTCGGTCTTGAGAGAAAATCAAAATTATGTATGAAAATGCAAAACACAAGTACCTGCATAGCGAAGTCGATGTGGTTGAGTTTCAGGTATGCACAGGCAAGATTATAGTACATTCTTGCAGAAATGTCACTTATTTCACAGTACGTTTCCACTGCCTCGCAGTACCTCCTGGAAGTATGATATTCCACCGCGGCGCTCCATTTACTTAATGTTTCTTTTACAACTTCTTTCATTTTCATTATTTCCACAAATTCTTCACAAGGTATTTCACGTCTGCTCTCATAGAAGTGCGTTTGTATAATGGCAGACTAGGGTACCTTTTTCCTCAGGTTGACAAACTGACTCATTTTCCACAGATCTAAATCGGATAGCATATTCAATACCCGCATGTCTTAAACCGCCGTTTTCTTTACAAAATGTATCAATAGAATGCCCTGTTTTATGTCCTGTTTTATGTTCTACATTTTAAACTGACTTTTGACTTGTATGTATATTAATCAAAGATATTTAACGTTACATCAAAATAGAATTGAGCGCACTGGTCCGTAAAATGTATCAGTTTGAAAAAGGTTAAACGTCTTGGATTAGTTTAAGATATAATTTCAATTTTTAACAAGGCCACCTGGTCAAGTCTTTTCAAATATTTTTTTTAATTTAACCTTTCCAAAATATACAACAGTAGACATACGAAGGCTAAATAGAAATTATAATGCGTATATGTCTTGTAAAGGTGGACAAAGGAACATTTGACGCGTACGGCACGATATCTTCATTAAGCAAAAAGACAGATACAAAATGGATCTTTTCTATCTGTGTTTTACCTTAAACTGATAATAACCGTTACAGTGACAATAATACTGTTAGAAAGATTTAATTGATAGTAAAAAAACAACTGTGTGTAAGGTATATTTCTCATGAAAGGGAAATAACCGCTGTTTGGATAACCATGTTTGCTGTGATCCGGTTGCGTCCCGTACCATGTCGGTTACGTCACGTATGTCCATTAAATCAAAGTACTGAACGTACTGGTGTGTTAGCACGTTTACATTGAAAGGACATTCCCTATATCTAGCAGATTATATTCTCGAAACATAGATAATGTGTTCAATGAACGTAAAATGATACATAAATAAAAAAGAAGAACCTATCAATGCCTCATTTTACCACAATTAATCAATATTGACTGAAGCTTTCTGTAATTAATCGTATCTATTCATTAATTGTACAATAACAACTTTACATAGATTATTGAATGGTTAACGGCACTGCAGTATATTTTAAACCGCTGATTTTATCGATAATGACTGGGAATGCTTAGCTGAAACTTTTAGGTTAAGTTTTGATACTTCCGAACATTCTATTTATTATTTTTTGATGTTAGTTAGTTTGGCATAAGTTATAGGGTATGTCCCTTTAAGTTTAGGCAAACAATACTGACTTATTCAACTGTAAATGAAATACCTAAATTTTCACTCCAAGAAGTGTAAATGATCACTCAAAAGTCCAAGACGTGAAAGTGATCACTCATTTATTATGTGCAAGTCTGTTCAATTACTAAGTAGGATTTTAAATGCTGAATTAGAAGAGACCTTGCTGCTAAAATGTGAACTAGAGATGGGGCTTAATGTCAAGAAAATCATAACTGATTTACAGTTTTCGCAAACTTGTGTTTCAGATTGCAAATTTGTAAATGAACTTGCAATAATACAGCGCTCAAGATGTAGTACTTAAAGGCTATAGTTTTGTTTGAAGAAATTATTGTCAGTCGTTATTTTAAAACTTCAGTTATATCAGCCCATAGGCACAGACGGTACACAAACACTGAATTAGTATGCTAACGCATAAACAATAAATTCCTACATTACTTCGGATAAACACCATTTTTTGTGTGTATCGCATGTCAACAAGAATAACATAACGTACTTGTTTCATACATTCTCGTCATCCAGAGCTTTCATTATATAATATCAGTTTTGTTGAAAGCTCGGCAAACCACTGATAGTATCACTTCCATGATAGAACTCTGTATATTCAAGTCAACTCGCGAGCACTTTTTCCTTGACTTTCTACAATCACTAAAAGGCAAGAATAGAACAAATGATATACATTGTCATTCAGTAATGAATTATAAGAGACTAATTATTAAAACAAAAATACATTAGTTTGCACATGGTTGTGTCGATATTTTGTGTAATGATGTTCTTTGTAGTCAAGACATATCTTTGTTTTCCTGACATAAAAGATGACTGTGTCAAATGTTTTGTACATATAGTAGGGAGGAGTGTAGCAGTTTTGGTCTAATTTCAGTTTTCTCCCTTTATTATTTAAATCCTATGTTTATTATCTGTATCATATTCATTGTTAAAAGAAACAAATATTTTTGTTATATTTATTAAAAAAGTATATGTTAAATTCGATTTACAAAGGAGACTTCTTTTGTCAGTTTTGTTTAACAAGTAACTATTTGGTAAACACATCATCTTATATAACCTCAAATTTATTTCATGTCGAGGTCAGCAAACTGTCCCTACGTCCAGTACGTATGCTTTTCATTGATACAGGTGACACTTTTCCGACCTTATGTATCTCAGCAATATTCTGAAAGAAAAAGCAATTGTATTATATCGGATTTATCCCATCGCAAAGCGCCGGGGAAATCCCCGAGACGGTAGCGCCCGTATTTACTAATTCGTCTTTGCGATTTTTGCATCACAAAGGCAATTATTTTTTATGACTCCCGGTTTTGAAAAACATGAGCGATGTATTTTTGTTTATTTTTGGCTTATGCCCGCCCCTGAGGGTATCATCCAGTATAGTGGCGAGTTTCTTTCCTGCAAATGGTAAATCATCAATATCCTCTGAGCGCTTAACTATAGTCTCAAAGCTTCTATTATATATATATTTTTAGAAATAGGCGAAATAGAGTGTAAGACTGTGAATCCCACCGTACCGAATTAGCGTCGTAAATTATTTACGTATATGTACTGCGAAAAACAAACCATATTTTGCTTCGGTTTCACCGATATGTTGTGTATGTCAGAAAAACAAAAATAATATCAAACAGGGAATGCCACGTACCAAAAACGCAGCCTCCCCAAAACGAGCCCCACAGCACCCAGTCAACAGAAAAGTCAACAGAGGTTAGGCAAAGGGGTCACCATGTCTATCAACATGCGCATTGACTTCCCAGGTTCAAATCATAAATCCAACAAGGGCGTGTAAGTGGACGAGGGTAAACTGAAAATTTAAAATCTTGGTAAAATCGTGTCCGAGGTCGTTTTTAAGATTTTCTAGAAGTGCCATGTCTGCGTTTTCAATATTCAAGAGCTGTCGAAACGTGCTCAATACGATTAATATTGCTTCTAGGAAGGCCAAACCTGTCTTATCAGCGTATACAGTTCATTACGTTTGGAACTAAAATAATATTAGAATGAATTATTCTCTCAGCGTCAACTTTTCTCACGGGATCCAGTCTCATCAACATTGATCGCACAGAAAAGAAGCCCAAAAATGGTTTGAATTCCAAATACGTTTTGGTTTTCATGTGAGCTTACAGAACAATCATTGGTCTCTTGTTACGTCGTCCATACATGCTACCCATGCGCCATAACCCGTTGGATGCTTTTTACACAACCAACTTGTTTTCTTTAGTTAGTCATGTCACGAAGAATACACAAGCTATGAATATGTCAAGTTTAGAATATAGGAAACGGAAAAAATAACAGAAGCGCCTGAATATTTTTATAGACAATGCTGGTGCTTTGAGCCGCAGGTGCTTGTTTACTATTTCAGGTCTTCTTTTTCTCACTTTTGATATTTCATTTTCATACTCACAATTTTGAAAATGCTGAGCTACATGTAACATGAGAGTAAGATATTTAAATAAAGTTTTATTGACAAAATTTAGATTAAAATTCCACTACTTTGTCAGATAGATACGTAGGCCTAACTGCTACCGCATGTGCACTCTGACCTAGTTCCTGCGATCTGTGTTTTATGTTGATACAACAACAACGTAGATGTTTCTTTCATAGCATTGGAAAGATAACTTAGAAACATTACTATATTGACCCTTTAATACCCACATTAGTTACAAAATTTGGTGTCAGATTCAAGAAATATACTGTAGTGTAGGTGGGTGTTTAACGAAACTTTAGAAAATGTGTTTCATTGTCAGTTAATAACAAAGCTGATAATGAGTCCGTGACCTCTATAAATGTAGATTCTACATTGCATTTAAAAAGATTCTAATAGTCGTACTGACGAAGTTTTTCAAAAACAGGTTGATTAATGAAATAGAATGTGCTTAAAAACAAAAATAATATCAAACAGGGAATGCCACGTACCAAAAACGCAGCCTCCCCAAAACGAGCCCCACAGCACCCAGAAGTGCACACCACCAACACACACACACACACACACACACACACACACACACACACACACACACACACACACACACGCACACATACACACACAACACACACACACATACAATCATGTACACACACAAACATACACTACCAACACACACAAGCATACAAAGCAAACACACGAGGACAAAACGAACAATTAACGGAACACAGTGGGGCACCGCCTTGGAACGGTCAGTCATAATGTTGATATTTGAAACGGAATTCTTTATTAATTGTAACCAATCTTGAACCTATCACCAAAAAGTACAAAATCCCAAGACATCTTCATGGGTTTTTATGTCATCAAGTAGTCTTATGCCTAAATGGATATCTGTTATCCTCACATTTGAAGAACACAGAAACTGCCAATTTGATAGATGTTGCCTTTTGAAAATAAGTTGAAAGTATAAAAGAAATAGCACCAGTAAGAAATAAAACAAGCAAATGCAATTTTAAATACAAGTACATGTAAGCATAGATCTATGCACATAAAATTCTGTGTTTAGGAATACGCTGAACTGACTGGGTCTGCAGATAGGAGTCAGATAACTCAGGAGGTTAGACCAATCAATACCTGTTGGGCTTGATACATGCTTGACTTCGGGGAGACTTGGGTTCAAATCTCGACCTGACTTTCTTTGGTGTATAAAGTTCACTGTACTGTAGTTAGTTTTTTAACATTTTACCTCGGGATCGAAGTATTCGGGTTCAATCCCCCATCAGTGCCCAGATAATGACCTTAGGAAAAACACAGATAAATATATATTACTTCTCCATGGTTTCTCAAAAACATAAGATTTTATCCGTATTCTCATTCAAATTCGGAAATGTATCAATATACTTGGTAAGCACATGAGGTGTTCCACCTTGTATCGGAAAACAGGTCTGGGGTTGTAAATAGTACAGTCACAAACATGTGAAGAGTTTTTTAGGCTTGAAAATATAAAATATGAAGACAAAATGTATGTCAGACTGGCTAGTGTTTTATTCCCGCATTTTGTTTGTGTGATATTGCACCAAAACCAACAATTATCCTCTATCTCAGGACAAGTGCTCTTTCTCTATCTATACATTTAAGTGATATCTTGCTGTGAATTAGTGTTATTGCCGAGATGTACAAAACACTCGTCTAAAACTGGTTCCATGTCACTGACGTCAGCCAGTTTAACATTGTACATTCAAAAATACCTATACTTTCTCCGTTACAAAGAAACACGTACAAGGTGTTAACATTTAATAAATACGGTGTATCGTAATATAAGTAGATGTATATAAACGACAATACAGAAATGTAAAAATGGAATAAAAAAATAACTTAATTATCCAAAATCATATGTCTGACAGCAGACTTAATACCTAGAAAATACTGATAACCTTCTAAAGCATACATGACACCGGTCTTAACATATATGACACCTGCCTTAAAATATATGACACCGGTCTGAACATATATGACACCGGTGTTATAACTTTCTTATCATATGTGGTGGTAGTGGGGGTGGAGGATAAGAGGGCGGCGGCGGACGCTGCTTTTTGGCGTCTGGTTTACCCCTGTGCTCTCTGATGTTGTCAGTTGTACTGGAAATGGGTAGATGTGTCTTAGTCCTAACTTTTACATTAGTTTCTGTCTGTATTGATGACTGTATCTCAGCTTTATTACTCAATTGTTTGCTTGATTGACCAGTCTGTGTCTCGATATTATTGTTCAGTGTGTGCTTTGGTTTCGCAGATACATGTACCGGATTCGATCTGATGTTGATATAAGAGTGAACAGATTGTTCATTGTCACCTGACAATGCACGATCATCAGATCGAAATGAATCCTGTACAGTTTCGTCAGCAAGTAGATCATTTTCACAATCTGTTGGCGTGACGATAGCTGTAAGTACTCTAGCGGGCATCTCTTCATTACCCGGAGTTTCGTAGTTACTTCTTCTTTTTTTATTACTTAACAGCTTTCTGACGCCTGTGAACGCAGTACGCGAAGACTTTTTTCCGTAAGATCGTACAGGCGGACTTACAGGACTCGTCAAGTCGCCAAAGGAACGGTCCAACCGCATGCCTGTATTTGCTTGGCCTTCCATGGAACCAGACGGTTTCTTTTTAAATATATCTTTAAGCCTTGTAATCGGACTTCTAAGACAAATCACTGTATTGGAACAGTCTTCTCTTATAAGGTCATTCATAGATTTGCTCTTCTTTATGACGCTGTCCTCTGCCTTCTCGTGTGAGTTTGAAGATGGGATATTCTGTTCAAAATGTTTAAAGGCACTGAATACGGTCTTTGGTGGCTTTAGCATATCTTTCAATTCTCTCACCTAAAGGAAAACAGAAGCTAATTTTAAAAAGCCATTTGTACTTTTAAATAACTCTAGCTATCTTACCTATATAAGTTCTTACATGTTCTCTGCGTTCATTAACCTTTAGACCTTTAGTCACAGGAAACGGAAAAAATAAGATATATGCAAGAAAAGGTTGTCAGCTCGTGCCAGGAACAAGTGTCTACTGGTTCTTCAAAACTTTTCATAATCTTGTTTTTCGATTTCTGAAACATTTTTTAATTTTCATCGCCATAACTTTGACTTTTAGTTTTTTTACAACTTGTATATTTATCAAATTTTCTTTCAAATATGAAAGAAATCAAGTACTTGACAATGTATATAGGTATACGCACAGGGTTTTTACTTAATACACGTATAGTGTACTTGGCTATTTGATGTTATCGCTGGGTACACTATGACTAAATTGGAAAATTGTGTAATATGACATAGCCGTCTAGCTGACGGCGGACTTGTCTTTCTAATAAAGTCTAGACGTATTTCTATGTGAAATCAATTTTGTAGTTTGGGGTTGAGAGTTAGTTTTGTAAGATTTCTTTCCGAGTTAAGAAAGACCTAATAATGTAGAAAAATATGAAGAGCTACGTTATAAAATATGTGCAAAGTTATGATGTTCTGTATATAATAGACTATTCAAATAAATACTGATTGAACTAAATATGATGTCAGTCCGGGCCGTAATATGTTACAAACGCTTTAAAATTAACGGATAATATAATGACAGAATTGTCTTCTGTTTGCTCCAGGCCCATGTTGACGTATACACGTCTGTCATATTTTGTCGCTACTCAACGGAAGAGCGTTGTTAGACGGCGTTTCTTCTTTTGTCTTTTTTTGTAATAACATTGAACAAAATATTGCGTTATATTTATATCATTCGATTTTAAATGCAGCGTTATGAATGTTTTTCAACAAATAAAAGTCAATTTTCCAGGTAATATATTTTCTTGTTAATCTAAGAGATACAAGTAATTTAACACCAAAAGTGCTAATGGGACTTTAAAACTAGCAAGTGGGAAAACACATATTTTACTTACTCTTTTCGAGCCCTGGAATCTGGGACTTCTATCTTCCGTGTCTGATGCAGAGACGACTTTAGCTTTTAACACGATTCCCTGCTTTTCAAGATTCTGGGTGACATGTTTGGGTGGGAAGAATACTTTATCTACTGAAATCTGCAATGCTGATATAAGGCTTGGTTGATTACTCTGAAAAGATAAAAAGAAACCATGGAGTATTATAAAATTTTGGACCGAATTTTGACACAATGTTTACCGAGAATTTCCAGGGGGATGCGACAAAACAATGGGTATTATTCAGAAGAAAGAAAACAGAGAACATCAGAGAACATCGCAAGAAATTCCTGATATATTCAATAGTGTAATCTGATTTGTTTTGAAACCTATAAATTTTGTTTCTAATCTATGTTGTTAAGTTCTTAGCAAAGCACTGCAACACGATATACATAGAGGAGATATAGCGTACTCATAGTCTACAGGCTTACACGAGTTTCAAATTTCAGTGTGTGGCAAAGATTTTGAAAAAATATTTTTAAAACATGTGAATCTATTGTTAAACACGTGTCTTCTACATAAATCAGTTCCTGTAAGCACAAGGTGTACATACATTAATTCTTTCTATTGACATCTGGAGACTTTTGCCCTGTAGGTCGTCGGCGTCGGTAAGGGCCTCGGTCAGAAGTTCCCGAGCTTCCGCAACTTTTTTTACATACGCAAAAGCCAAAGCTAAGTTGTGTAGAATCTACAAATTACATTAATAGTGATGTTATTGCAGTAAGATAATTCAAACATTTTTTGGTTTATACATGTTTGTATTGTGTACAATATACGCCTTTATACACATGTATATGACCAGTGACACGGGGAAATGGGCTTCCGGACAACATACTTGGAAACTAGCTTTCTTGCATATTTTTAGCAAACAATACTTTAATATCAATATTGGAAAATTTCAGTTACCTACGTCCAGTACATACAAAACTACAACATTTTGAAAAGGCGTCATTGTTCACTCTAAAGATGACGTCACATATCACAATTTGACGTCAGCACTTACTTCAATTTACATGGGCAGTAAACTATTCCAAAAATCCATTCATAACATCATCATTTATTTTTGGTTGCAACATTATATACTCTTTCAATATATATCATATTTGGTGAAATTTCCACGATATGCCTTTATTCGTAGGGTATAGCCAAAATATAAAAAAGAATAATTTCAAATTGCTGTTGCCATAGTAATGATCTTGGATGATTTTGAAGCAAATACTATGTTTCTGTTGAGGAAAATATAGTGACTAGCAGTTCTTAACATTGGTTTTGCAATTAAAGAGGGTGACAAAATGTAAATTTTATCGTTTTTTTTTATCAATTATTGTCGAATAATGTAACAAATGCCCGAAGGTACATTTTCGCGCGTCGAAGGCCATATGCACTCAGAATTCATGTTTTATTAAAATAACTGGAGTAAAGGACACACAAAACTTGCACAAAGAAAGGTGTTATCTAATGCAAAACTTTAACTTTAGCAATTTGTTTTTTCAGTTTATAATTATATCGGTTATAGACGTTGAAATCAACATTTTATGTATCACATCTGGACCGGTTTTGTTTATAATATAGAAACTCTTTTGTATCAACTGTAGTACTGATATTATGACGTTTGTTAATTCATGTACATGTTTGTATGCATTACTACTTTACCTGGAAACTATACAGTATAACATTTAGACCAAGAGGTTTATAGTATATGTAAGTGTTTCCTCGTAACAACATCCGTGCTGTCTCAAGATCAACAGTGGCTTTTTCAATACTGAAATGATAATGAACAGTTAGTTTAAACATATTTATTCGTCAATTTACAAAGAATTGAGCTAACATAAATCATACATCAAGTAAAGACGGGTGGATTAAACCGAATGCTTAAATATTACTTAAGGTTCTTTTCACGTAATGAACAGTTCATGTGTCTGCCACCGGAAGTTTTATACAAATGAATCAAAATAGGCGTGCAACTGACTGAAAGCTAAGTTCTCTAAAACTTTACTGTATTATGTTTAAAATTGTGGTACTTATTTCGTTTTCAAACATCACGATGGTGCCACATGTTTTAATGGAATGTAGCTGTCTAACTATCACTTGGAACAAAGAAGCCAGGACGTTTCGTTTGTATTATGGATAGGATATTATATAAAAGCAAACAACAACTGGTATGACTTGAAAATGCGACAATTTCTTTTCTACATATCTACCAAATTATTTATATGCTTTAAATAAAAAGGCGTCGTTCAATTCTGTGCCAAAGCCTGTCATTATATTTATTAGTCACATGATCACACTTACAAGTGACTCTCAACTAACCAAGAAAGATGTCTTACCGGCAGAAATGATATGATTTGGTACACTACAAAAAAATTACTTTGTTTGCTTTTTTTAATCGATGTGCATGCTATAGACCAATATACTTTTCAATGATATTGAAAAAATAAATAAGAATAGCTATCTGGCAACTCCTTTTTTCATGAAGAAATGATTTGAATACAAAAGAAATGCATATGTCAATATTGTTTTAGCGTGAATATATAGAACATGGTTATATCATTATCAGTAAAATCAATATGATCCTTAGGCTTTAAATACAATACGAAATGCATTGTATATATGAATTTAAAACATGTTTTCAAATGTAAATTTTAAAATGTGTTTATCACGATGTTTTATATGGTATATACAGAGCATGTACATAATTAACATGAACTTGCTAACCTTACAGTGATATCTATTGTAAAAAATACTGTTTAAACTTACCTTTCATCTATAAATGGTTTTATAACATTTTACTTCATTGTAACTATTCATTACTTGTATGGATTCAATACGTTTATAAATGATCTCAAATTATCTTTTATTTATTCCGACCTGCAACCTAAGGGTCATTTTTTGTTTGAAAAGATAAGTTAAGTGGTGCTTTATTGTACACAATGTGCAAACAAGTACCGACCTCTTGTTTTGCAGATACAAAGTTCCTCGCTGAAAGTAAGCGATTGCTAAATTCTCATCTGTCTCTATAGCACTGCACAGACACTGAAAACATAGGAGATTTCAGAGATCATGACATATCATGCGTTTAATTGTTTTAAAAGAATCATCTATTGAATTTTATTGCATGTTTTTGACGAGTTTTTGTAATAGTTGTACGAGTTTGACGCCCGTTTCAACCCAATTTCGGATACTCTATACAGGCGGGTTGTTTACCTAAACCATTGTTACCGTAATTAGACCCGTATCCTCCGGAACTTTCTCAAATACAGAGACATAGTCCTTAGCGAGACACAAACCGATGACCCATAAGTTATGAAAGGTTGCAGTGGTTTCAAGTCAGCGACTCTAACCACTCCACCCCGGAGGCGTACATTTTTTCATTAGATTACTGTAATATAACGGCAGATTTTATCTTGACAAGCCACGTCATCAGCATTTATTCGTAAACTGTCTGACTTCAAGACGGCGACGGGGTTGAAACGTTGATGACGCCAAACGCTAATAAGCACAGTAATTAAGGTTTGCGGTGGTGTAGATGTTAAGGTGTCTGCCACTCATCCAGGAGGTTGTGGATTCGAGTCCCATCGGGGTCACGACTGTGCCTTCTGATATGACACCAGGTTTTTCCAGGAAGCGGACTCGAGAGTGACTCGATAAGCTGCACGCTTTCTTCGGAATCGAGCTAAATTAAATTAGTATGAACTATATCAAGCACAGTGATTTTAAGCATTATAATATAAAATGATATCCCAAATCCATATGTCGAACAGTCAGTATAACTAAATTTTGGTGAGACGGGCCGGTATCGCTCTACTGGACTATCTGGACCGTTTTGTGAAATGTTTTGTGAAAATGTGTCCTGTTATTAAAGTTTTATAATAATTGGCTTAAATACAATTGGTTTTCCCACAGCGTGGCTTAATGTTATTCATATCATCTACAGATTGCGGGCAACCTTCTGCGCATGTTTTGTGAAAATCCATGGGAAAATGTGACATGTAGAGTGTTATCAATGCTTGACAATAATCAACTGTAGCACGGTTGTTTTCGCAGAGCGTGGCTCAATTTCGAAATAGATAATTTAGATGTTTCAGGCAACCTTTTGAACACATTTGATGAACGTCAAATGAAAAGTGCGACCTGTAGAGTGTTAACCAGGAGATCGACCGCCGGACGAACCATCATGATATAAGCTCTGCTAGACTTCCTCTAGTATTACTAAAAATGACGAGGTAATTTTTAGAGCATGTGGAAACACGTCTGGGTTATTTCCAATAACTGAAGATTGTTCGGCTTATACAGTATTTTTTGCATACCAGATCGGGATATCTGCAGTTTTTACCAGTGCTGGAAAATCTCAGCTTTCACCCCCTGGTATAAGATGATTTAAAGACGTCAGAAATAACTACTTTTATGAATGAATGTGTAAATTTATACATTACTACAAGAAAATAACGCGTACATATAAGTCATTACTTTTATTTTATTTCTGCAACTATTACACGAATATGGTATGCAAAAAAAGAATCTATCACTGGATACGCGTGCAAATGAGAATATTTGTCTCTCGGTTCACTGTTTTGGCGGTAACTCGGCAGAGCCTCGTTTCCGCCAGAAACGGTGACCCTCGAGCAAGATAGTATATTCTTTCACTGGTTGCACGTGCTGATGGGAATATCTGGCTCCAGGGTAACTGTTTTGGTACTTTCTTATGTATAAAATCTCGTATCTACACTCTGGAATCTTATATTCTTTAAAATATTGAAGCATCTATAAGAACACTATGAAAACGTGATTTAAACGAGAAGATCGTTTCACATAAAAAGTTATTTAACCAAAATGAGATATATGACACTGATATGCTGAAGTTTCTTTAACACGCGCTGCTTGGTTATTAAATTGTTTGTTTTAGAAAATACGGCATACTGGTACATGCAGAAGAGCATGAACAAATACAGAAAAAACTGTTGCACTATAATCAAATCGATTTCGCAACACTGCGAGAGATATGGTTTAAGTTCCAACCAATATAAAATTATATACCATACTTAAATTCGATAATACAATGCAGAAAACATTTAAAATGTCATCACTACGTGTTATTGTGTCGATTGTATCCAAATTCCTTGCAATTTAATTACCCTGACTCAATGACTGTTTCATTTAGAGTTCTAATTAACGAATCAGAAAGTCCCGGTCAAAATTCTGGGATTCAGACCCGAGACTTCAGGGTTAGGAGTCCGATCACTGGCTCTAACTTTTACACCACATGCCCATTCTTGCATTATTAAACTACTCGTCCGGAAAGAAAATCAACATTATTTACGAAAATGCAAACCACAAGTACCTGTATAGCGAAGTCCGTGTGGTTGAGTTTCAGGTATGCACAGGCAAGATTATAGTACATTCTTGCAGAAATGTCATTTATTTCACCATACGTTTCCACTGCCTCGCAGTACCTCCTGGAAGTATGATATTCCACCGCGGCGCTCCATTTACTTAATGTTTCTTTAACAACTTCTTTCATTTCCATTGTTCAAAAGGTGTTTTACGTCTGCTTTCATAGGAGTTCGTTTGTATAATGGCAGACTACGGTATTGTTTAATAAGTTGACAAACTGACTTATTTTCCACAGATCTAAATCAGATACAATATACACTACCCGCATGTCTTAAAACCACGGTTTTCTTTACAAAATGTATTAATAGTATGTCCTGTTTTATGCTCTAGTATAAATAGAAGCAAGACAACACGAAGTTCTAGGCGAACGTCCGCGTGATGAAATCAACAATCAACGTAAGGTTTATGATATAGATATGGACCAGACCTATGCGTCGGGTTTTATTAGAATGAAATGTATTTATTCAATACATGATAAATAAATATGAAACCCAACATATGAAAAGCCGTTACTAATGGATATGAGATATGTTAACTTCACACATCAAATAATACGCTACTGTTCATACCACGTGGCCAAGTTTTTATTAGAATGAAATGTATTTATTCAATACATGATAAATAAATATGAAACCCAACATATGAAAAGCCGTTACTAATGGATATGAGATATGTTAACTTCACACATCAAATAATACGCTACTGTTCACACCACGTGGCCAAGTTGTATTTAAAGTATGGATCCAGTAAGTCTCGCGCATCAGTCTGTCCAAATCGTTCTGAACAACATCAATTGGTAAAAAGTTAAAGTCATCCATATTATGATCAAAGCTATTAAAATGAGTAGCAACATTACAAGCAAATGCTGGATCGCTATAAGTTATTTATATCAAATTTATGACTGTTCATCCGTCTCGAAACCTGTTGTCGTGTTTGACCCACATATTGTTTTCTACATTTTTTGCATGTTAAGAAATAAATTACATTTGTAGATGTACAATCTGTATTTACTCCAAGTTTAAACTTAGACATATTACATGAACTGATAAATTTATCAGTTTGAATAATTCTAGTGCAGTATGTACACCTAGGTCAATTGCATCGAATTGAACGGGCGTTGATAGGGGTAAGGGGTGCAGACGTATATTTTGAACTAACTAAAATCCTTAAGTTTTTTACCTCGTTTATAGGCCAGGACTGGTTTATAAGAGTGTTATTGTTGGACCGAGGGATTCGGTGATGGCTTGCACAAATCCCAGTATTTATACATCAAGGAAAGATACGTGGTCTTTCGAAATATCGTAAGTGAAATTGATCGTATCATGAAAATCATTTAAACTTTGATAAAATTGTTTAAATCATCAAGGGAATGATCCCAGACAATGAACACATCATCCAAGAAACGTAGCCATAACGTAGGTTTAAACTGACAGGTTTCTAGAAACTCTTGTTCTAGCTTACCCATGAACAATGACTCATATGACGGAGCCATGGCCGCACCCATAGCCGTCCGCATAATCTGAAGGTAGTTGTCATCATGAAATTGAAAGTGGTTATTCTTAAGTGTGAGTTCGATAAGTGCACATACATTATCGATAGATAGAATATGCAGACTTTTATTTTTACTTAAGAAAAACTTACAGGCGTCAGTACGAGGTATATTGGTATACAATAAACTCACGTCTAACGTAACCAAATAGCTACTGGGAGACAACTTACAGTTCTTTATTTTTGTAAGGATATCCGTCGTATCTTTAACCTAAGAGGGAAGGGATTGCATGAAGGGGTATAAGACATAATCCAAATATTTGGAAACGTTATCAGTAGGGGAATGACATGCCGATACAATGGGCCTACTAGAATAGCCAATAGGTAAAGTATGATTATGAGGCTTATGTATTTTTGGTAAAATATAAAGTTTGGGGTTCGTATTTCATCTGGGAAAGTGTCAAATTCTTCCTTTATATAGTCCTCACATTTGATAAATTGCCAATGCAGTCGCAGATATTTTGTTTTTCACTGTTTCTGCAATATTATGACAAAGTTTGGTATAATACTTATCATTGTTTAGCCTCATTTGATAATCACTTCGGTTCATTATCACGACATGTGCCGATTTATCTGCCTTTTTGATGATAACGTCTTTGTCCTTTGCCAAAGTTTGCAGACTTAAATATTCTTCTTTTGTAATATTACTATACCTAGACTGTTTGGACGACTTATTATTACTTTGTGAATTGCTGCAATATAGAAGTCAAGATACTCATCACGCCCTAGTTTTGGGATAAATGTTGATTGCTTTTTATTAAAAAATGTTTACCTTTTTACTGGTTGTCATTTTCTCCATCAACATAAAAATACTCTTTTAGTCTCAAACGCCGTGAAAATCTGAATATTTCTTCCGCTTAGTTCACTTTATCATGACTTTGTAGGTTAGGGATAATCCTAGCAGAATATAATCGACATCAGATAACTTTTTGTTCGATAGGTTGATGACTGTTGCCTTGCCCCTCTGAATGGCTTGTTTCCTCTTTGATTTTCTTCCTCGCGTTTTTAGTTTTTGCTCGGATGAATCCCCTGTATGTTTTCGACAAAGATTTGTAGCATTTTCGTTAGTTCTTGTAACGTTTTGGCTATTTTTATCTGTGTTACTAGTGCCCCGTTTCGGGGGGCCTCCGCATACGTTGGTTTGGTGCATTGCATGGTCTTTTGCCAGGCTTTGTTTCCCATATTTTGTTCTGAATCGTTCGTTTGGGCTCAAAAACGTGAACCCATGTCTCGTCACCAGTGACGACATTTGCGAAAGACCGTGTATTGTAATTTGGAAACAGTTTAAACGTTGCACGCGTGCCTTTTTCTTCTACTCTGTCAACAGATTGGGAATCCATCTAGCACAGATCTTTCTCATTATCAAATTACGTTTCAGAATTATATGAGCTGCTCCTAATGAGATGCTAACCATATCAGCTATTTGCCTAGCGGTGTATCAACTATTTCTGTCTCTCTAGCAACCATCTTGGCAGACGTTGCTGTATTCGGCCGACGGCCATGTGGTGCATCTTCTGTTGAAACTAACCCACATTTGAATTTTTTAAACCAACGAATAGCTGTCGAAAAATGCGCCATGACCCGTTGGATGCCTTTTAAAGCAACCACCTTGTTTTTTTAATTGGTCATGTCACGTAGACTTTACAAGCTGTGAATATTTTTATAGACAAATGCAGGTGCTTGGAGCCGCAGGTGCTTGTTTACTATTTCCGGTCTTCTTTTTTCAATTTGGATATTTTCTTTTCATACTCACAATTTTGAAAATGCTGAGCTAACATGAGATTAAGATATTTAAATAAAATTCTATTGACAAAATTGACAAAATTGAGATTAAAATGCAAATACTTTGTCAGGTAGCCACCGCGCGTGCACTCTTACGTAGTTTCTGGCATCTGTATTTTGTGTTGATACAACAACAACGTAGCTGTTTCATTCATAGCATTGGAAAGATACCTTAGAAACATTACTATATTGACCCTTTAATACTCACATTAGTTTCAAAACTTGGTGTCAGATTCAAGAAATATACTGTAGTGTAGGTGGGTGTTTTAACGAAACTTTAGAAAATGTGTTTCATTGTCAGTTAATAACAGAGCTGATAATGAGTCCGTGACATCTATAAACGTAGATTCTACATTGCATTTCACAAAAGATTCTTGTAGCCGTACTGACGAAGTTTTTCAAAATAGGTTGAATAATGAAATAGAATGTGGTAAAGCCAGAATGTTGATATTTGAAACGGAATTCTTCGTTAATACAATGTAGTAACCAGTCTTGAACCTATCACCATAAAGTACGAACTTCCAAGACATCTTCATGGGTGTTTATGTCATTAAGTAGTCTTATGCCTAAATTGATATCTGTTTATCTTCTCGTTTGAAGAACACCGAAACTGACCATATGATAGATGTACTGCCTTTTAGAGAATAAGTTGAAAGTATAAAACAAAGATAAGCACACCAGCCACTAGATATATTATACAACTCAAGGAAATGCGATTTTAAATACAATTACATGTAGACATAGATCTATGCACATATAATTATGTATTAAGGAATACGCTGAACTGCAAGAGTCTGAAAATAGGATTCAGATAACTCAGGAGGTTAGACCAATCAATGCCTGTTGAGCTTGATACATGCTTAACTACGGAGAACTTGGGTTCAAATCTCGATCTGACTTTCTTTGGTGTATAAAGTTCACTGTACTGTAGTTATTTTTTAAACATTTTACCTTGGGATCGAAGTATTCGGGTTCAATCCCCAATCAGTGCCCAGATAATGACCTTAGGAAAGGCACAGATAATTACATACATGTATTACTTCTCCATGGTTTCACAAAAACATTAGGTTTTTATCCGTATTCTCATTCAAATTGGGAAATTTATCAATATATTTGCTAAGCACATGAGGTGTTCCACCTTGTATCGGAAAATAGGTCAGGGGCTGTAAATAGTACAGGCACAATCATGTGAAGAATTTTTAGGCTTGAAAATATACAATATGAAGAAAAAATGTATGTTAGACTTGCTAGTGTTTTATTCCCGCATTTTGTTTGTGATATTGCACCAAAACCAACAATTATCCTCTATCTCAGGACAAGTGCTCTTTCTCTATCTATACATTTAAGTGATATCTTGCTATGCATTAGTGCTATTGCCAAGATGTATAAAACACTCGCCTAAAACTGGTTCCATGTCACTGACGTCAGCCAGTTAAACATTGTACATTCAAAAACACCTATACTTTCTCCGTTACAAAGAAAAACGTACAAGGTGTTGAAATTTAATAAATATCGTAATATAAGTAGATGTATATAAACGTTAATACAGAAATGTAAAAATGGAGTAAAAAAGATAACTTAATTATCCAAAAACATATGTCTGCCAGCAGACTTAATACCTAGAAAATACTGATAACCTTCTAAAGCATACATGACACCGGTCTTAACATATATGACACCTATCTTAACATATATGACATCGGCCTGAACATATATGACACCGGTGTTATGACTTTGTTATCATATGTGGTGGTAGTGGGGGTGGAGGATAAGAGGGCGGAGGCGGACGTTGCTTTTTGGCATCTGGTTTAACCCTGTGATCTCTGATGATGTCATGCGCATTGAAAATGGGAAGTGGTGTCTTAGTCATAGCTTTTACTTTAGTTTCTGTCTGTATTGATGACTGTGTCTCAGCTTTATCACTCAATACTTTTCTTGTTTGACCAGACTGTGTCTCGATATTAATGTACAATGTGTCATCAGCAAGTACATACTCTTCACCATCTGTTGGCGTGACGATAGCTGTAAGTACGTCACAGGATAATGACTTACCGTGCCTGACAACGGTTAGATAGCCATCAGAACCAGGAGATCTTGTGTCTCTATTGGAATCGAAGTTTAGTTTCTCATAAAAGTCTGATGAGATCTTGGATAATATGCTTGGTGATCCCAGTTGCTGTCCCTCACGCTCACTGCCAGATAATGATATGCCAAGTTTACTGAGATCTCCGGTGGAGCCACATCCTCTCATTACTAAAACAGGCATCTCT
Organism: Saxidomus purpurata; assembly: GCA_022818135.1. Lineage (NCBI taxonomy): Eukaryota > Metazoa > Mollusca > Bivalvia > Venerida > Veneridae > Saxidomus > Saxidomus purpurata. Next base: position 42,839,093 of record JAFMSR010000006.1, read on the forward strand.
TCATTGCCCGGGGTTTCAGAGTTACTTCTTCTTTCTTTATTATTTAACAGCTTTCTGACGCCTGTGAACGCAGTACGCGAAGATATCTTTCCGTAAGATCGTACAGGCGGACTTACTGGACTTGTCAAGTCGCCAAAGGAACGGTTCAACCGCATGCCTGTACTTGCTTGTCCTCCCATCGGACCTGAAGGTTTCTTTTTAAATATATTTTTTAGCCTTGTAATCGGACTTCTGGGACAAATCACTGTATTGGAACAGTCTTCTGTTACAAGGTCGTTCATAGATTTGCTCTTCTTCATGCCGCTGTTCGCTGCCTTCTCTTTTGAGTCTGAAGATGGACTAGTTAGTGTAAAATGCTTTAAGGCATTCAATGCGGTTTTTGGTGGCTTTAGCATATCCTTCAATTCTCTCACCTGTACAAAATAGAAGCTAATTTTAATAAGTCTATGTTTGTACTTGTAAATAACTCTTACTATCTCACCTATTTCAGTTCTTACATGTTCTCTGCGTTCATCAACCGTTAGACCTTAAGTCAAGGAAAAAGAACAAAAAAGGTCTAAGCAAGAAAAAGTTGTCAGCTCGTGCCAGGAACAAGTGTCTGTTAGTTCTTCAAAACTTTTCATAATCTTGTTTTTCGATTTCTGAAACATTTTTTAAAATTCCTTCGCCTTGACTTTGACTTTTATTTCTTTTTACAACCTGTATCAATTTTGTTTTAAATATCAAAAGAAATCATATACTTGACAATGTAGTTAGCTGTCAAAAAGCATACGTCGCTGGGTTTTTACTTAATACACGTATTGTGTACTTGGCTAGTTTTGTAAGTTATTCCCGAGTAAAGACAGACCTAATAATGTTGAAAAATGTTAAGAGTTACTTTATAGAATATGTGCAAAGTTATTGTGTTCTGTTTTAGCAATATAATAAACTTTTTAAATCAATACTGATTGAACTAAATATGACGTCAGTCCGGGCCGTATTTGCGTTACAAGCGCTTTAAATACTCATACATTTACGGATAATATAATGACAGAATTGTCTTTTGTTTGCTCCAAGCCGATGTTGATGTTTACCCGTCTTTCATGTTATGTCGCTTCTCAACGGAAGAGCGTTGTTAGACAGCGTTTCTTCTTTTGATTTGCAATACCATTCGACAAAAGTCTGCGTTATATTTAATTAAAGCATATACATTCAATGCAAAAAGCAGCGTTATGAATGTTTTTCGAACAACTAACAGTCAATTTTCCAAGTAATATATTTTCTTGTTAATCTAAGAGCTTCAAGAAATTTGTCACCCAAAGTGTTAATGGGACTTTAAAACTAGAAAGTGGGAACATAGATATTTCACTTACTCTTTTCGAGCCCTGAAATCCGGGACTTCTATCTTCCGTGTCTGATGCAGAGACTACTTTAGCTTTAAACTGGATTCCCTGCTTTTCAAGATTCTGGGTGACATGTTTGGGTGGGGTGAATACTTTATCTACTGAAATCTGCAATGCTGATATAATGCTTGGTTGATTACTCTGAAAGGAGAAAGAGACGCCATGGAGTAAGTTTACGTTCGGAAAGTATTTTGACACAATTGTAACACCGGATACAACTTCTTTCGAATACAGCTCCCCGCGGACCCGTATTCGGTGCACACTAACGAATACAGCTCCCTTGGTGTAGCGGAGCTCTATTCGAACCAAAGCACATGCACATTCAATTGAATAAAGCTCCCTATGTTTTATCAAACGGATGATAAAACGGATTAAATAACAGAAGTCTGAGTACATGATGATGTGTCTTTTGGCCAAATGAATGTATGACTCCACTTTAGGAAGAAGCTTTGCCGTTCCGAAAACTTTCAATGTCAAAGCTTGGGTCCTTCTATTCGAACACATGTATGTTGTCATATCCTGTATGTTGACCTATCAGTCCGTCTGTTGTGCCTTACGCCCTGGTGTGAATGTGCTTCATTCTGTCGAAAATTTATTTATGAACTGAAGCGCAAAACCACTAAACTGCCGCCTTATGTGCAACAGACATGTATGAAAAAATGTAGGTTTATTAGAAGAAATTAATTCTTCAATACCAACAAAAAACCGTCCGTCACGGTTTATTCACTGAATAGCAGGATCCATTATTGTAACAATCATGTGCCGCAAGATACGCCTAAATATTGCGTATCTTGAATAGGGACTGGGGATCCTCTATTCGAAAAAAAGGTACAAGAACTCCGAATACAGCTCCCATTTGTTAAGGCGAGCTGTATTCGTTAATGCACGCCGAATACAGCTCTCCGGGGGGCTGCATTCGTTAATGCGCACCGGGGAGCTGTATTCGAAAGGAGCTGTATCCGGTGTTACACACAATGTTAACCGAGAATTTCCAGGACATGCGACAACACAATGGGTATTATTCAGAATAAAGAAAGCAGAACATCGCAAGAAATTCCTAATATATTGAATAGTGTAAATCAGAATTTTGCGTCTGATTTATTTTAAAACCTATTACATGTGTTTCTAATCTATGTTGCAGAGTTTTCAGCGACGCACTGCAACACAATGTATAAAGTATAACTTACTCATAGTCTGCATACTTACAAGTGTTTCAAATTTCAGTATGTGGCACATATTTTGAGAAATTATGTTTAAGACATGTGAATCTATTGTTAAACATTTTTCTTCTACATAAATCAGTTCTTGTAAGCAAAAGGTGTACATACATTGATTTTTTCTAGTGATCTCTGGAGACTTTTGCCCTGTAGGTCGTCGGCGTCGGTAAGAGCCTCGGTCAGAAGTTCCCGAGCTTCCGCAACTTTTTTTACATGCGCAAAAGCTAAAGCTAGGTTGTGTAGAATCTACAAATTATATCAATAGTGATGTCATGTGCACTTAGATAATACAAACACAATTTTTAGTTTATATTGTGTATATAATACGCCTATATATATATACACATGTATATGCACTCAGAATTCATAGTTTATTAAACTAACTTGAGCTGGAGTTAAGGACACACAAAACTTGCACTAAGAAAGATGCTATCTAAACTTTCACGTTACAAGTTTAAATGCTGGCCTCTGTCTTGAAACAATTTTTTGTTCAGATTATGTATCGGTTATAGTCGTTGAAATCAGCATTTTATATATCACATCTGGACCGGTTTTGCTTAAAATAAAGAAACCTTTTATGGTAGATCTATCAATTGTTCCGATATTTAGACTTGTGTTAATACATGAACATGTATGTATTGATTACTATTTTACCTGGAAACTATACAGTATAACATTTAGACCAAGAGGTTTATAGTCTATGTAAGTGTTTCCTCGTAACAGCATCCGTGCTGTCTCAAGATCAACAGTGGCTTTTTCAATGCTGAAATGATAATGAACAGTAAGTTTAAACATATATTTGTTCGTCAATTTACAAAGAATCGAGTTAACATAATACATACATCAAGTAAAGACGAGTGGATAAAACCGAACGCTTAAAGATTACTTACGGTTCTTTTCGCGTAATGAACAGTTCATGTGTATGCCACCAAAATAATTCGCTATAGGCGTTCAGTTGACTAAAAGCTAAGTTCCCTAAAACTTTACTGTATTAAGTATAAGAATTGTGATACTGATTTATAAAATACCTCGATGGTGCCGCATGTTTTAATGGATTGAAGCTGCTTTATGGTCGCTTCGAACAAAGAAGCCAGAACGTTTCGTTTGTATTATGGATAGGATATTATTTAAAAATACTTGAAAATGCAACAAGTTTTTACTACTGAATTACTTATTTAAAATTATGGCTTTCGTGTACAGGCTTTGTTAATCTGTGTGTCAAAGCATGTCGTGATATTTCAATTACAAGGCAATGTATTGTATAAATGGTTTTAAAATATGCTTCCTTGTAAAGTTTAAAATGTATTGATCACGATGTTTTATTAGGTATTTTACGGGTGAAATATTTACATGAACAGAGCATGTATAGCATGTACATACGTTGTTTTTATATTGAGTCATTTTGTTTGAAAAGAGTAAGTTAAGTGGTGCTTTAATGTACACATTGTGCAAAGAAGTACCGACCTCTTGTTTTGCAGATACAAAGTCCCTCGCTGAAAGTAAGCGATTGCCAAATGTTCATCAATCTCTATAGCACTGCAAAGACACTGAAAACAAAGAGATTTTTGAGATCATGACATTTCATGCGTTTAATTGTTTTAAAAGAATGATCTTTTGAATTTTAATACATGTCGTAGTATGATTTTAACGCCCGTTTCAACCCAATTTTGGTCGTTTTATACAGGCGGGTTGTTTACCTTGACCATTCGCTATGAGAAGAACCAGCACTAGACCCATATCCTCCGTAAGAAATTGCAAACTTTCTCACATAAAGAGACATAGTCAGTAGCGGGACACAGCTCGATGACCTTTAATTTATGAAAGGTTACAGTGGTTCAAGTCAGCGACTCTAACCATTCCACCACGGAGGCTGGCACTTTTACATGCGAATACTGTAATATAACTTCAGATTTTATTTTGACAATCTAAAATTTAAGGCGAAATCATCAGCAATTTTTCGTAAAAAGTCTGACTTCAGGACGGTGACGGGTTTAAAACGTTGATGATGGCATACGCTAATAAGCAAAGTAATTAAGGTGTAGCGTTGGTGTAGATGTTAAGGGGTTTATTGCTAATCGCAGAGGTTGTGGATTCGAGTCCCACCGGGGTCACGACCGTATTTCCTCATATGACGCCAGTTTTTTTTAGGAAGCGGACTCGAGAGTGACTCGATATGCTGAAAGATTTCTTCACAATCGAGCTAAATTGAATTTGTGTAAACTATGTTAAGCACAGTGATTTTAGGCATTATGATATAAAATAATATCCCAAATCTATGTTTCAAGCAGTAAACAGACATCATAACTTGATTGCAGTGAGAAGAGCCAGTATGTTTCTATTGGACTTACTTAACTGTTCTGAGAAAGTTTTGTGAAATGTTTTCTGAAAATGTGACCTGTTATGAACCCTTTATAATAATTAACTTCAATACAATTGGTTTTCCCTCAGCGTGGCTCAATTTCTATACCGATCATCTACAGATTGCGGGCAATGATCTGAGCAAGGTTTGTGAAAATCCATGGGAAAATGTGACATGTAGAGTGTTATCAATGCTATACAATAATTAAATGAGGCAGGGTAATTTTGACTGAGCGTAGCTCAATTTTGCAACAAATAATCTGCTTTTTCGGGCAACCTTATGAACACGTTTCATGATTGTGACCTGTAGAGTGTTAATAAGGATATGGACCGGCGGAAGAACCACCATGACATAAACTCTGCTGGACTTTCTCTAGAATAACTAAAAATGACGAGAAAACCCTTCTTCGATGCTTATAAAAGACGAAATGGGAAGGGTGTAAGAATGGAAACCAAAGGCCGATGACGTCTGCTTTAATTATAACAATTCTTTACGGTGACATTTTACGGCATTCGGTTGAAGCAAAGATTATTTGAAAATTTGAACTATAGATTCGGGCCAGTTTTACAATTTCTGGCTAAACATAATGTTTATGAAAACACAAAACTACAACGCCTAAGTGCTTTCTTATGTATAAAATCTCGTACCTACACCCTGAAATCTTATATTGTTGAAGCATCTGTAAGAACACAATTAAAACGTGACTTAAACGAGAAGATCATTTCACGTAAACAGTAACTTTAGCCTAAATGTGATATATGACACTGCTATGCAATGTCTTAAGTTTCTTTGACTCGCGCTGCTTGGTTATTAAATTGTTTGATTTAGATAATACGGCATACATGAAAGCAGAAGAGCATGAACAAATACAGACGAAACAGTTGCATTATAATGGAATCAATTTCTCAACACTGTGGGAGATATGGTTTTAGTTTAAACCAATATAACATTATATACCATACTGAAATTCGAGTTATACAATGCAGAAAACATTTCCAATGTTATCAATACATGTATGTGTTACTGTGTCTATTGTAGCCACATTTTTTGCAACCTTTATTTACTCTGACTCACTGACTGCTTCCTATAGAATTCTAATTAATTTACAAAGTCCCGTTTAAAATTCTGGGATTCAGACCCGAGACTTCAGGGTTAGGAGTCCGGTCATCGGCTCTAACTATTACACCACATGCCCATTCTTCTATTATGCATCTACTCGGTCTTGACAGAAAATCAAAATAATGTACGAAAATGCAAAACACAAATACCTGTATAGCGAAGTCTGTGTGGTTGAGTTTCAGGTATGCACAGGCAAGGTTATAGTACATTCTTGCAGAAATGTCGCTTATTTCACCATACATTTCCACTGCCTCGCAGTACTTCCTGGAAGTATGATATTCCACCGCGGCGCTCCATTTACTTAATGTTTCTTTTACAACTTCTTTCATTTCCATTATTTTCACAAATTCATTAGGTATTTGACGTCTGCTCTAATATTATTTCGTATGTATTAATGGCAGACTCGGGTATTTTTGAACAGCTAGGTTGACAAACTGACTCATTTTTCACAGATCTAAATCGGATAGCGTATTAAATACCCGCATGTCTTAAACCACGTTTTCGTAACAAAAATGTATAAATAGTATGTCCTGTTTAATATTCTACATTCTAAACTAACTTTGTGACTTGTATATTAACCAAAAATCCGTGACGAAAGCTATTTAACGATATATAAAAATAGAATTGAGCGCACTGGCCCATATAAAGTATCAGGATAAACGTCTTGGATTCGTTCAAGATATAATCTCTGTTTTTATTAAGGTCACCTGGTTAAGTCGTTTCAAATAGTCTTTTAATTTATACAATAGTAGACAGACGAAGGCTAAAGAAGGCTATATAGAAATATCAATGTGTTTCTGGGACAAAAAGAACATGCATTGATTCAATATAATACAGAGCATCGCAACGCAACGCAATGCAATGCAACAGGACATGACATGACATGACATGACATGACATGACATGACATGACATGACAGCACAGCACAGCACAGCACAGCACAGCACCGCAAAGAACAGAAAAACACAGCAAAGCACAGTGCAGTAACGCAACGCAGCACACAACGCAACAAAACACAACACTACACGTTTTAATGGCCCGTCACTAGGATGATCATATATTCCATTAAAACTCAAAGCAAAATACTTCCAACCCGTTTTTACATACAGATCTCGATCATCTTCACTTTCGGAGGGTATCTTACAAGAAATAAATAGACAAATTGTCGCAAAAATGACTGGATATCATGCATTCTACAGTCTTACTGTGTACAGTCGGATAAAGTGAGAAACGCTTTACGTCCATGATGTTGATATTCGAATCTCCGGAAGACATTATTTTGAACGAATAAGGGTTCAAATTTGTAAATGCACAAATGGCATGTATTTCTTACATGAAAAAATTTCAACGACTGACACTGCCAATTGTATTGTTTTTGTATGAGTGTCGAAATGTTCAGAGGAGAGAACCACCTGCAAAAAAATAGACTACATGTCTTAAAAGATAAACACGGATAATTTTCAAAAGTAAGAAAAAAAGTGCAGTAATAAAAAGTTTCTTGTAAGAGTCGAAACCACAAGTCACGGTATTATATTTACCCCTTTCGACATTTAGTTTTACCAATGCGCTATGTTATACAGTTCCGCAAAATGTTGTCCTATCTTTTATAAGCCAAGATGATCCGAATAGTAGACCAACCTTTCTTATCGAACTGACCTTGAACGGACATTGTTTAAAGGTTAAAGTGTATTGATACCTTTTTTCGGAAAAAGCCTCTACATTACCCGAAGAAACAATTCATTTATTTGTCAGCCTTATACAAGATTTGAATCATACAGTAGTGCCTTAAGCTAAACTTTACACTGTTTTGATAGTTAGATGACCGAAAGGTGCTTTAATTACATTCATAACAATCAGACCGTCCGATTATTCCGATACATCATTTTGTAAGATCTATAACAAATATTTTCATTCCCACCTTTCTTAATAACACGTTTGAAACATTTTATTGTATACATATTTACGGTGTTTCGTTACGGCCATCGACTTTTAATACTCTCTATTAATAATTCATTTGGCAATAGGAGCGAAGTTATGGTGACTTCCTGTATCGCATTCCTGCATTTGAACAGAACGAGATTAGTGGTGTTATTTAGTAAGTGCTTGGTGTTAAGCAGTTTATTTTGGTCAATTCATCACACTTAATCTCATACGTGTCGGATGACTACGGTGTTCTATTGGGCCATCGCAAGATCCACCATTGGCAAGAACGATAATACGATAACACGACCCAACACAACAATGCTTCAGCACGACAACAATATCCAACATTACGACATAAATATCGCGTTTTATTTTATGCTAATGAAATACTGTATTTTATCAGTGAAATATAGAGTGATGATATAGATATCATACCAGTCACAAGTGGGTGATATAGGTCTGTGGAACGCATATATATATATATTATCAAGCTTTTATTCTAATAGTAAGCATAAAATAAGAACAAAAACTGTTTGTTTTGAGTGGACATGGAATTATATATCTCATCTCAAAGCGGTACAATTTTCAAATTTTAACTCGCCCTTCGCGCTTGTGAAAATATTACAATTGTATCACTTCTCAATGAGATATATCCCATATCCACCCAAAACAAACAAATATTCTCTTTTATGTGTTTGTTTTGAATGGATATGGAATATATATAATATAGAATATCTCATCGTGACGTCGCGTCGTACTGTTGCATTGTGTTATCAGCTATGCGACATATTTTACTGTCCGCAACATACTATACTTAATAATATTTTCTATAGAAAAGATATGCACTGCCGGTTTTTGGCAGATATCAAGGGAATTCAGAAAAAAAACACACCAAAAATAGCATTAAAGATTCGTTTTCCGGTATACTAAAACAGGGATAAGTGCATTTATGTTCATAGTGATATAATCCAAAAATATTATCTAAAAGTATTCTCTAAAATACATTTGTATTGAAAAGGTAAAATTAAAAAAATCAGCAAATTGCTGATACTGACATAATGACAATTGTACAGTATTATTATGATAAAGGAACATTTAACGGTAGCAATATCTTGAGATACAAAACCGGACCTTTTCCATCTGTAATAATTATTTAACCTTAAACTCTCTTAACAATTACATTGACCATCATAATGTTAGAAAAATTTATACACTATAAGCAAAACGGATATTACCAAAGTTTAACTTAAGTCTGATGTAAACCAGTGAAATACATTTACTATGTATGGTTTATAGAAAAGAAACTGCTATGTGTAAGGTATAATTCTCATGAAGGGGAAATAACCGCTGTTTGGATAACCATGCTTGCTGTGACCCGGTTGCGCCCCGCACTAACTCGGTTATGTCACGTACATGTCTAGAAGTTTGCCTATTAAAACGATTTACAGTTTAACAACGTTACACATATTTGTCAGAACATTTACAAAACCTGAAGCGTCATCACTGATAAATGTGTAACGGGCATCGCCTTCCTAAGCCGGGGCAAGAGGACAGGAAGTGAATTACGGACAGAGGTTCGAACCCAGTCGGACAACTATCCGCTACCAAGTCTAAATAAAATGAGAGAACTAAATTTTATGCATTTATTCACCAGTGTCTTATCCCATTACGTACACAATGAATATAATGAATAAATATACAATGAAAAACCCTACTCCAGGCCTAAAGAAAGGTGGGGAACTCGACGCTTCTGCAGCGATAGAAAGAACCCGCCGAACGAGCGTCGTTCTCCCAATTTAAACATATTTTGCCGCAACAGTACACATAAACTATAAGGAATCTTTATAATGATTGGCTGCAACATTCAAACATCTAGGCAACCGACCTAGCAACCCACAAAACAAGACTTCGTGACTTTCCGTATATGCAATTAACCAGTAGAACACACGGTAATTTAAGAGATTGTGATTGGTTACATGTGATGCGCGTTCCAATCAAATGTGTCTAAGCAGCAGACGACATTAACAAAAGGTCAAATACTGGAACATATACCTGTATATCATGAAATGTAAAGGTCTCGAAGTTCAAAAGATGCAACGTAAGTGCCAGGCGTGTAACAAATGAAATCACCGATATTATTCAATGAAAGGTCATTATACTAATTCAATATGACTCAAAACAGCTAGTGTTTGTTTTCGGCATGATTCATGGATTGTGGTTCAACAGGCATGTGTATTTTATGTTTGCATAAAATGATTTATGGCGATGGGCATTGACCTGCTTTGTACATATAATTTCGTTTAAAAGAAATTTGTAATTTACATGATTTTCGTCAATAACCATTTCTTGTTTCCTTTATCTACATTGATTAACCAATGAGAATAGGTTATACTTAGCTCAACCAATCATGATACTTCTTTCAGTTATCACCATTCTCATTTCTGCAAGAACTACGTAACAAGTTATTTTGTTAATTTTCGAAAAGATTTGTTCAAAATTCTTTACTTATAGTGTAGTTACGTCATCCGGAAATAACACACATTATGCCTAAAGTATGTATATGTGTTTTAACCTATGGATATTGACGAACGATCACTATTTTTTCATTTAATCAGAACACAAGTTTTGGTTCCTTTGTTCTCGCCTTCGCAGCGGGGTGGCTTTGGCAGCCCGAAAATCTGGAAACTACATAATGCCCCTCAAAGTGCAAATTTGTGGACATTCCTTTGTGAAACACATTCGATCACACATAAGGGACAATCACAAACTCAACTTTCAGTTTGGACTTGATCCAAAGGAGTTCATGGTTCAAACATCCTTCACTGGCAGCTACATCAGCAACATACGGGAGAGCATGGATATTGTTTCAACCTATGAACCGGACGTTGTTATTCTAGTGTTAGGAGCTAACGATTTATCCGATAGGTCAAAATCAGTGGAGAGTATCATCCAGAAATTCACAGAAACAATTCGTTACTTACATTCCGAGCTAAATGTCAAATATATTCTGGTGACACAAATTATCTACAGAGGCCCATCAACCATAAAAACGCGACATCACGTCAATTTGAAATGGTACAACTCGAGAGTAGATGAGTTCAATTTCAGTTTAGATGCAAAGCTCATAGAATTCAACTTCACTCGATTATGGCGATTAAAAGGTTTCTGGTCTCCTAAAAACCAACAAGAGGTCCTCTGGAAGGATGGTTTACATTTATCTGCACATGGCTCAGACAAACTTTACCAGAATCTTCGGGCTGCCATTGTACACGCCAGGAACCAATTACATGGATACTCAAACAGATTGTAACTGCGACAAGTGATCAGATATGTATATTAATCATATCCTTCAATACATCACATCTTCCATATTATTATAATACACGATAAATAATGAAGTTGAGATGCTGTAAAGTTTATTTTATTTACACAACTTATAGGTTTCGGTAAAAAGTGCACAAGACTTTATTTATTTGCATCTTTTTCACTGCCCCATGTATTACTACTGGTAGTCTGATGCAATACTTTGCATACACGCAGACTGACGCTGTAGTCCAGTTGCTTTAAAAATTTCAGCTAAATGCTATTTTGACACATTTCTACATACTGATATCAGGCCTTGTAAAGGCAGTCAGAAGTAACCTTGCAAAAACTGAACATTTTACTGCTAAAAAGTTATTTATCAATTACCATGTATTTTAGAAACTGAATAAATGGTTTCCTGGGGAACTAGGCAACCATCATTATCCTGTCAGAGTGCATGTTGAAATGACTTTTTATTCTTTCCTGACAGACTCCATGTTTATACACATGGAGATATAATTTATTTCCTGCCATGTAAAGCAGAGACATTTAATTAACTCATGTACAGGTTTCCAGGCTGACACTTAGTTTTATACCTGGCCATATGTTTATTGTCCTGCAATAATATGCAGAGTTTTATAATCAAATTCCTGCCGTAAGAAGATTTCTATCATTTGACTATTCTGTCAGAGTGCATGTTTTGTTTTTCCGGACAGACTATATTTAGAGGCAGAGAACCAAATCTATTTTCCTGCCCTATGAAGCAGAGACATGTCTATATTTAACACATTCAATCTTTTGTCGATTCATTGTATATCAAATTCCAGTATTGATAAATTCCTGCATGTCCAACTATTAAAGGGCATTTCCATCCCTATGAAGGACAACACACATGTTGGACTATAGGCACGGAGTTTATCACTATATGTTATCAAAGATATGTCACGGCTCACAATAACTGCCTGTCATTCTCTAGTCTTTAATTTTCTACAGTAATGTGTCCATACAGTCAGATTGTACTCTCCTCGGACTGTAACATTTGAAACACCTTAGTTTAGAACCATACAATTGGTCACTATCATAAAACGACAAGAGTAGCTAGACATAACTACCTAACCATTCATACATTATTCCTATTTCAGGTACGGCGCTCCAAACGAGCTGTCCGTCCAAGGCAGTTTCCTGGACATGTCGTCCAAGAAGATGCTCTGCCTTCCAGAAAAGGCAAAGAGCCAGCTTCACAGACTTCTAACCAAGAAGATGCTCAGCCTTCCAGAAAAGGCAAAGAGCCTGCCACTAAGGAAAAACATAAACAGTCAGCTCAAACTAAGAGTAAGAGCGTCCCGAGACCCAAGGCTTACCTCGAGGACTCCTCTTCAGACAATCTGGCATCTGGGGTCTCTGATATCATCTCGTCAGACAGTGACGAGTCAGAAGTTTCAACCTCGAACAGTAGTTCAAGCATACGGTCAAGACTACCCAAACATAAATATAAAAAACAATTGGTCAAGAAAACACAACGCTATCACAAGAAGAGAGACACTGACAGCAGTGACACAGAAAATTCAGAAAGTGACTCTGACGACAGTTTGTTTGCTGTTAAAAGGCAACACTCGTCTGCAATGTTAGGGCAGGAGATTGCCTGTACCTCCAGTGCAATTGATGATTTGCTTCCTGCAAAGCTCAAAAAGAAAATCTTGGGTAACAAATTTGTTGATTTTGCCACACTTGTTTCCCAAACAGACAATACCTCAAGTAACTCAACTTTTTCTTTTAAATTAGATAGAAAATCTAATCATATCAATCTTGTCCAGTCAGGCAAGCAAAAGCAAAAGATAATAACTATAGAAACCTGGACATCAGATTCCCTGAACAAGTACCAGCCCTCATGAAATACGGGGAAATTGTTCGTAATCTGGCAGCCATGCGACCTGGTACAACTGCGTGGGCAGAGTATGAAAATTCCGCTTGTTAAGGGAAACCAGAACAATCCCTTGGGATCAACTCCATTATGAGTTTTGGGTCATGGCTACCACATCCAGTCCGGTACCTGTCCATTTTAACAACAATTTCCGGCCCTTTCGGGAACAAGGCTTTCGACCCCAGTCCAGAAAACCAATGGGTAATCAAAGACAACAGGTCACCTACTTGGACAATACCTGCTGGGCTTACAACAGACGTGGTTTTTGCACCCGTCCTCAATGCCCCAACCCCCATGTCTGTGGATTCTGCAGAGGCAACCACATTGCCTCCCAATGTAGATTCACAAGTAAAGACCAGTCGCAAATTGGACAGGCCCCACTGCCAAACACCTCAAAAGGAGCTCAGGTCACCAAGCCATCCGGGCATTCCCGGCACCCACAATAATGTGGTTACACCTATAAATGTTGCCAGCTTACAGCTCTACCTTGAAGGGTACGCCATGGGCCAGTACCTTATTTCAGGTTTCACCCATGGTTTCCACCTAGGTTATTTTGGGGAAAGGTCACCCTCCCAATCACCCAATTTAAAATCCTGTGTTGAATACCCTGATCAAGTTCTTATGAAAATCAATGAAGAATTACATCTTGGTCGCATAGCTGGTCCTTTTCCCTCTCCACCTTTCCCTTCCTTGAGGATCAGTCCTATCGGGGTTGTTCCAAAGAAGGCACCTGGGAAATTTAGGTTAATCCATCATCTGAGCTACCCACAGGGTTCCTCTATAAATGATTTCATTGAAGAAGAACTGTCATCGGTCAAATACACTTCTTTTGACGATGCAGTGGCCCTTCTCCTCACCATGGGAACCGGTACATATTTCAGCAAATCAGATATAGAATCAGCTTTCCGCCTCATTCCTGTCCGTTCATCTGACCACGAGCTATTAGGTTTCACATTCCAAGGTAAATTTTACTATGATAAATGTCTACCTATGGGGGCTTCTAGTTCCTGTGCTATTTTTGAACGCTTTAGCACAGCTATCCAATGGATATGTAAAAAAAACAACAAAAATAATATCAAACAGGGAATGCCACGTACCAAAAACGCAGCCTCCCCAAAACGAGCCCCACAGCACCCAGAAGTGCACACCACCAACACACACACACACGCACGCACGCACGCACGCACGCACGCACGCACGCACACAACATTTAAACATCCCACATGTCCTCCATATCTTAGATGATTTTCTGTTCATGGGTCATTCCTTCTCACAATGTCAATCTTACCTGCACCAATTCCTACAACTTTGTCAGCAACTAGGTGTACCTATCAAGGAAGAAAAAACAACCATCCCTTCCCAAACAATTGTCTTCGTGGGTCTAGAGTTCGACTCCGTACTTATGGAAGCCAGGCTGCCAGATGACAAACTTACAAAGCTCAGAAACTTGCTTTCACAATACTCACTTCGGCGAAAGATAAAATTACGAGACCTCCAATCTTTGTTGGGTCTGCTCAATTTTTGTTGCAGTGTTGTTTTACCAGGACGTACATTTTTGCGACGTCTTATAGATTTAACTTGTAAGGTAAATAAGCCCCACCACCGAATTACTTTAACTCGTGAATCTCGTCGAGATATAAAAGCTTGGCAACTCTTTGTAGAACATTTCAATGGAAAGAATATTTTACTAGAACAACGTTGGTTACTGGACTCAGAAGTCCATCTCTTTACTGATGCAGCAGGAGCAGTAGGTTTTGCAGCCATATTTGATACTCATTGGTTTTATGGCACTTGGCCCTTACCATTACAGAACTTCCATATCACTTTTAAGGAGCTGTTTCCCATTGTTCTGGCATTTGAGATATGGGGAGATCTCATTCAAAATAAATGCATCATTTTACATTCAGATAATCACGCTGTGGTACATATCCTTAATAAGCAAACTAGTAAAGATGCGAATATCATGTTTCTAGTTCGCAGGCTTGTTATAGCAGCTATGAAGTTCAATGTTTTGTTCAAATCCAAACATATCCCAGGCAAAGACAATGTCTTACCTGACTTATTGTCACGTCTTCAGGTGAGCAAGTTCAAAATGCTGGCACCGCACATGGTTCCTCCTCAACACATCACTGTCTCCCTCAACTAAAGAAACATACAGAAGGGCTTTCAAGCACTTCTGGGTGCTGTGGGGCTCGTTTTGGGGAGGCTGCGTTTTTGGTACGTGGCATTCCCTGTTTGATATTATTTTTGTTTTTTTGTTTGTATTGCTCTTTCCATAAGTTATATGTACGCAACTCTGACCCCTTTCCAGCTTCAAAATCTAATGTTGCACGTTTTATAGCCTATTGCAAGCTCAAAGGCCTTAAGCACAATTCCATAACTACCCAGCTGGCCGGCTTATCATATTTCCATAAACTTTGGGGCTTCCGGAGCCAAGCTAAATCTTTTATGACAAAGAGCCTTCTAAAAGCAACAAGAATTGCTGACTCCTCCACGGATAAACGCCTCCCAATTACTGTATCAGTCTTAAAGCGTCTGATTGCGAGTGAGAAGGATGCTCTTCCCTCTAAACAAGATCAGCTTCTGGCCAACATGCATTTGGCCTTAGTAGCCTTTTTTGGATTACTACGCATAGGTGAATACACCATCACTCGCTTAGGTGCAGCAAATTGTCTAACACGTGAACAGGTCAACTTCCGTTACAAAGCCAAAAAACCAACTTTGGTCTCCTTACATTTTAAAAGATACAAACACTCTAAAGGGGACAGCCAGAAGGTCCACCTTTACCCTCACTACAACAAGACCTTAGATCCAGTTCGAACCTTGCATAAATATTTAGTTTCAACGCCCGAGGCCTCTGGTCCTCTGTTTCGCCATAGTTGCGGAAAACCAGTTACTCAGTCTTTTTTTAGCGGTATCTTAAAAACTTGTCTAAAACAAATTGGGGCTGATACGTCTCGATATACACCACATTCATTCAGAATTGGTGGTGCTACCTACGCTCATAAGAAACACATATCCTGTACACAAATTAAACAGCTTGGTCGCTGGAGGTCTGAATCCTACCAACGCTATATCCGCCCTCTCAATAATGGCATTAAACACCTGCTGCCTCAGCTCTGAGATTCCCATTATGTCTCTCATAGGTTTGATTAACTGTCTAAGGCCGCATTTTACTAAGTTTTGGTTTTGTTTTGGTTTGTTTAAACGGCAGCTGCTATTAGGTACAGGTAAAGCTGACTGTCTTAGGCGGCAGCTACTATTGGGTCGGTTCAAGCTGACGGTTTTAGGCGGCAGCTACTATTATGTCTGTTTCAGCTGACTGTCTTAGGCGGCAGCTACTATTATGTCTGTTTCAGCTGACTGTCGTAGGCGGCAGCTTCTATTATGTCTGTTTCAGCTGACTGTCTTAGGTGGCAGCTACTATTATGTCTGTTTCAGCTGACTGTCTTAGGCGGCAGCTACTATTATGTCTGTTTCAGCTGACTGTCTTAGGCGGCAGCTTCTATTATGTCGGTTTCAGCTGACTGTCTTAGGCGGCAGTTTCTATTATGTCGGTTTCAGCTGACTGTCTTAGGCGGCAGCTACTATTTTGGTTGAACATTTATACCAGTTGCCAACATCAGTATACATAGATCTAGTCATAATAGTGTAACAAACGTATATGCTGAACGTTAGTCATGTACCATTTATTTGTTTTACCATAGCTAGTCATGATTTATCACGTTTGTTTACATAGAGGTACATTTTATACGCATTATGCAACTTTGTACACGCTACAATTGTTTTATGGTAACTATGCATAATATTTTCTTTGTTGTTCATACATGTACAACTACAAGTGTAAAAAAGTTATGTTATATGTGCTAACATCTGTTGCTGAAGTCTGTGCGCTGTTCGATGCTCTGCATCTCCTTGTGGCGGTTTTCATTCTGCCCAGATTTGAAAATAATTAGTTATTCATGTACTTGATGTACAATCTTATGTTGTTTTCTTATTAACATGGCATTTAATAAATAAATGCCCATTTTCAAACTTCAAACTGTGTTTGTGTTTATTTTCAAACAAAGCTCCAGCAACAGTTGTTATTTCATATCTGTCCATGCCCAGAAAGCCATAACCTATTTTTATGAATATAATTTATGTGAAGAACAAACATGGCATGTCAGTCTTCCATGTAAGCGGTGTAAAGTATTATTGATCATCAACTTTTTCTTATTGTACATGACCGCAAACGGTGTATTTAAAAGAAACTGCATGTTCTGCATTAAAGTCGAATTGTCTAGTTCTCTTGATATCAGTTGTTCAGTTTGACGGGAGTCTTTATAGTTTATACTAATTTATTTATTCTCAATTGCGAAACAAGTTCTTACAACTTATATTAATCGCTCTCGAGATTCATTCCAGATGAAATCAACCTCGAAGAGAGAGAGGCAATATGAAAATAGTTGTGTCTTGCCTAATGACACTACCGACATGGCGATGGAAGGGATCGAACTCGGGGCCCTTCGATCCTGAGGCGAACGCAATACCATTGCGCCACGGCGACTCTACTTCACAGTCTTTTATATTCGCTTAGAACAAAGAAATATTGAGTCCTAACGAAGTACATATTAAATAGTTTAATGTTTAAATTCTGCTTTGGTCGCTATACCCTAATGCTGGGCCACGAAATAAATATGACACAGCACACTAGTAATGCTTATAGTGATTTCCCATTAAAGCTAGCTTTCCTAGTCGGGAACCAGCATGTAATATGATGTTATTATACATTGTTGAGAACAATACCTATTTCTATCGGACGAGCTAGTACTCAGCTGTGAAACCAATATTGGATAAGGCGTTAGCAGAGTTAAGGCCCGTGTCTTCGTCAAAATATTGTGGCACGGACTGCTCCTTAACTTTTCATATTTCTGTATGTGTTACCTCCTTTAAATAAAGAATTTATTATTATATTATTATTATTATTATTATTAACTAATAGACAAAGAAATGTTTATTGGGATGAGAAGTTGTGCAACTGATTTTTAGTTTTTGAATTGGACCAAAAATACTTATTGTTCATTCTGTTTAATAAAAAGTGGGATTACTTACCACTGGGGTCTTAGAAAAATCGTGTGAACCTTTACCAAGATTGTTTTATAAATATTTTTGTTAAATAAACGAGGTTCCATTAGGACCTCAACATTTTATAGTTTAAAAGAAACATCGTTTTGTGAACCTTATTGACCATTGGGACCTAAAATAATTTAAAACATGACCCCCGGTCCAAATCTACCCTGCCCAGATTTTTCATTAAATTTTATAGGACAATTTTTAGCAAAGCCTTCAGACCGCAAGGGTAATACCTAAAATATATTATGGCATGTATCATTGCCTAGTGGTGCTGTACCAAGATTGTTCAACCCATACCCCTTGGGTCCATGTTGGCTCGGCCCGCGACCTACTGACCTAACACTAAATCTTCAATCAACATCTCCGGTACCAACACCTACTCATTCATTACAACTCCGTCAACTGCAAGCTGCCTTTTTTCATTTTATACACTCACATAAAAATGCCTCTTTTTTCTGAACAAACTAAAGAAAGGGCTTGGAATGTAAAACATAGATTTTTCTCAAATTTTAAAATGTACAGACCTTCTCGAAGTATTCTATGCAATTTGCTTTGGTCAATATTCAGTATATTAGTAGTCATAGAAAAAAACAAATCAAATTGATATCCTCGAGACCTGGAGTGCTGCCTTAATCAATTTTAAATAGCATCAAAGTAGAGCTACAAATATTATCGAATATATGTATAAAGTGCACGACCGTCAAGTTAACAATCCGCATCATGGCAAAACCCCCAAATTTATGGATCAAAGGTAACATGCCTGTTAACATGGAACGCCTGGTACCTCTGCTTGATCAATGTTCTAATGAAAAATTGGCGTACCGAATTGGTTTCAAATACGGGTCCAGCGTATTCTGGAAAAGATTGTCGAAAGAATGTAAACATATAAAATCCTTTATTGAGTATAAATATATTGCCATAGATAGATGCTAATGAAGTTCACGCAGGTAGAATATCAGGCCTCTATTTTACCAAGCCACCATCAAAGTTACTGGTAACACCGATAGGTCTCGTACCAAAGGGAACAATTGAGATTTTGGCTGATTACACATAATATTATTATGTCATTCTTGGCGGTCGAAGACAGTCATGCAATGTCTCCTTTTTGCTGATTTTCTCTACGCCAACTTGTGTAAGCAAGACGGCCATGATGGCTCTATATCGCTCACATGAGTATCAAAACAAAGTTGCAAAACAATGAGACCCCGGGACGAAGCCAACTACGGATCCAAGGCGTATGATTGGACACTCCAGGTACAGGACAACTAGGCAATGCTACAAGTCAAATATCTACGCTTCTGTGCTTTGTGGTCTGAGACTAGAATGTTAAATGATTTTCCTTGAATCTCAATGTCAAATCAAGTGGACTCTTTGATTTTGACCAGGAGAGGATGGGTGTCCTGATTTTTACAATCTTAACAGAGGAACAGGCAATGCTATCTGTCAAATATCAGACATATGTTAAACCGGTGACTCCGGGGCAGGGTCATGATTCGAACTATCTTGGCAGAGGACCACTACACAATGCTACATACTAAATATCTAAAGTTGTTTTAGTCTTCCCTATATAAGCCTCAGTAAACATCAAGTGACTCCCCCGGGCGAGGTTAAATTTTAACCGGGGGTCATGATTTGAACAATCTTGGTAGAGGTCTACCAGGCAATATTACATGCTAACAAGCTCTAGGCTATCCAGTTTTTTATAAGATTTTTTTTAAAGATTTCCTTATCTACTGCCATATGTTCTGCATGGACTATTTTGAATCTTGAACAACTTTGGTAAAGGACCACCGTAGTACGAGTTTTCTGATCACAGACCAAGCAAATCAAGTGTTGCTTTTTTGTATCGTCTTTGTAACCAAAACGAAGGAAATTAATTTCAATTAAGTTTATATTTATTTATTCTAACTTGATTTTGAAGTCAGCTTGAAGCTTATCAAGTCACTCTCAAGTCCGCTTTCTGGAAAAAACATTATAAGTGTGACATAAGGAGGTACTGTCGTGATCAAGGGGGGGAGGGGGGGGGGGGGGCTCGAACCCGCAATCTCCGGGATAAGCGGTATACACCTTAACCTCTACACCACCGCTCACCTTAATTTTGTTTTTGATAACCTTGAACTTTACTCATTTTGTATTTATTTTTCCCTCAACTTATTTCATTATCAAATATGGTACAATGCAGTCTTTCAACAAGTAGAAAACGCTATAATCTTTTTTTCCAATTCAGTGAAATAAACTCACTCGATTTGAATTGCACTGAATTTGGTATACTATATATTTGACTACCACAGCAATTCGCTGTCGTAAAATTTTATTTTAGTTTCTTTTTGGCACAAAAGCCCAAATACACCATTTTAAATACTTAATTGAGTTGGTAAAATAGTTCACACAACTATATTGTAAAATAGAATAGCGTATGAAGTTTTGTTTCTGATATTGTATTTCTGGCTGGAACAATTGATAACACACTATTTAAGTGACTAAAATACTAAACATACATTTAAACGTACTTTAAACCATAAACTGCACCGATTATTTTGAAATACTGTCCGCTTAGGATAATTTTACAAAGACGCAACAGAAGAGTCTACTTTTATCGGGTAAACGTGTTGTACATTACATACAGTTGATGTCACTATAGTGCAGTAGGTAACGACTGGTAATACTAGTTCAATGTACATATTCCATTACACGAGATGACAGTAAGCACGAAATGCCCGTGCTTGAAATGGTTATAGAATCTTTCAAAGTTTTAGTCATTTTACTTTCATTTACTGTTTATTGTTTGTCTAAAAGGATTGTTAAACATGTATCTACACGTCAATCAAAATTTTACCATACGTAATACTGAAACAATTCAATGGAAAAAAAATAAAGCTTCGATGAGGATCGAACCAGTCCTTAAAATCATTATTTGTAGACATCCAGCGCCCTACCGACTGCGCCAACGCACCGTTCTATTATATATTCATGTATTTTAAAGTACCTCGGGTATTCGGCTACCTACACGCCGGAACGATACCTTAAACGCCGGTTCTATGTACATGTCGAATGCTTGTTGTAGGTACTAACAAGACCAAAATACACACATATTTTTGCATTTTGCGGAGAGTTTAAGTCAGCAATTCTTCTGGTAAATGAATTTGCTCTTAATGGTTATTTTTTTTTTAAATAACTGTCATTAAAATAAAAGATAATGGGTAAACATATGAATACATATGTGGAAAATGATACATTTTTACACTTAAAGCTTTATAATCCAATGGAAATGATTGAAACATTTAAAATTGCCATTTTCCCTGATAGAAATATACATAACCGACGGATGAATGTACGTTTCACTTACCCTTTTTGTGTTTTTGTTGCCAAATGTTGCGTTTTACGCGACCAAGAGAAGAATTTGGAGATACCGCTGACGATCATCAGTTATAAACAATGATACCTAATCATAAAAGCAGGGATACCAACTTTGTAATGGCAAAAAAAACCCAAACTCCCCCCAGCGGTTACTTCCCCTTACATTATAATTTGAGAGCGGAGCTCAGCAAAACAAATCGTTGTGAGGAGTTTGAAAGAGAATTTTTTCCATGTGTTGTACAGGGGACCGGAATTTTAACATGTCGGACGTGTAGAAACTGGTACAAACTAATATTTGGCCTTGCCTCGTACCCAATGTTGCCCCACCAAAGTGTTTTTGACGCACGAAATAAGTTTTGTTCCAGCTAAGTAAGTAATCTTTAATTTGAAATAATTTTTGGCATTGAAGATTGAATAAAGATTGTAGGGTCGGGAAGGAAATGTATACGGGTCGCGTTGCCGTAAATGCACAGTTTATTTGTTTGGACTTTGATCTGTAAACGTGGAATTAAAAACTAGCGCGTGTTATTCCATTGCATAAAAGTAATGCTCAGGAAGATGTTAATAATTATAGACCGATCTCGATTTTGCCAGCTATTTCAAAGGTCTTTGAAAAGCATATGGCAAATGAATTACATCGATTCTTTCAATATACAAACATTATACATAATACACAATCTGGTTTCAGAAAGAACCATTCTTGCCAGACCGCTCTTGTAAGGTTAATAGACCAGTGGTCAAGGGAAATTGATAGCGGCAAAATGGTCGGCGTATTGTACCTCGACTTAAGAAAAGCATTCGATACAATAAATCATGAACTGCTACTTCAAAAACTCAAACTGTGCCACTTTTCGGTTTCCGCAATAATTTGGTTTAGATCTTATTTCTCCAACAGAAAACAAATTGTAATGGAGGGCGATAAGTCTTCGAATCTTCAAACACTTATTTCAAGGGTACCACAAGGCTCGGTACTTGGGCCATTACTATTTTTAATTTACATTAACGACTTACCACTAAAATTGGAACATTCAGGAGTTGACATGTATGCAGACGATACAACAGTATATGATAGCCATTATTCCCCACAATACATTGAACAAAGATTACAAACTGATATAAATAATGTAGAATGTTGGTGTAGACACAATCAAATGCCCCTTAATCCAAAAAAGTCTACTTGTTTGTTACTAGGATCCGTTCACAATACGAAGAAATATCTAACATTAAATATAAATATTAACGGCAACAATAGTGCTTGCGTTACAAATCATAAAGTCCTGGGCGTACATGTTGATAAAACACTTACTTGGGAACATCAAATTAATAAGGCATATTCTAACCTAAATTGTAAATTATCAGTATTTCGAAGAATAAAACCATTTCTAAATAAAGAAATGCGAGTATTGTTCTACAATATATTACCCATAATTGATTATGGATCAATCGTTTGGTCTAAATCCAATACAAGCTTCTTAAACAAAATTATTAACATTCAGAAAAGATCAGCTAGAATGATCCTAGACAAGAAGTTCGATCACCCGTCAGCGCCTCTATATCAAGAACTTAAGGTACAATGTAGTAGACTCCTAATGAAAAACCTCCACTTGAAACTCTTCAATTTTAACGCTCTAGCCTAGGTTGTTAAGCATTGGACTGAAGATCTTTTGACGGTTTTTTTGAGAATATTAAGCCTATAATGATTTGAATTGGTGCCCATTAGGGGTCTACTACCTTGATTGGTTGCCGTTCTTAGAACGTTGTAAATACCATATGGGTGTTTTAATTTACAAAGTTTTTCATAATTTAGCCCCTGTGTATTTATTAAACCTACTCATTAACGATACATATGCAACTGCAAATTATAATCTTCGTTCCATAAACAATCAAAGCGCTGAAGGCACTGAAAATGTTCGGTCTGAAACATAGATTATCGTAAGGATTGGTACTTAGGAGAGGAATGTTTACATGTAACACATGTTTTGGAACGTCTGACCACTTGATGTAACAACATATTGAGCAATGTTACGGACGGTGAGATTCCTCCTTGGTTAAGTGGTTAGAGAAGCTGAAATTTATATTTTATTTGCCCTAATGATCTTATAGTGAAATCTGTTGGCAAAAAATACCGTGAAAACCTATATAATGTCGTTTATTTTTCTTTATATATATAGTCCTAAGGTTTAAAACCCTTTAAATGCCGGAAAAGGCAATATATATATATATATATATATATATATATATATAATGAATTAAATAAAAATGACTTGATATGGCTTTAAAGTAATGATTTAATTAACTAAATTAACTGTGTTACGCATTTCATACAATTCATCAGGCACAATTGTATGAAACGCGTAGCACAGATAATTTAGTTAATTAAATCATTATTTTAAAGCCATATCAAGTCATTTTATATACCATTGTTTAAATGTGTTAAGAATGCTTGATTGTGTGTAAATGTTTTCTTTAATCATATTGTTGACGGCCGCAAGTGAGATAAATGATGTTGAAATTGTTTATTGTGTAACCGTCGTTAAATAAAGTATATTGAATTGAATTGAATTGAATTGAATATAAACAGTTTTTATTAGTAATTTCACTTAGCAGAAACCTATATAGAATATACTTAACGGCACATCAGCTGAACGGAACCTTAACATTTCTTGGTATTTCTTTTATATATAATGCATGTACAAGATGAACTTTGCATACATATATACCGTAATGTAGTCTCACTATTTCCACTTCAAAGGCAGACCGATTTTACACGTTGACATTTTAGAGTTGTCCGCCTAATATACCTCACTTTGATGTGCAAATAGCTGGGACCACATCCCCAACAAAATTCTGTTGAGCAGATTGTATAAACGCAATAAAATCCAATATCCTAACATGACTCACGATTTTGTCTCTATATACAAAGAGTAGAAAAATTATGTTATATTACACCATAAATAACGAGGGAACCGATATGCTGTAAACATGACGTCATATTGCGCCGCATGACGTTAAATGAGCGTTCGCGTAGAAAATAAAGCTTTGCATTTATTCACCTTTTGTAATATATGGTCATGTAAGAATCTAAAGAGCATCCCTTTCAGCGTTGTTATCGTCTAATAAACAATAATTTGTCGTACTGATGCGCAGTTATAAATCACTCAGGGCTTCGGCCTTCGTGGCTAATTACTGCGTATCAGTACTCCAAATACCAGTAGTGAATATGGTTCGTCAAAATCTTCAAGGTTGATATATTATTTATTATGTCCAGGATTCATGCAAACCCATACACTTTTAAAAGGTCAGATTAATATCTTTACAAATTAAAAGAAACAAATGCAGGGGCTCATTTCGACTGAAACAATAAGGACATAAAATGTTAAGTTTCTTTAACTCATAAGCAAAGTTGAACAGGTCTGACAGCTACGGATACCACTTGCTATGTAAATATTTAGTGTTTATTATGCTCTTTTTTCTGCTTTAGGAAACTTGGTCACATAGTTTATTATACCTGTCTATTTAAAGATTGAGATATTCTGTTGTGGCTGGAGGTTATTCCTAGCAGAGCATTGAAGCGGTCGGGACTTGTGTCTTGTATGCGCTGTGACCATCCAAATCATACAATATTTAATAGCTTAAACTAGTTTGAAGACAGATATGGAATATTTGAGACACGGGTCCCTCAGGCAAGCCATTGTACATTAACAGCTTTTTATTATATCTGACACCTTAGTTGTAATCGGTTTTAAATTTGAAGAGATCTTCAACATTTAGCTACCATCATTTGCATCACCATTTCGTTTGTTTGAATTGATATTGGTACATAAGACCTCTCTAGAGATGTACATGTATAGGTGTACATACTTTCTAAACGCAATGAATAGGATATCAAGTATTGGTAAAATACGATGTTCAGTCCAAATAAATAGTATTTTCCAACGTCTAATATTTATTTTCAGATTCATACGTACACACTCACGATGCCATTATATCATAGGTGGTTTATTACACATCAGTTTTCATTTTCAAAACAATCCATTTCTATGATTAACTGATATGGCGATTGCGGTATCCCTTGGACCGACAAAACCGGCGAGTATGGTATCTACGCTAATCGTCAGCGGTAGCCAAATTCCACACATATGTCTCCAAAGAATTGATCTGTTTTCAATATTATTTTCATTTTAAATGAAACAAGAGTAATTGCTTACTAACTGAATATAAGCTTTCCATTTTTTAGACAGTATCTTTATTTATGTACAAAATTAGCTAAAATTTGGAAGATAAGTGTTCCAATCATCGGAATTATACGTAAACATGACAATAAACACCTTTTATCACGTTGTTTCGTGAAACTGGAGACGGACAGTTTACAGATAAGTAGGAAAAAGTGTGTATTTACCTTTCCTTTATAAAACATAATCAAATCTTCAATAAATGTTGAACAAATACCTTTTTATTGGCATGACCACAAATATCATACATGTACATGTACACTGAACCGGCGTTTTAGGAATCGTTCCGGCGTTTAGGTAGCCGAATACCCGGGGTGTAAAGCCTATAACCCTTTCGTATATACATGCTCTACCTGTTTACGCAAGGCTTGTAAACTTGTGTGTACACATTATATCTGTTACGTCACTGTCACATTATCCAAACTAGGCTATACGTTTCACATCTAACCAATACACAAATATTGGTCGATAACAGCACTTATTCAAACGTCGGAGTTAAGTATTACATATTTAAGCGGTAGCTATTGTGCGTTGCAGTTATATATCATAACTAGTACATTCATTTGGATATGTTGATACATTGTGGATGTTTAATAAGATAAGAAATAAAGAGTTAAAAGCAACATGCCACAACGGTTTGACAGTGCGCGTTCAATTGCAATAAGCTTTGTTTGTTTGTAATCGTACTTATTAGGTCCACCACCCTCTGGCGAGGTATATATGCGATACGACCCGTATTGCAATAAGCGATATTATACGTCATTTATCAGTGAAACGATCACCTGATCAAGAGGGTCGTATACAAATTCCATTTACCGCGCTTTCATTTGTAATATTTGATTGAAGGCAAAACCCCAGCTTTTAAAAACAGCTTACTCCGAAAGAGCAACATGTCGCGAGAACGATCTGATAGTGTACGTTCAATTTTTATGAGCAATTTGCTAGAAAACGAAAAGTACGGAATTGAAGCTAGAAATGAAAATAAGTGCACACAACTCATAGGTCAATTGGGGGATCACGTTTTGAAAGACTCCAAGTCAATAACATGTGGTGGTATGGCAGAAACTACTACGTTACGTGAGGATCGAGATGGAGATTCAGATATAATGGGAACCGTTAAAAGGTTTTTAGTTATAGAAGGCAACCACATGACATTAAGTTATAGAGATGATATCACATATATTTCCATCATAAGGAATAAACGATATCCCGGATATTGCAAATTACAACTTTCGCAAGCATGTTATGATGTGTTGTTGAAGAGTTCACGAGCAACCCGAGACCAGGAGGGTGTCATTGCAAGTGTCGATAAGCAACAAGAAAAGTTGCTGATATCTAGCAAGTTATTTAACGAAAATGTAGGACCACCTCTGTTAATCCCAACTGAAAGTGTAAGTGAACCGATGTTCAAACAGAACGGTCCTGCAAAACGGAACCGTGACGTTGATTATGTGCGATGCTTTGAATTCAGTACATGGCCACAAGAAGCGCAGAAATGGAAACAACGTCAAAGAAAACATAACTGGCCATGTACAGAAGTTTTAGACAGACTGGAGAATGAAGTCTCGTGCTACGTTGTTCCAACTGGAAATAAGTCGTCAAAGGAATTCGACCTTGAATGGAGATTATCTTTCGTTGAGATCGAACGAGAGTTAATTTGGAATATGAATGACACCCAGTTTAAGTGTTATGTGTGTTTGAAGAGACTAAAAAAAGTTCATCTGAATAAAGAATGTGATGTTTTTGAAACCATATCGACGTATCAAATAAAAAATATAATGTTTTGGATGTGTGAAATTATTCCTGAATATGAATGGAAAAGCAAATATCTATTACGGTACGTGCTGTTGGGTTTAAGAAAGCTCCAAAGCTGTATCTGGCTAAGTTATAATGCTCACTATATTATCCCTGAAAACAATTTGTGGCAGAATGTTGTCTTCTCTATGAAGGAAAGGCGAAAAGCTATACGATTTCTCGAAAATTTAACTGAGAGATCAGACAACATCGAAAACATAATTTCAGTCAATGCCGTAAATAACATTTATCTTCGGCCACCATTAGCATCACCCAAGGTAAAAGAGTACGGCAAAAGGTGTGATATTTTATTGCATTGGGGAGAAGAATGTTTAGACGAAGCAAAGCTTGAAGAGTTTTATCAACAACTGACTGAAAAATTCCCCGAGACCGATATCTTTTTACCATGCAAAGGAATTTCAAAGGCTAAGTTAAGGTGGTTTTTGGGAAAGAATTATTTGAAAGTACGGTACATAGTTAATCTGATTAAAAGTGAATGTGATATTGACTACCTAACGTGTTCCCTAAATATTGCTATGGTATATTTTGTATCTCGAAAATTTTCAGAAGTAGTGCAGGAATTGAAATCAAAACTTTCAAATTTGAAATGTAAAGTTTACATGACTGATGGTCATGCATCGTACAAGTTGTGGCTAGGCACGGACGGAGTATATCATTTTGATGCAGAATCAATTGACATATCTGACCTTCGCACACACAGACACAATCTCGTTTTAGATTTTCGGATAGGACAGCTTGAGACAGACTTTTTACCATTTCCACTGAAATTGCAAAGGTGTCTTTTCGGAAACGGTGGTATGCCAGTGTTTGCTAATCCTTTAGTATTAGGCTGTTATCTTTTAGTCCTTTCGGCGCATTACCTAGGACAAACGAGTGAAATGGAATCGGCACGAAAGTTGCTTGTGTCAGCAGTTTCGAATACATACAGTCGTCTCCACAATTATCATTACTTTCATTTGTATCTGCTTGGCCACAGCTATTACGTCACGGGAGATAGGAAAGAGGCATACAGCTGCTTTGCTCAGTCTGTGGTCAGTAAACCTTCTCGTTTAAATGCTGCGATATATCATATCGCGATCATGATAAATGAAAGCATACCTTTTAGAAAAATTGAGGTTTGACCGTCTTTAACAGAAAAGAAATTACCATCATGCTGATATCTAGGTATACACATTGGTATTTGTTGTAAATATGCTTTGTTTATAACTCTTGTTAGAGCAGAATTTCAAACAAACTTCATCATAAAGTCTAGCGTGTTAGCCTGGAATGTTAAATAAGAGTATTGAATTTGACATGCAATTTTATAGGACTTTTCAAAAGAAAAAGAAATTAAATTATGGTTACTTATTTCGATGATTTCGAATTTAATCTATATGCGAGTCCAAACTTCAGGTGATTGCGGCTAGAATATGCATTTCTGGAGAAAAAAGTTTATTCACACTCTTTTGTCATTATTTATATCTCTAAGACCATTCAAATAACCTTGTGTGAAAATTCCAAATCATTTAATTATAATTTTAATCATGTAATTTTGATTTACTCTACATTACCTAATCAATTCCACTCTGCAACAAGTATACATGCAGTATGTAATTTGTTTGTCTATGTCATATAATAAAATATTTATGACATCAAACAAAACCCGGTTAGTTTTTAAGAAGACTAGTTTATGTAGTCAGATCGGGCAATGTTACCAGCCTGGATATGCACTGACCCGGACATTTCAAGTACGAAATAAACTGAACAAAACAAAGGTACCGGAATTAGATACTAGTAAATCATACAATATCATATATTTCTTTCAGTTCCAGATAAATATCTATTACACAACAAGGTTTTTTAAAGTTCTATCATTTCTACTTTTAGAGATATCTCTGAAAGTTTGAACAATATCTCTTTTAATTTTGAGAGATATCTCTCAAAAATATAGATTTATCTCTCAAATGATGTTAAGCATATATCTCTGTAAGTAGTTAAGATAGCTCACACAGTTTGCGAGTTATCTCTCTGTGATATAAAGATATATATAAGCGTGAAAGTTTTTTCTCACCTGTGAGATACATATTTACCCATGTGAGATAAACTTATCTCACACCGCTTATCTCACATCGCTGCCGGACTATTTTTACGTTAATTGTATGCAGACATAAAAATCGAAAAATGACTGTAAAATTGTTATTTTTGAAATAAACATAGGGTTGTTGGTATTCATTTTCTTAGTGAGATCATTTTCTATCCATCTATAGCAGTTTGAAGTAAAATTCGAGAAAAAGTTGATTTTCATTTTTTCATCCCCATCCTGTATTTGCACTGATTCCTTCTTACTTGGGTGAAAATGCGATTTAAACGGTGAGAAAATAAATCTACCATGTCCATTGAGTTGAGTCCAACTCATGAACATGTTAGATTCACTTTATCTCTATTAAAACGAAAGATATCTATTTGAAGCTAGAGATATATCTCTTTTTAGAATAAATAATAAATTGGTTTGCGATGGTTTTGTGTCGGTGTGAAAAGCTGCATAAGCTTGCACCATCGATTAAGCGTTTTTGTAAATACGATGCTCGTATTTGCGACGGTAAATGCGAAACGATTTAATGGTTGTGCTGATGTTAATGGCGACGGCGTTTGTATATTAACAATAATAATAATTTTGATACATACGTCACATGTTTGTTACGACATTGAACAATCATTAGATAACGTATCATAGAATGTATTGAAAGTATTCTTCATTTCAAGTACATTTTATGTTTCAAATTGTCTACTTTGAAGGGAAAGTATTTGGCAGGAATAATTATATTTTAACCTGAGTAAACTACTCATGTGACTCGAAAAATAGAGTAATTATGTTTGAACGCTATCCATCAAATAATTAGTAAATAAGTATTTTGATCTATTTAATATAGTTTTTTAATAGATCATCTGCTTTTTAGTGCAGCCTTGCAATTGAAATATAATACGTAATATAATTTAATTTTTTATTTACTTAAGTTAAGCAATTGTGCATTTGAAAAAAAGGTTTTGACAACGACCTTTAGGTATTATGACAACAACCTCTGCAAGAACAAAGACGATGTACGCTTAGTAAGATGTTCAATAATTGATATAACCAGACATTGATAGATAAATATCTGTAAAAATTACTTCAACGCACACACACATTGGAACCCGAGATAACAAAACAATGATTATAGTAGAAGTGGGCTCTTTATTCCAAATTAAGTTTTGAAATGGGATTCATTATATCTAGCCTAATCTACACAAGCCTTTGTCTACAAAGCGTTTGAATGAGAAATAGTTATGAATATATTTAAAGAATTTGTAATGTTTTAAAATTGCTAAAGTTAATTTGTCGTTATCAGTGATTTTAATTGACTAAAATTTCAATCTTATCATGTTGTATTTTGTGTATTGGCACAAAGGCATGCGTTGATATTTTTTGTGTACGTAGGTATTGTTTTGTATAAAAATACTACCTCACAATAAAACAAAGAAAATGATACCTTATCAACCGTAATAGCCATGTGGATTATAATAGAAACAATAATTTGTAACGTTAACATGAACATAGACAGCAAACACTCCAGCAGCATTACTGACATTATTATGTCATTATTATTGAGTCACTGCATTTAGTCGTGGCTAATATGATAAACATATTTATTTCATCGGAATGAAAAATGCAATAAAAGTGCTTGTTGATTCAAAACTTTGCAGTTCGGTCTCTGCATTTATTTGCGCATTTTGAGATGTTTTACAAGCTACAAGATACAATTTTTTATTTCGAGCCGGCATGGTATAGGGCCTAATAATGGTAACATTAGCTATGTATAGCTATTAACTGACACTAACATCAAGTATAACATTAACATAAGAGTAAAGTTTAGATACATAGAAATGAAACATAAATAAAAGCTTGTGAAGTTCTGCGCTGTGTGTTCTGCGCTGTGTGTAGTATATAAGGTTTATAGTTTCAAGTTTATTGGCAAATTGTCATTTTACAAACGCCTTTGGCCATTAACAATTCAAATATTATGATGGCCAAGACACAAAATACAACATACATGTATATAATACATGTATGTTACTAATCAATATACAATGTATACAAATACAGTTAAATACAAACATTCTTTCGTGAAAACTGTCTAAAAAAAACAAAATAAGAAGCAGCGACATCTGCAATTTTTTCCTTCCTAACTTTCATAGCATCATAAATAAATTTTGCTGTGCTACAACTAGTTTTATTACTTTTGTTAGCCATCAATTTAATAAATTTTCTCATAGATGGCCACGATGTGG
Organism: Saxidomus purpurata; assembly: GCA_022818135.1. Classification (NCBI taxonomy): domain Eukaryota; kingdom Metazoa; phylum Mollusca; class Bivalvia; order Venerida; family Veneridae; genus Saxidomus; species Saxidomus purpurata. Next base: position 42,871,142 of record JAFMSR010000006.1, read on the forward strand.
TAATGGAGTATTTTGTGCGTAAGTTACTGTAAGTTTATAAGACATGTTATTTGCTACGATATGATCAAATTACACAAGTGAGGTTTTTACGGAAGCACAGAGGTGACATGTGGGAATTTTTTTTATATTATCACGTGGCCACGTGATAATAAAAAGAAAAAAAAAAACAAACGCTAGCCCTGGCCACGCGATAATAAAAAAGAAAAAACGAAAAACTAAAGTTATCCGTGGCCACGTGATAATAAAAAAAAAAAAAGAAAAACTAAACGTTATCACGTGGCCACGTGATAATAAAAAAACGAAAAACCTAAACGTTATCGCGCGGCCACGCGCATAATAAAAAGAAAACGAAAAAGTTAAAGTTAGCGCGCCGCGTGATAAAAAAAAAGAAAAACGAAAACTAAAGTTATCGCGTGGCCACGTGATAAAAAAAAAAAAAAAAAAACCAAACGTTATCACGTGGCCACGTGATATAAAAAAGAAAACGAAAACAAAAGTTATCGCGTTTTGTTTTTCGTTTTTCCCCCTTATTATCGCGGGGCCACGCGATAACGTTTAGTTTTTCGTTTTTTCTTTTTTATTATCACGTGGCCACGTGATAACGTGTAGTTTTTCGTTTTTCTTTTTATTACTCCCCACGTGATGCGTTTAATTTTTCTTTTTTCTTTTTTATTATGACGTGGCCACGATAGCGTTTAGTTTTTCGTTTTTCCCTTTTTATTATCACGTGGCCACGTGATAACTTTAGTTTTTCGTTTTTTCTTTTTTATTATCGCGTGGCCACGCGATAACGTTAGTTTTTCGTTTTTTCTTTTTTATTATCACGTGGCCACGTGATAACTTTAGTTTTTCGTTCCTTTTTTATTATCGCGTGGCCACCGCGATGCGTTTGTTTTTCGTTTTTTCTTTTTTTATTATCGCGTGGCCACGTGATAATATAAAAAAAAATCCCACATGTCACCTCTGTGCTTCCGTAGGTTTTATTGTATCAAAAATCACATTTATAATCATAGTACATAGATATTTATTTTATGTTTTCCGGTGAATTTTAGTTTTCTCAGTGAAATAAAAGTGATACTCCACAGTTTTGAAACAGTGGATTACCATTTTTATTTTCACTGTTTTAGCAATCTTCAACCCGGATTAACATCAAAAAGTATACCGATAGTAATTAATGCTGGAAACCATGCCACGATGACGTCTTAAAAACGACGTCATTTATGCTATGTTTTCTGATGAGGTTCCCCGCGATCTTCGATATTTTATAAAAACAAACTCTACAAAAGTACAGTTTTACCATAACATCAACAGAAAAATTGTTGATATCTTTGTGATATCACTTTAATTTCACTCGTGAACACCAACAGTAGTTATTTTCACTCGTAGCTGCGCCACTCAATATCAATTTTAGTGCCCACACGGTGAAATTATAACGTGATATTACACCAAAAGCAACAGTTATCCTCTATATATTATATAATGATAAAAAAATAATATATTGCACACGTAAATCTCAACTATAACACTTTAACACGTTTTATAACTTGAGATATTTTCAAATCAATACATAAATAAGATTTTAAACTTGTATCATACATGCACATCAAGACTAGCTTAGGATATTAAACTAATAAGGGGAACAACCGTATACAATGTACTATCAGGTTAACCGATATTTAGGTTGTCTCCTTTTATAAAAAAATATTTCAAATTGTTGGATGATCTACATGTAGATATAAAACTGCCATAAAAAGGTAAATAAGACTGAACAGCAAAAAGAACACAAAGTGCGACCTATAAAAAGGAGCTAAAACATTTACCCCCCAAAAAAAAAAGAGAGCAAATTTGAGGAGACCTGATCAGCAACTTCCACACACATTATACAGGATAGTAGCAAAGTAGCGAACATGACAAATAGTACAAACAAGCATTACTCATAAAGCACATGACAGCAAGCATAAATCATGAGGCAGGCAAGTCAGCATACATTATAAAGCATGGGGAACTAACATAAATCATAAAACAAGAGGGCCAAGATGGCCCTTTATCGCTCACCTGGCTACCACTTGCTGTGATACAAGGTCAACAACGGTGTTACAGAAAGGGTGAAAATTGATCTGGGGTTCTGATTGGAACAATCTACATAGCGCTCCACTACACAATGCTTCATTTCAAATACCAGGCCTTGTGGTTGTAGACAAGAAGATTTTTTTAAGTTTTCCCTATAATTAAGCTTATGGGAATCCGCTCCCCCTCCCGCTCAGAAAAGTGATACCCGAAGAATGGATTTAAAATCCTACGAAGTTCTTACTAAACGACTTCAAATATAATAGAGTCTTATTAATGATAGCTAACCAAGTCTGCAAGATATAATGTTAAGTAGAAAAAATTGCAAAACAAACTGAAACAGCTTCTTAATCCTATCAGAAAGAAATCCCACATACTGTATGATGTTTTATCTCTAAGAATAGATATTATAGATATGTGGAACAGTGGAAAACCAGTTTGCTGTTTGTAGATGTACTTACATATGCATTCTGCATGTCAATATATGCTGTGTACTAAATAAAGGACAAATGTCTTTTATCAGTCTTAGTGTACTATCTATCACCATTAATCCACACATCCATACAGATTGATCATGATCTGCACTGTTTGCTATTCATTACTTTGCTGTCTGATCATCATCTGCACTGTTCGCTCTTCATTTTTACCTGTCTGATCCGCTCTGTTCGCTATTCGTTATTTCGCTGTGAGTTCATGATCTGCACTGTTCGCTTTTCATTATATAGCTGTGATCATGATCTGCATTGTTACCTCATTATTTTGCTGTATGATCATGATCTACACTGTGGCTATTCATTTCACACTGACCACTTTGTGTCTTCAGGGCAATTCTGGATCTAACAGTTCATGCATGCATCGGTGGTGAGGATACTGACCTTCTCCAGGAGAATATGGTCATAAAATTGCATAGTTGCTATTTATAGCATTATATAAGCACTGTATGACCTTGTGCCACTGAACAATGCATGAATGACATAGCTTTGACCTCAAGATGTGTACTGAGTAGGTTGAAATTTATCAGTCAAAACTGCAATAAAATTAGCAAATGGAATGTTCAATTAAAAACACTTAAATGTACTAGAAGTAACATAAAAAGTGCTTTTAAAATGCTGATCCATATAGGTAACCTGAACAATATTGGTAGAACAATAAGCAATTCTACATTCTACATATGTCTAGTGTTACTGTTATTGTTCCTTCCAAGGAAGGGACACTTAAAGTTGTACAGACACACTTGACTGAACAATGCAGCACGTAAGCCAATTTTCGGTGTGTTTCCGTTATAAATTAACGTTGTGATATTGAAAATGTGATGGAACCAACTAACAACCAATAGCCGTTCTTTTTCGTACACGCTACATGTTTACGTTACTGTGGTTTTTTTTCCTTTATGTGGTAACGTCACTGGGTAAGCTATAGTCTCACTATTTGCACTTCGAAGGCAAACCGTTTTTACAGGTTGACATTTAATAGCTGTTCGCCTTCTAGGTAAGCTATTGCACACTATGGACTTGCAGTAATCGCCCGACAATGCGTTTGCTTTTGCATTACGAGTTTGACAAATAGCTGAAAGAATGCTAATTTACATATGTTAGCATAGCATAGAAATATGCTAATATTGTTGCTGGAAGTATTGGCGCGAACTGACCATGTGACCATATAAAAACAGATCTAGCGTGACGTAGTAACAGGTGCCTGGGGTATTAAATATTGTAGATACTAATGCCTGAATTTGCTTAGACTGTCGTAGTTTGTACTTCAATAATATATATAGACAGATGTGCCCTAGAAGGAACTTTTGGAATGCTATAACTTGTGAAACTACTTGTGACAAAATTAGTTTAAACAAATTGGGTTTCTTTGTTATAACATCATTTTAGTATTAACATGCTTTCTGTGCCAGGTGAGCTAACAAAGGAATAATGAACATACATACAAAAATCTAACCAAAATCATGACAGGCTGAACAATGGCAACTCCTCTTATTCCAGGTCGCAACAAGACAGTGTAACCAATTGTACTTTGTTTCTTCCCGGAAGTGTTGAGGGAGTTCATTCCACAATCTAGCTGCAGCGGAACGGAATAAGCTTAATATACCGTTGTTGCTTGTTCTTACTTGGGTATATCTGCCACACTCCTGTATGTAAAAGAATATGAACTGTTTTTTAATTTTTTTAAACATGTTTTTTTCCAGAAAAGTCTCATAATTTGTGTCATAGTTATGTATAAATCCAAGAGTTGTATTTGGAATGTTTTCAATAATCAATTTTCTTTGTGTTGACTTCACCACAAAAATGCCAAGCCATAGGATTATAGTTAAACTTTGACATACAATTAATAAAAGAGTGATAGATGTTTAATTTGCCAAGTTTACAGAGGTATTCTCCTATTTCAACGAATTTCACTGGTTAGAGTTTGTTTCCATATATTTGACACATGTTCACTGAAACTCAGTCTAAAATCAATGGTAACCCCTAAAACTTTAACCGAATAATTGCAATGTATTGAAAAGTTGTCTATAGTAAAGTTTAATTCACATTTTTCAGTTTTAGGACCTATTGCTATAGCCTGAAATTTATCGGGATTGGCTTGCATTTTATTGTTTGAGAACCAGTCTATTAACATTTTGTTGTCTGATTCTAGATCTGTTTTAACAATATCAATTTGGTGGTTTGCATTAGACAACGTGTTATCATCTGCATAGTTAATATACAGATCACAGTGCTTTACAAAGCTAAACATGCCATTAATAGAAATATTAAAAAAGTACAGACCCCAAAATAGACCCTTGAGGTACTCCCTTATACAATATAAGAAAATCACTTTTAACTTTCCCTACCTTGACACACTGACTTCTGTCTGTTAGATAACTTTCTATTAACTTTAGTGCATTTTCTGACAAACCATAATAATTTAAGTTTTAGGAGAAGGAGATCATGTTGTAGGCAATCGAAAACCTTACTTAAATCCATCAAGACTGCTGCCACATACTTATTGTCATCTACTGCCTGATTCAAGTCTTCTGTAATTTTTAAAAACGTTGTTTGGCACCCTTATCAAGGCATAAATGCTGATAAGAACACATTAAAATGATTGTTAAACAATAGCTGTCCCTTACAAGTGACGATTGCCCCCGAAAGAGGTGTCTCACAGTCTGTGTCCTCTCAATGTGCTCAATAAATATGCTTTGTAATTTTAAAATCCTTCCATGCATGATAGAGTTACCATGCATACAGTATTCCATTACTTTTAAACACTAAGTGTGACCTTGACCTTTGAGGTAGGGACATGGGTCTTGCAGACAACACATCGGCTTGATGTGCTGAACATGTGTGCCAAGTTATTTTTAAATCAATCAATGCATGACAAAGTAACAGTCCGGACACAAATGTATGCAATGTATGCATATACATTTGTATAAAGGATTCCATTACCTATAAACTCCAAGGGTGACCTTGACCTTTGAGGTAGTGACGTGGGTCTTACACGAGACACGTCGTCTTGATGTGCTAGACATTTGTGCCAAGTTATTGTAAAATACTTCAATGCATGACAAAGTTACAGTCCGGACACGAATGTGTGCATATATGCATATATATAGAAATCCATTACCTTCAAACTCTGTGACCTTGACCTTTGAGGTAGGGACGTTCGTCTTGCACGCGACAAGTCGTCTTGATGTGGTAGACATTTGTGCCAAGTTATTTTAAAATCCTTCGGGGGCATACGGTAAAAATTCAGTAATTTGAGCATTCATAGCCCTTTCAAATACCTTAGAAAACACATGCAGTTTACTAACCGGTCTATAATTTCCTTTGACTAATATGCTGTTCTTCTTATGTTAAGGTGTTACTTGAGCCACATTTAACTATTAGGAAAAATTGAAGTTGAGAATGGTTTGCTGACAAGTTTAGTGAATGGGCCTTGTATAGACTGTTTACCTAGTTTGAGCAATTTTGATGAAATGTTGTCGATCCCATTAGCCTTTTTATGCCCCCGAAGGGCGGCATATTAAAATCGCACCGTCCGTCTGTCTGTCCGTCTGTCCGTCCCCACTTACACATTCGTGTACAGACTGTAACTTTGTCATGCATTGAAGGATTTAAAAATAACTTGGCACAAATTGTTGCAAAAACCCTACCTCAAAGGTCAGGGTCACACTTAGAGTTTGAAGGCAATAGAATCCTCTATATATGCACACATTCGTGACCGGACTGTAACTTTGTTATGCATTGAAGGATTTTAAAATAACTTGGCACAAATATCTAGCACATCAAGACGACGTGTTGCGTGCAAGACCCACGTCCCTACCTTAAAGGTCAAGTTCGAAGGTAATGGAATCCTGTATATATTCGTGTCCGGACTATGACTCTGTCATGCACAAATTGATTTAAAAATAACTTGGTAAAATGTCTAGCACATCAAGCCAATGTGTCGCGTGCAAGACCCTGTCCCTACCTTATAGGTCAAGGTCACACTTGGAGTTTATAGGTAATGGAGTCCTGTATATATGCACACATTCGTGTCCAGACTGTAACTATGTCATGCATTGAAGGATTTAAAAATAACTTGGCACAAATGTCTAGGACACCAAGAAGACGAGACCCGTGCAAGATCCACGTCCCTACCTCATAGTGTTTAAAAGTAATGGAATACTGTATGCATGGTAAAAATTACATACCACAGTTATTGAGCACATGGAGAGGACAAAGACTGTGAGACACCTCTTTCGGGGGCATTCGTCACTTGTGAGGGACAGCTCTTATTTGTACTAATTTTATCGATCTGTTTAGAAATAAAATCATCTGTAACAGGTTTAAAATCCAGAGTAAGTTCACCTTTGTTGTTATTTTGTGTGCTTTTAATGCTAGGAAGGTCTGCATTTACTGGCATTGATTCTTTGTCTATATCTTTCGCTATATATTTTTACGCAAAACGTTATTAAAGACAAAACATACCTCAGTTTCGTTCACATCTGCATTCAGACTTATTTGCTCCGCAGGAAAGCCCGATACAAAACTAATATAAACAGTATATCAATTGCAAAGTGGGCCTTGTGCTTTTTTGAAGTTTTCCCTATATTAGCCTATGCGAAATCAAGTGACCATTGACCCCCCTTTCGGGAAAGGTTAATTTTTACACGGGGTCATGATTTGAACAATTTTTGTAAAGGTCTACAAGGTTATGCTACATACTAAATATCTAAGTTCTACGCCTTATGGTTTCAGAAAAGAAGACTTTTGAATTTGTTCCTATGTTAAATCAAAAGATCCCAGGGGCTTGGTCAGTTTTACCCAGGTTTCATGATTTGAACAAACTTGATAGAAGTCAACTAATAAGTAATGTAAGTGTGACCATATCAATTCGCTGTCATTAAATTCTGTTTTAGTTTGATTTTTTGTTCACAAATACAGCTGAAACATGAGACTCTGTAAAACATTATATATTTAGTTGGTAAAGCACGTCCACTATACTAGCTCAGACAAGAGGTTTTCATGGGTGAAAAACATGAAAAGGTAGGAGAATTTTTTTTTGAAAAATAAAATTTGATGTTGTGTCGAGCGTATCCCTAAAGAATGATAGCATGTCTGCTTTTAACTGACAGCTTTTAACTGTGAGCATCAGTGTGCTTTTTTATATTCACAATAGCTCACATGATATATTGTTGTAAAGCCTGCCAGTTGAAAGATGATGTGCCAAGATCCTTATCCTCATACGGTAAGTACTTGTTTACAATTGATATTATAGACAATAGGTGAAAGGATGGATGGGTTACTGGGACAGGAGATGCAAATGCATTCATGTGTAGTTATAAGTCATGTGTCTGGCCATCAATTTTACTGTAGCTAAGTTTTCCTCATAATATACTTGATAACTGATAGTTCCTCACCGATGAGAATGAGAGCATAGTTGATTATCTTAACATATTCAAGTAAATCAAACACTAACCCCCCCAAAAAAAAAAATCATTTTTTGTATATCTCATTCTACATACATTAATTTTGTTACTGAAGGACATAAACATGTTTACCTCAATTACATTCAATTCAAAAAGTCGTTCAACTGTTCACCGTGACCGATCCGATACGTCAGACAACTGGCGGATAAGGCCGGTATTTCATGTAGCCATGTTTTGAAAAATAACACGGAGCGCGGACACAGAACTCGGAGCCATGGACTACTGGCCTTATTGTCCGTGAACATTGTGCGATGTTTAATATATGGAAGGGTCAGGGGCAATTTCAAATGACCATTTTTTAATATACGTTTATTTTGAATTAGTGTTTTATTTACGTTTACAATTCATTTCAGGGTGTGACGGACAGTTAATGTATTGACCTGACGCGGTTATATCTATGTTAGACCATGCATTTGACAAGTACAGTTTTAGTGAAACTGAGTGTAGTGTACATGCAGACAGTTGCTTTGGTAAGTAGCTATTTAAAATTAAAATAATAATGATCATAATAAAAATAATAATAATGATAATTGTATTAACGAATTTATTTAGCGAGAAAGCGCAATTTCATACGATACTAGTCTTCCGTGCGGATCTCGGTAAAAAATCTATTTATATTATATCTTATATAGTAATCGCACTGTTCGTTCTGTGAAAAAGATTTTCGGTAAAATAAAATAAATATCACATAGCTTTCGGTGGGACAGTAAAATTGTAATTACAGCTATGTGGCACTTATATACTAATAGATTTTGCATTCCTGTCTAACATTACTGGAACATAAATTTAAATAGTTTCACTTCAGCGTCAACCTTCTTCTACAATTAGCAAACTTATTGTAAAAGAGTGTTTATTTTCAAGTTGTTAGTTTTATGTTTGTAAATTATTCCGGGAATAGTCAATGTAAAGATTGCAAGTATTCATTTAATTACTGTATAAGGAACTTCTTTTGAATTCAACATTTATTTTACTTATATCTGTTGTCACTCACAGGACGAAACAAGAATCGTTATTTGGTGGGTAACATGTCTTGGAGGACGACGACACAGCGACATAGAAAGGTTACGTACATGATGCAACTTCCGGGTCATACACGGTACGCGTTTACAAAAACTGAGTAAAAACAATGTTTATTTTATGTCTCAAACTCTACTTTTATTGAGTTTGTTGCAATAAAATGTTACTTCAACGTCATCGTCGTATGGTTTCCGGCATTCTATGCGCTCGATATACATTTTGATGTTAATCCAGGTAAAAAATGTTGATGATTTTCAGTGAGTTATGGAACAGTTTTGATGCAAAATTGCATTGAGCCTTCTGACACTGTTGAAACGTGCACTTGCATTATTACACCAGATGGCGCGCTTGCATAATCATCGACAATTACACGGACGGACGGATAGACATGGCAAAAACAATACATCTCCCCAAGACATAATTCTCCTAAACGAACGGATTATTACGTAGGTGCCGAAAATTGTCGATGATTATGCAAGCGCGCCATCTGGTGTAATAATGCGAGTGCACGTTTCAACAGTGCGTTATGACATGCATTGTTCGTCCAACTGGCATGCGTTGTTTAGCTTAGATATATTATGCCTATTTCAGTATATCGTAGCTGTATTGGTCTATATTAGCAGTTGGCTAATATGTTAAAAGACGTTAAAATCATACATTTCAAGTATGACAAACGCAGTTATTACATTTCGATCCAGTATCATTTATAGAATGTTATGATGAGGGTATGAATGACAGCCAAACAATGCAGTCAGGTTGTTCAACTGAATTTCGACCGTTTACTCAATCATCTTTAAATATAAGTTCAGTTTAATAGCAAATATAGAACACTGATATATAAAATAATGTACAACAATACATCTCTCAGAAAGGTGTAATCATTTCTCCAGTTTTAAGCATAGAACGTATCAAAAAGAAACGGACAAATACACACGTAACAATGCAAGATGGGATGTCAGAAGGCTCAATGTAATATTTGCATCAAAACTGTTCCATAGTGAGTGGAGTGAGTTTATCGGGATATAATCCACCGTTGTATTTCCATAAACTATCGAAAAACATATTAATATAAAATACTGTTTTCGATGTATATTTTTCTCGATGTCAACAATAGAAACCTGATTTGATTTTGCACACTTCAATAACCAGATCTACTGAAACAACTCACTGCAGCATATTTAGGTAACAAGTTGCTTTTCTGTAATGATGCAAACTGCTTTTTCTTTTTAGATGTTTGATTGATGGAGGATTTGGGAATATTAAAACCCTATACAGACGAAAGGACTGTGATACTTTACAACATATTTTCGAAGTAGTAAGCAACAGTTCTATTAGCAACGTACCATTAACCTATGACAGGGGAGATGGATGGGTATGGAGGGCTTGGAATTCTTTCATTGCGGACAGGTTTAAGAAAGTTCCAAATGTTTCAAAATATCACTACTTCAGCTTTAGTTCCGAAGAGCCAGGTGTAATAATGTACATGAAGGAGTCAGCTGTTAATGACAGTGAGATGCGTTTTGTTATTTGCAAAACTCACCTGTTGGAGATGGTCAGAGATGATATCCCGCCTCAAATAGCTCCTGGTGTCCACTCAGCTGAAAGAGTGCGTTACATGTACCGGCACGTGCTTCCTCTAGTCAGACGACCATTTCAAGACATTCTATGTCCTGCTCCAGAAGAGTCATGATTTATTCGAACAAATCGGATTTTGCAAGATACATGTAAATACATACGAGTTGAACGTAGTCCAATGCTAAATCGAAAAGGTTACTTTACATCACGTGTGTATATAGGTACGTGTTAACATTACTGTATGAATTATCAAAATCATTTGTCAGGGTGTGTGAACTATTTTTTTAACCTAGTATACATTTTACGTTTCGGCGTCAAAGTTTATTTGAACTTTTATAGTGACTTATTTTAGTACGGAATAAATGTGTTTATATACACAACTGTGGGATTTTTAAGCAAAGTATGTGTACTGGAAAAGACACCGTATCATTGTGTTGTAGTGGAAAGTGTAGACATGGGAGCTGTCCGCATAATTTGAAAATGTAACTTAGATTTTTTTCATTCAGCAGTTCATAAATTGGCTGTTCTTTTGTAAGCATTTTTGCATTCTCTGTCAAATGCATAGATAGATACCAATTGCTCTAGTGACATAACATGGAGGTATTAAATGCCGACATTTTCACAAAATATTTCTAAGGTATTGTTTTTAATGTTTATGTGAAAATATAATTGATTTTGAATACTAGAGTAGAGCGTAAGACAATATTATTAGGAAAATTTCATTACATTCCGTGGTTGCCAGGCAACAAAAACATATGACTGTATTCTCTGTGTTCAAAAGATTGCTTTATGCAAATATTTATGTATTAATTTAAGGTTTTGAAAACTAAAAAAGCAGTTAATGAAGTCACAAGAAATTATGTATTTTATTGTTGATTTAAGTAGATTTTCAGCTGTTTTGTAAACATTTTTGCATTTTCTTAGATACAAGTTGCTCTACTGACATAACTAGTAGATATTAAGAGCTGAAATTTTCGGTATATTTTCTAAGGTATTGTTTAGAATATTTATGTAAAAACATGATTAATTGTAAGTCTTTGAATACAGCCTAAGACTGCTGAATACTATAGAATTAAAAAATTTCATTACATTTCATTCTTTTGTAAAAGATTTTGCATTATCTGTTGAATGCGTAAATAAATAAATGTTGCTCTTCTGACTTAACCGGTAGATAATAAGTGCTGAAATTTTCGGAAATAGTTGCCAAGGTATTGTTCAGAATGTTTATGTGATAATCTAATTAATTTTGAATACTAGAGTTGACACTAAAACTGTTGAAGACAATGGAAGAAGGAACATTTCATTTCGTTCCCTAGTTGCTAGGCAACAAAAACACACGCCTGTATTTTCTGTGTTTCAGAGGATTTGCTAAAAATATATAAGTATTTAGGTATTAATTTAAGATGTTGAAAACTGAAAAAGAAGTTGATAAAGTCACAAGAACTCATGTGCTTTTAGTTCAGTAAAGTATATTTAAGCTGTTCTTTTGTAAACATGTTTGCACTTCTCCGTCAAATGCATAGATATAATTATTATACAAGTTGCTCTAGTGACATAACTGGTAGATATTAAGTGCTGGAACTCTCAGAAATGTTTCTAAATGTGTTGTTTAGAATGTTTACGTAAATAGGATTGGTGTTCAATGATAGAGCACAGCTTATGCCTGTAAAAGACAATATAATAAGGAAATTTCAACATTCCCTGGTTGCTAGGCAACAAAATATTATGGTCATCTTGTGCCTTAGAATATATAAGTATTTTGTTGACTTTTTCAGATATCAAACACTGAAAAATACATTATCAAAGAAACTTGAAATCTTGTTTTCTTGTCTATTGAGATGAATTTTTAACACCCTTTTCTCAAAATTTTAACGTTCCCTGTCACAGAGGTGGGTGGATAAAAAAATCTCTTGTACAGGAATGGATGGTCTCGGGTCGTACCGATTATAGCCTCTTTAGAGGATGGTGGACCCAATAAGAACAATTACAAACAAAGAATGGATGGTCATAAAAGCCTGAAAATGTCGGGTAACCTTCCAGAGACAACGTACTTTTAGAAAATGCAAATAGAAATGCCCCAATATTACACGAAAATGTTTGACGCGGCATATTATGCGACTGCTTGATTATTTTTGACTAGCTGCTTCTCTTACTTTGCTTTACTGACTACTTTCTTCAGATTGACTAAGTCTGATATATGATGACTAAAACTGATTTTAGCTGACTGACTGATTAACTCTGACCTGTTGACTAACTGACTAATCAAACCACTGACTGATTCCGACATTGACTAAGTAACTCTTGGCTTATTTACTTATTCACTAGTTCTGCTTGATTATTAGTGTTTGACAAACTTGCATGACTGACTCATTATGACTGTCTCACATTTGATACTGACTGACTGAGGCTAGTTGAAGCTTACTGACTGATTACACGTAACTCTGACACATTGACGTACTCTATTTAGTCAAACAACTGACTAATTATGATACCTATGAACTTACTGACTGCGTAGTGTGGCTGACTTCTTGACTCACTGACTGATTAAATATGACTAACTTCCTCTTACTTACTGATAGAAGAATTAACTGGATATCTCTAAATGACTGTTTTATTTTCTGCTTGTTGCTTACCAACTGACTCTTACTGATCAGCCGATCAATTGGTCGGTTTTATATGGCTATATACCCAAATGACTGACGGGCTATGACTTATTCGTAACAATTGCTTATGTAAACTCTCAAGTGTAGCTTGGACTTTTTTAGAGGCACCACATTGAAAGATTAATATCTATCTGTTTAAAAGTCATGTAAGTTTTTAAAAAAATACAGTTTAGAGGAGTAACTTAATTACCTTCACAAAATAACTTTTCATTTGGTTGAGTAACATACAAAATGAACATCAACCACCCCTATTTTATTGTGTCTACATTTTCAGATATGACTGAAAGCCACTGAAGTCAAATAAGCAACAATTCCAAGTGCTTGTGAACAGAAATACAAAAAGAAATTCTGTAAAATTTATTTGTAGACTACAAAAGTAAAAAACTCTTGACTTAGAAATTGTGTTTATGTGTACATGTTTTCAGTGGTCCGCAACAACTACGATTTCCACAAGGCTGAAACTGTCCATAGTACAATTTTATACGGTTTCTACTGTCATACTCAAGGTGGATATTGTAGCCTTCTCTGTGTTGCAATGTTAGCAATCGACCGGTCAATATGAGTATTGACCGGGCAGGCGGACAATATTATAGGTCATTGAACTTGTATGGCGATATATTACTTGGAACGAGCTGATTTGGCGGGAACAACGAGCTTGCGAGATGTTCCCGCCAAATCAACGAGTTCCAAGTAATATTTCACCATACAAGTTCAATAACCTTTTTATTATATACTTTCATATTGAATATGAACAAAATGACATTCTTTAAGCAAAAAACAATAAATGAATCTTGAAATTTCTAAGACAACTAGCGTACTATTTTACCATGTACATCTTCTTTATTGCGTATTAATAGACTCGATTCAATATAGTTGTTTATACGTGACGTCATTTATTAGGAGAAACGTTGACACCAATTATACGGTAAGAAATTTCAGTTGCCGTCCGCCATCTTGTTTTGAAAAACGCAAGAATTTTCCTACGGATGCAGGTTTGTACTTTGAAATGTGAATAAATCAACTTGATGTAAGTTCCTAAAAATGTTTTATCTTTCTTATGACTACATGCAAAACATCATTGTTTTTCTTTATCAATACTAGGCTGATATACGTACCAGTAACTTTCGTAACCAGAACAAGTATTGCATGCCCTAAAAAATTCGAACCATTTTAAAAATGAAACTCTTTTACATCTACTTGAAAATGATGCAAGTTTCTATTTCATTTTAAGACCATAGTTTATTCAATTGTAAAAAAATGTCAAACTTCCACATAGAAACCTCCTTAAAACGATGTTTGCAAACAAATAAAATAGTCCGCACAGCTGATCGCTAAGACCGCCTCCCTTGCCAACGTTCAGTATCATTCCTTGTCAACGTGCAGTACCGTAGAATACTGAACGAACTCTCTAAGGCAAAGTGAACGGGGCAATATGAAAATATATAATAATGGTTAAAACCGGTCAATACTATAATGTTATTAATCAAGTGATTTCATATTGGCCTTGTTATTTGTCCGAAGGCCGAGGGCCAATACGACTGCCCGAGGACAAATAACAAGGCCAATATGAAATCACTGAGTGTTTTTGGACGTATCTCAACCCGAGGGTGGGATTTCCTTATCCACAACTCAATGGACATGGTAGATTTATTTTCTCACCCTTTAGATCGCATTTTCACACAAGAAAGAAGAAATAAGTGCAAGTAGACAGGATGGGGATGAAAAGATGAAAATCAACTTTTTCTCGAATTTTAATTCAAAACTGCTATAGATGGATAGAAAATGATCTAACTAAGAACCCTATGTTCATTTCAAAAATAAAAATTTTACAGTCATTTTTCGATAACTCTATGTGAGATAAGATTTTCCATCACTGCTAAAAATGGAGATTTTTCTGTCCGGTAAGTGAGAAGTAAATGTTCTTGTAACAATAACAATGTTATTTGTATTTAACTACGTAAAATAAGACATCAGCTGGAGTCTAAAAGGGTCTGCATATGAATGGAAACAAAATGGCGTCGTTTAAAAAAATCTAACGGAAGTGACTTCTCCGTATTGGCCCTCTCTTTTAAACCAATCAGAATGCTTGAATTCCATATTGGCCCTGCTTTCTCGTATTGGCCCTGCTTTTTTTTCATATTGGCTCAGTTATGCTTTGTATTAGCTCTAGCTGTTTCATATCATGTGCGCAATTGATCTAATACAGCGTGTAATATTGTAAAGTTGAATAATAATGGTAAATACTGGTCGTTTGAACAATTAGGTCCATCAAACGTGCCCAGCCCAGCCCAGCCCAGCACAGCACAGCACAGCACAGCAAAGCAAAGCAAAGCAAAGCAAAGTAAAGCAAAGCACAGCAAAGCAGCTTAGCCCTGTGTTTTCCAGATTGGAGATGCTATAGCTGCTATTGCATGTAGGCCTACCCCGACCGAGGTTTCCTCTATATGTTTTATTGTAAGACTACAAAAATATTTGAAGATACTTCCTTTTCTTTATATCAATTATTAAACGCATACGACTTTTCTTCACGGGGGATTAAAAAGCTAATTCTCCTAATTTGTCACTGAGGCAGTCGACATGTCTTTTCATTGTTGATTTTAAATGAAAGAAGTGTCCCCATCATACTCACTCTGTATTTCAGCAATGAGAAGAAGTTTGCCTTCCGGTATTGGTTTAAACATGCAGGAACACTTTGAAATCTTTTTCTGATTCACTGAAATGAACACACTCAATTTGCATTGCACTGTACATATACATCTGGTTACCATAGCAATTCGCTGTCATCAAATATTGTTTAAGTGTGATTTTTGCACAAATACACTCTGATAAACATCATATTTTAGTTGGTTATTTAAAATCACTTCCGCTGTGCTAGTTTTGGCAACAAGTATTCATTATGGAATGCCGGTTGACATGCCATTTGCCAAATGCTATTTGCCAATTGCTTATTTGTCAATTGCTTTTTCACTATTGCTTGTTGCTAATTGACCTTACGCCAGGAGAGGCATAGCCACGCCCACCGAAATCAAGGGGCACTACTCCTGCGAAGTCCGACAAACGCACGAAACGCTCATACAGATCTCTATTGAACTAAGTCTGAAATCATTTGTTTTATTCATATATTTGATAATATTTAACTGTCCTATCATCCTTTTGCTGATTTCAAAAATATTTTCATATAAAAAAAAACAACACAAAGTTTACTTTGAGCAGGAACGTAGAATCAACTGTATTCTACGTTCCTGCTTTGAGTGAAGTTTTTTTTTTTTTTAAAGATTTCTAGTATCCAAAACGCGTGCGGCATTCTGTTAACAGATTAAGGCTAGTTATTTGCAGACGCGTTGCAATCATTTGTATTGCCATGAAATTGAAATGTTATTTTAATTAGCACCATAAAATAAGTTATCACATATTTACGGTAGTATTATTATGTCCGCTGTGCATTAATTATCAAATACTCTTCAAATTGGCGTTAATTGAAAAGCTCTTAAAGATTAGATATCGATAAGCATTAAACATGTGTCAACAGTAAAAGTAGCTGTGTGGCCATGGTTTCTGATCTGTATTTCGTGGTAGACTTAATTTTTGTATGCAGTTCTGCGAACCGGATAAGGGATGTTATGTTTGAAACAATGTGACACTTTTATAACTAAAGCAAAACCGATGATATACAGTAGAGCATATAACTTCTGAATGATGCCTCCACATGAAAATCATTTTTTTAAAGTTTATTATTGGTATTGTTTCTTTTTGGTGTTGTTGTTATTTTCTAAAATGATAAACAACTGTATGTCCAGCTATAGCATCATTTATTAGTCACAATTACTTTTGAAATCAAATGTATCAGATGCATCTGACTGACTGACTAATTGGAGTTATTTACTCTCGCTACCGGTCGTAGACATATGACCGAGCATGACTTATATTATCATTGTGCACTTAAAGTTTATGATGTGGAAGTCCCCAAACAACCAGATGCATCGGTCAAAGTCTTTCAAATATATGTACACACACATGATGACGAGTTTCAATAACTTAAAGATACATTTTACAGGGCATGCATTTCATTTTTAACTGCGATCCCCTCCGTGGTTGATTGGTTACAGTCTTACTTATTATCATGAAACATATCCTTAATTTAGAATCACGGGCTCGAGTTTAACTACTTTCCATGTCTCCTAAGCTTATTTGAAGAAGTTGGCAGTTTCGTAGATGTATAGTACATGTCATTCCCTAAAACGATGGTTGCTCAAGTTGTAAATAACTGAAATACTGTTGAAACAGGGCGTTAAAACATTATGACAAGAAACACTATTAAAATCTGAGTTTATTTCGGCAGGATAAACCTTTGAGAACCTCTGAAAGAACGTCAGTCTTCTTGCTTTATTTCTTTAAAAAAGTTGTATAAGATCATTACAAAACGTATGAAGAATCACAAAACTCATAGAACATACAAACTAACCCCGTAAGTACTGTGTGACCATCACGATAAAACTTGTTTATTTCAAAGAAATACTCTTTCTTACATAGAAAATACCTAATATTACATGTCCGTCAACGGATGCATTTTGAATGTTTGACGGACAAAATGGCGGCTAATAACCACGTTCGTCACATGTTGTATCAGCTAGCTGTTTGATTGGTCTGATAAGAGATTCTTATCTGTCAATCAAGAACCTGGCGTAAGGTCAATTGCTATTTCTCATTGCTATTTGCCAATTGCTTATTTGCCATTTGCTTATTGTTATTTACCAATTGCTATTTGCCAATTGCATATTTGCCAATTGCTTATTGTTTTTTGCCAACTGCTTATTGCTTTTTGCCAATTGCTTATTTGCTACTTGCCATTTGCTAAATGCAATTTGCCAATTGCTTATTATATTTGCTTTTTGTGCTAAATTTAGTGTTTAAAAGTTGGCATGATTTCAATTTCATTATTGCAATCTCGTACTGCTTTTTTTCTTGACCTAATCATTTGCGATAGCCTTTTAAGAATGCGCTTGAAAACCCGAGCGACATGAATCACGTCCGTCCCCCTGATATTGCTTTTTGAAACTAATGTACTTATTTCATAGATAAGAAGAATAGAAATAATGTATTTCAAAGCAATATGTTCTTATTTGAAATAGGGCAGCAATCAAAACCTTCACAAATAAACAGACGCTATAAAGGACCGTAGATAGGGTCGAAAAAGGCCATTAAATCATGATGTTTAGCAAATAGCATATAGGCAATTAGCAAATACATGTAATCAGTTGGCAAATAGCAAAAGTCGGTCAAAAGCTATACATAGCATATGCTTATATATATTAAATGTAACATACCGACAGTAAATAAACTTTGTATTTGTATTTTGTATTTGTATTTATTTTGTATCAATTAGCAATTGGTAAATATCAATTCGCAAATAGCAATAAGCAATTGGCAAATAGCAATTAGCAATTGCCAAATACCAATTGGCAAATAGCACTCAGCATTTGGCAAATACAAAATGAGCAATTGGCAAATAGCAATTAGCTGTTGGCAAATAGTTATAAGCAATTGGTAAATAGCAATAAGCAATTGGCAAATAACAATTAGCAATTGGCAAAGAGCAAAAAAGCAAATGATAAAAAGTAATTAGCAGTTACCAAATGGCAATAAGCAACAGCAATTAGCGATAAGCAATTTGCAACAATGGACAAACAAGCAATTGGCAAATAGCAATAAGCGATTGGCAAATAGCAATTAGCAATTGATATGAAATTATAAAATCTCGTCAAGAAAAAAGCTGCATTTATATTGTAAAATATAATAGCTTATTAAATCAATAATTTATGTTCCTGATATTATATTTGACGGCTCGAACACTATTAAACACAGTATTAAAATTATTAAATACACTTTCTAAGATTATTTATTCTGTGTCTATTTGTAAAGTTTTCTTTTATTTTGCTATACTTCAAAAAATAAACTTTTGAAATACGTTTAAACATTTAACCAATACACAAATTTTGGTCGATAATAATCTTAAGATATTCCAACGGCAAGTTTTATACGTCACAGTTAAATACTACATATTCAAGCGACAACAGTTATACAGTACATTTGGATAATTTTAATACATTGTGAATATTAAGTAAAACAACAGATAGAGAATAGCAAGAAATATCTTTAGAATAGATAAACGGGGTTGAGCCGAGGTACATTTTATCATTTATATAAACATTGTTCACGGGTAAAATACCAATGGAGTTTATCTTACATCATTTATCGAAGAGGCGATCACCTGATCAAGAAAGTCTTATACACATTACATTATCTGCGATTCTTTTGTAATATTTGATTGGCAGAAGAAAGAAGGTAAATATCCAGCTTATACAGCAACATGTCGAGAGAACGATCTGATAGTGTGCGTTCAATTTCGATGAGTAATTATCTAGAAAACGAAGAGTACGGAATTGAAGCTAGAAATGAAAATAAGCGCACCCAACTCATAGGTCAACTGGCGGAGCATTTTTTGAGAGACTCCAAGGCAATACCATGTGGTGGTATGGCAGAAAATTCTACGTTACATGAGGATCTAGATGCAGATTCGGATATAATGGGAACGGTTAAAGGTATCTTCGTGACAGAAGACAAACAAAATGACGAAACACACATTTCCATAATAAGGAATGAACGATATGCCGGATATTGTAAATTACAACTTTCGGAAGCATGTTATGATATGCTAGGGAAACAATCACGAACAATCTGTTCTAATATGTTAGGGGATATTTCACGAGCAACTGAAAACCATAAATGTGTCATTGCAAGTGTCGTTAAGCAACAAGAAAATATGCTGATATCTAGCAAGTTATTTAACGAAAATGTAAAAGCACCAGGACTTATCCCACCTAATAGTCTAGATGAACCGTTGGTCATACAGAATGGTCCTGCAAAACGGAACGCTTCGGTAGATTATGTGATAGGCTTTGAACTCATGACATGGCCACAAGAAGCAAAGAAGTGGCAAAATCGTCGAAGAGAACATAACTGGCCAAACCGAGACGTTTTAGACAGCTTGGAGAGTAAAGTCTCGTGCTATGTCGTTCCCATTGGAAATAAGTCATCAAAGGAGTTGGACCTTGAATGGAGGTTATCTTTCGTTGAGATCGAACGAGAGTTAATTTGGAATATGAATGATACTCAGTTTAAGTGTTATGTGTGCTTGAAGAGACTAAAAAAAGTTCATCTGAATAAACAATGTGATGTTTTTGAAAATATATCAACGTATCAAATAAAAAATATAATGTTTTGGATGTGTGAAGAAACTCACGGAAATAAGTGGGAAACGAGATATCTGTTGGGGCACGTACGGCAAGGATTAAGGAAGCTACGAAGTTGCATCTTGAGTAGTCGCAATGCACATTACATAATACCGAAAAACAATTTGTGGCAGAATGTTGTTTTATCAAAGCAAGAAAAGAGTATAGCTTCAAGATTTCTCGGAAATCTGACAAAGAGATCAGACACCATCGAACATATCATAACATCCCTAGCGGAATTAAACATTTCTTCTCTGAAAACATTAGCAATTCCCAAGGATCGAACTTACATGAAAAGGTGTGGTATCTTATTGCGCTGGGGAGATGGATGTTTAGAGGAAGAAACGCTTGAAGAGTTTTATGAACAATTGACTGAAAAAATCCCAGAGACCGATATCTATTTGCCGTGCAAAGGAATTTCTATGGCTAAGTTAAGGTGGTTTATGTTGCTTGTAAGAACGCAATTTAATGATTTAACGGCTAACACAGACCTCTTAATAATGGAAATAGTTGATTTGATGAAAAGTGGATATGATATAGATTACCTTACGTGTTCCCTAAATATAGCTATGGTATACTTTGTACATGGAAATTATTCAGAAGTACTCAAGGAACTGAAGTCAAAATTTGCAAAACTACCTTTCAAAGTATATGTTACTTATAAAAACTCATTATTTAGATTAGGCAAGGATAACATAGATACATTTGATACCAAATCTAATATCATATCTGACCTTCCCACACAGAGACAAGATCTTGTTTTTGACTTTGAGATAGGAAAGATTGAAAGGGACTTTTTACCTTTTCCACTGAAATTACAAAGGTATCTTTTTGGAGGTAGCACACTATTATTCTTAGTCAATCCTCTAGTGATAGGTTACTATCTTTTAGTCCTGTCAGAGTATTACTTAGAACATACGAGTGAAGAAATTGAATCGACACGAAAATTGCTTGTGTCAGCAGTTTCGAATAAATACAGCCGTCTCCACCATTATCATTACTTTCATTTGTATTTGCTTGGACACAGTTATTACGTGACGGAAGATATGAAAAAAGCATACAGCTATTTTGCTCAGTCTGCGATCAGTAAACCTTCTCTTACAAATCCTGCGATATATCACATCGCGATAATGATAAATGATGATATAAGAACGAGAAAACCAAAAATACCTTTAAAAAAAGATAACAACAGAAAATAAAATGTTAACTGCTATCATGCCGCTGGCATATTAATAGGCATTCCTATTTGTATACGGGTAAATCTGCTTTGCTTATATCTCTTATAATTGGTGAATATCAAATAAACTTCATCCTAAAATGAAGAAAACAAACCCGGAAAGTCCTATGCTAGTATTGCAAACATAAAAATTAAGCAACTTTACAGCAATTAATTTCTGGTATATTTGTAGTTGATCATTTGTAGCAAAACAATTGCATTCCGACGACTTATTTCAATGATTTCTTTCTATATAGATTGCATTTAAACAACCCTTACATTAGGTGCTATCTTTTCAAGTATGCTACTTAAAATAATTGATTTAAGTTTTCGTCAATGATTTTACACAAGAAGCTTTCAAATGGTGATTCGTTCGTTTGTCATAGTAATCCAAAGTCTTGAAGAATGCAATTAATTTAAGTTTTACTGAAGCAGCTATATATATATATATATATATATATATATATATATATATATATATATATATATATATGTATATATACTATATATCATACGTACATATATATACACCAGGACTTGTTTCAGTGTTTATCAATTTTGCTAAAATGTCGAGCTGTTTATGAAAACAAACATTAAAAAAATACAATTAAGGCAAACATACTTTGGCAAACAGTATTCATCTTTATATATGGCTCAATAATCCAATTATGCGGCGTGCGTTTCATTTGAGGCATCCGCAGTGCCGATTCCTCGGAGACTAAGTTATATTACAGTAATTTCGAACGTTATTTGTACTTAGAAACAGCATTGTAACAATATGAAAACATATTACATTTATGTATATTGTTTGTTTTTTTTTCAGAAATGTTAGCTATGACAGGTATATTGTAAAATGTAAATTCTAGCAGTGCCCATGTCTCAAAAGAAATACATTTGAATGTTTCAACATAATTTGTATACATTCTAATTTGTTTCATAGTGTGCTTCATTTATATTTGTTAAATATATTGTGCAGATAAAGAGAACTTTACCAAAAGGTAACGTGGTGCTATTATTTCAATGACATCTATTTTGTGGTGCGAGCTATGTAACCAGTTGGTGAAGTGCTCATTTATAACCTTTGACGTCTAATAAATGTTAACGAAACTGTATTGACTTGTCAATTGTCTGTAATAAGTGAAGTGTTATTTACATGAATCAGTTCAAAGTATAATAGCAAAAGCCACAAAGAAAAAGCCGTGTGCATTAAAACTGGGCCTCTGTTTTATTGCACTGATAGTAAGTTTACATGAATAAGTAGACGAAAAATTCAACACCTGATACGAAGTCAGTTCTTTACAGATAGATAACATCTCTAACAAAACGTAAGGAAAGAATGGTTTCTAACCACGAATCAACAAAATACAGATTTTATTACATGTCAAACTATACAGAGGCGACATGCTCGAACAAAAGTTATTCAAAAGAGCAGATATTGTGTCTGAAAGAATTTTAGGATTGAGTATCATATTTTGTCATTTAAGAGTTAACTTGATTTTAACAAAAGAATTTCGAATCGACATTAAATTAATGAATGCAATATATACGAATGTACTGTCTGATTTTGAAACGCAAAATTATTTCTGGTCATTAATTTCAGTCAATTCAAGTTGACAAATTGTTGGCATATTTTGCAAGCACAATGTATTAAATAGCTTTTCGAATAAATTATTGTATGTTTTTTAATCTTTGGTCTACTATTTTATCCAGATGTTAAAACTAACGTGAAAAAATACTGCTTTCTTATATAAATTATGGTTTATGTATAGTTACAATGATTATGGTGAAATCACAGTTATTACATTAAGGTCCCCCATACAAATAAAAAAACAAAAAATAACAAACGACAACTTTGTTTCTATTTTTTATTTATAAAATAGAAGAAAGTATTTTTCATTACTTTTATGAACGTTTTAGTTTCATTTTCCGTCTGAAAACATCGATGATGATATAAAGGGCAGTGAATTAACATCATTTTTTAAAATGTAGCAAATTATGCATTAGACGCATCGTCTGTATTCCAGAAGAAACACAACATGTTTATTTATTTACGTTTGTAACACCGCTACTCTGCTTGAAATATACCTTAGAAGTTGCTCGTCCACAGATTCTGTTGAAGAATTGAGTGTCTTCATGAACATCATTAATTTCTATATATAAGGAGACACCTATGTAAACCGATAATTCGATAAACGGCAGTTACGTACGGTGGCTCGTTTGTGCCAAGTCGTGCGGTCCTGCTGTCGAAATTTCTAAATGCACGACGGACACTTTTGGCACACTGTCCTTTGGTGGTTCGTTTGTGCCATGTCGCGCTGTCGTGATGTCGAATCTCTAAACACGACAGCATGACAACACGGCGGACATTTTTGGCGTGCTGTTGTTGTGACGACCCCGCCAAGACATGTAAAGTTGGCGTGTTGGCGCCTCCTCTAAACAGATGCGACGTTACGACAGCAAGATATGATAGGGTTATTAGTACAGTAACGTGATCAAAAATGCCGGATTTGCTTGAGGCGTGAGACGGATCAAACGAGTGCGTAGCACGAGTAAGATCCGACCTCGACGAGAGCCAATCCGGGTTATGGATCACATTACTACATTAATAACCTTTTTAATATATCTTTTGACACTTGTCCGCGCGAAAAAAATAAATTAAATGACATTTTAAACATAAAATTGAAGAAAAACTCTTTTTAGCGCGAACTAAGCGTTGTGTGCGAAGTTATTTTATTGACGTTATCGTATGAACCAAACTCCTCACAGCGATTTGACTGTATACTGTAAGGGGAAATTACCACTGCGGGGAGTTTGCGTAAGTAGTATCGGTTCAGTCAAAAGCGACGTTATTAACGTCATGTTTTTTCAGGGCCAATTGAATGCACTGTTACAAATAATGACACTGTGCGTATTGCACGTACATACAATACGGATTTTTTTTTCTGTCAGGCCGTATTTGATAGTTGAATAAAAGCTGTATTTTGACAAAGTATTTATAGGTATATAATAAATAGATGCACCAACAATCCAAAAAGATGCGAGACAACGACAAAAATAGCCCGTCTTCCTGCGACGCGACTTCGCGTTAGCACGACATTGCACAAACGAGCCCTCATAGTTACGTGACAATATTACCATAAAAAGACATAAAGCGTTGCAAACTCTTTTGAATTTAGTGCAATTTCAAACTATCTGAAGTAGAAGTTCGTTTTTCTTTTACATAAATTTACATTTATCATATAAGATTTGTATTAATCGTAGACTTCAATGTGATGTTTGAGGTCTTTAAACGTTGTGGGAACGAAATTTACATTTTTTAAATCTTTATTTCAACTGTAAATGAGCAGCTTTAATTTTATGTCAAGCATATGTGACTGAACACATGTTGTGTACGTCGAAAGAACATATTAAAAACCCTTGTGTTTATTCATTGTGTATGCGATCAATCCCCGCTGTCCATGAATGCAATTCGTGTACGCGTGGTATCGCACAGAGAGCGATTGTTCGCAAATACGGAAACACATGCGGACAGGGTTTCAGCATTGATGGACCGTACATGCCCTGGAACTGAAAATATCACACGTGTGAACAAAATATTTCGGGAATGTAGCCTTTAGTTTTATCTAATTAGAGCTCATGTCAGAATTCAAATATACCAATATTATTTTGAACGATAACTGAGAGCAACGTAACGTGAAAGCACACATCTTGCGGATTTTACAGGGACGTTCATAATCTTTAAACTAGTAGGTATCGTATTATGAACATCGGATGTGAATATTTTTGAAGTCAAAAATTTACTCATCTCTTACCTGCCTCTCTATATAACTTGTACAAGCAGTAAACAAGAAGGAACGAAGTGCCCGTTTTGATGCCAAAACTACAAGGACACGAATATAAATGAGGCAGTACGATGCATTCAAATATAGTACCTTCCTTGTTAAACATAGGTTTTTTTGTTCAGACAATGCTACTTGGATTAATGAATGAGGGCCGATAACGTTTTTAAAGCATCGTAAACTACGGGAGGACTTAAGTCGAATGGATACATTCACATAAGTGAATCATTATTTTGAAATTGATCAGATCGGACTGTCGTTTTAGATGCTTTTAGCGCTAACAGAAATACCCAAATTTAATGTTTGTTCAGACAATGTAAGTTTAGCAAATTTTATCTAAATAGCAGTCAAGGCCTAAACCAATAAAACTGTGGGCCGGGAAACACAGAGAGTTAGGATATAGTATTTTCTTTTATTACTGCGGGTATTGTTGCGCCGGTTGTAATTCTCGCAACCTAAAATATGTTAACAATGCAGCTTACCCCTAATTTCTTGACCTAAGCGACGATTTCTGCAGCCATTTTGTGTGGACAGTGTACTATTGCGACCACGTGATACTCTCCGGTGTTATAACTTATGACTGCAAAAATGAGATTTTGGAGTATTTTAGGACAATATACGCGAAAACGATGAGAATTTCAGGACTCCAAAAATGCACAAAGTAAGAGTCCGACACCAAAATGGGGGTAAAAGTTAGACACTTCGATAAAGGTTACTTTGTTATATACAATCAAACCTGTGTTAAAGACCACCTCCGAATAAAGAACACCATGCAAATATAGAAACAAGAAGGAAACGATCTTACTGCACTATTCAATAATCGGGGACAGTCCGTGTATTTTCGAAATAGTTCCACTGGCTTAAGCGAATTTTAATGCCAAGTTCACTGTTGACGCCTTAAATGATAAAAAACAGCTTGGAAGTCGGTCCATATTGTTAATACAATGTCTTTGTCTGGAATACAACTTCTGAAAACGGGTTCTAAGGCGAGTAATTCCCCGTGATCACAGTTTTGTCTCCGGTTTAAAACGCCCAGTGCTAAACAGGTCAGCAAAAACGATCATATATTTATGCAACAGATATCTAGGTTCATCTTAATCACCGGAATAACCTGCATTTCATCGATTTTTAATGAAATCCTCTATTGTTTCATGAAATTATCTTGACATCATAAAATGACCTTGAAATGAAATAAAACAAAATTGCTTCTTGTTACAGACATTATGCTAACTGCTTAAAACTTCATAATAAAGGTCATTTTTTCGTAATATGTCCGACAACATACTCCTCCGTGCAGTGAAAGGTTAGCACTGACACGTGTGAAATAAATAAATGTAACCTCCGACTTTGTCGCTTATAATAGAGAAAAGTTGAGTGTCTTTCGGAGAATTGGAGCGATGTTTTGTTCTTCTTAAGACGATGTTAGGTAATTTGCCCGCCTGGTTAAACTTACCAAATAGTTCTTAATTGGCTTCACGACTTGAACTCCTAAACAGCGATATCGACAGAAATCATAAAAAGCAATTTTTATGCTGCTTCTTTTGTGCTTAAAGGTCATACTCTATAACTGAGTTCAAAACTGAATAGCCTCACAAAATATAGAACACATAGATCTTTGATGTATTTTACCGTTATCTGCATTACGGTAGATTTTGGGGCATTTTAGGACAATTTACGAAAACGATGAGAATTTCAGGACTCCAAAAGTGTAAATATTAAGATCCGACACCAAAAGGGGGGTAAATGTTAGTTAATTCGTTAAAGGGTATTCTTTGTATATAAAGTCAAACCTGTGACTAAAAGCATACTTCGAATAGACGGCCATCATGCAGTGAATAAATTCCAGTAGGGAGATCATCGTGGAAATATTAATATATTGTAGACAAGTATTTTGAAATAGCAACTGGCATTAACTCATAGGTCAAGTTCATGGTGACCTTAAAATAAAAAACACCTTAATTGGCTAATATTATTAATTCATGTCTTTGTCGGAATAAACTTCTGACAGGTTCTAATGCAAGATCATTGCGTGATTTCAGTGTCGCCGGTTTGACGCCCAAGTTCTAAACAGGTCAGTAAAAACGATCATATATGTACAACAGACGTCTAGGTTCAGCTTGACACCGGAATACACGTCTAGTGAACAACCTGTCATATATTTTTAAAGAACCAGTTTTGAAAGTATCTGTTACATCATAAAAAAAGCCTTGAAATGAAATGGGAAAGCAAAATTGTTCTTGTTAAATATTAATGTATAGCTGCTTAAAACTTGCAAACGTAAATTTTGTATTTGAAACATTATTCCTTGTATAAAAGCTGACCATTTGTCAATGCTTAATGTCTAAAATAAGATAGACTTCACATGGAAGTCTCAATAGGCATTGTTTCCTCGTAGGAAAATTGGCTGCTTTCGTGCATTATTGAATTACAAATCATTCCGAAATAATATTTTTTTTATTTTCCTAAGTGCGTAGCAATTGAACATACTAAATTTCCTTCAGAATTTATCGTGATTATTACTTATATCGAAACAAAATTTTTTCCATGTTATATAAAGTCTATATTTGATCCCCAGTTTGTAAAAAGTGGAAGCATCAAAAGTTAATTCCACACACGAGCTTCGTGTCATTTTTTCCGGTATTCATTACGGCGATATACATTCACTGACGTTTATTTAGGCGGCAAGTTTTACATGCCGTAGTTAAATTTGAACATTCAACCAGTGACAGACGTTTGTTTCGCAATGGGACTATTTCATGTAAACAAAGAGATACAACATAGCAATACTTTCAAATAAGGAGCGGTCAGATGCAAAACTTGGCGTTTCGTAAAGATTTCAACTATCTGTTAAAAAAAATTTCGAAGTCGAGTTTAAAAGACTATCTTCAGCCGCTACCCGTGCAGAATCTCAGCCTGTAGTAATTGTTTAAAATCGGGACACTACTTCCATAGGTCAATTTACGGAGCTCGTTATTTCCGTAAATTTTAGACTGGTCTGGCGTATTGCTGAAAATCAAAAGTTACCTGATGTTACAGAGATACACAATCAATAATTATGAACCGTCTAAAAGGGTTATTACGTTGCACAAGGACAATTTTACTTCAGTGACTATAGAGATGATATCACATATATCTACATTATAAGAAATAAACGATATCCCGGATATTGCAAATTACAACTTTCGCAGGCATATCATGATAAATTGATAATATTGAAGAATTATGGTACGTTTAGTAATAATCTACAAGCAATCTGTGACCAGAATGATGTCATTGCAAGTGTCGTTACGCAACAAGAAAAGATGCTGATTTCAAGCAAGTTATTTGACAAAAATGTAGAAGCACCTGGACTGATACAACCCGATAAACTAGATGAACTGCTGTTCCGACAGAATGGTCCTGCAAAACGAAATGCTTCTGTAGATTATGTGCGATGTTTTGAATTTATTACGGGGCCACAAGAAGCAAAGAAGTGGAAAGACCGCCAAAGAAAACATAACTGGCCAAGCAGAAAAGTTTTAGACAGATTAAATGTCGTGTTACGTTGTTCCAACTGGAAACAAGTCGTCTGAGGAATTCGACCTTGAATGGCGGGTGTCTTTTGTTGAGATAGAACGGGAGTTGATTTGGAATATGAATGATACTCAGTTTAAGTGTTACATTTGTTTGAAAAGACTTGAAAAGAGTTATATGAACGAAAAGGGTAATGAGTTTGAAATGATTTCTACGTATCAAATAAAAAATATCATGTTTCGGATGTGTGAAGAAATTCCAATAACTAATTGGAAGAAGCGGCATCTGTTACAGAACGTACGGCTGGGATTGAGAAAGTTACGGGATTGCATCTTGAAAAGTCGCAATTAACATTACATGATTCGGGTAACAATTTATGGCAAAATGTTGTTTTACCTAAGACAGAAAGGACAAAAAGCTTTAAAATTTCTCAAATGTCTCATAACGAGATTAGATACCATCAAATATGTCACTATATTGCCTGAGAATTTAAAATTTTCATCAGCATCTCCTAACGTATTTGCTTACCACAGAAGGTGTTCTATTCCTCTAGATTGGGGCTCTAAATGTTTGAAAAAAGCATAGCTTACAAAGTTTTATCAAAATCTATTTGAAAAATTCCCCGAGACCGATATCTGTTCACCGTGCAAAGAAATTACAATGGCTAAGTTAACGTCGTTTACATTTCTTAAACCTACGTGTGCGTATCGAATGAGTGGTATTGACGAGGAAGATGTAACTTCAGTCCCAGAATTCATAATAAAGGACGTAGTTGATCAGATGAAAAGTGGAAAAGTGATTACCTAACATGTTCCCTAAATATAGCTATGTTTTATTTTATACATGGACAATATTCAGAAGTACTGAAGGAACTAAAGTCAAAACTTTCAAGTCTACCATGCACATATTACGTAACTCATTATAACCATTTGTTTAGAGTATGCTTAGGCACGGATAGATTATCTCACTTTGATGACAGATCTTGTGACCTATCTGACCTTCCTACACACGGATAGATTATCTCACTTTGATGACAGATCTTGTGACCTATCTGACCTTCCTACACAGAGACAAAATCTTATTTTTGACTTTGCTGTATTGTGGACTGAAAGGGCCTTTCTTCCGTTCCCACTGAAATTGCAAAGGTATCTTTTCGGAAAAGGTTCAGAAGTAGACTTAGTTAATCCTCTTGTGATAGGTTGTTATCTTTTAGTCCTGTCAGAGCATTAATTAGGACATACGAGTGAAATGAAATCAAAACAAGAGTTGCTTGTGTCAGCAGTTTCGGACAAATACAACCATTTCCACCGGTGTCCTTACTTTCATTTGTATCTCGATGTGCTCAAGCTATTATGTGACGGTATGAATAGAGTTTACAACTCTTTGCTCCATCTGCAGTTACGAAACTATCCATCCAAATGCTGAGTTATATCACATTGCGTTAATCACTAAATGATGACCTTACCTTTTATAAAGGGATATGCGACTTGAATACGACACGTCATCTTTAAAGACATAAAAGATCTTTGACAGATTATAACATAAAATAACTTGCCATCATGCCGATGGCAAAGTTCCAGGCTAGACATTCAAATTGTTGAAATATATAGCACTTGTATAGAGGAATCCATTACCTTCAAACTCTACCTATCCTAGACACTCTGGAATGCTCGACACGGGTCTTGTCATATACAATTAATTTCTGTTAGGATTATTATTTATTGTAATTAATTTAAAGAAAACAAAGCTTAAATCCGCTTACTATTCCTATGATTTCGATTTTTTTCTATATACATTGTATAAAAACAGCCTGAACATCTAGGGCTATATTTTCAAGGGACGATTTTCTTTTAAGCAACTGGTAAATTGTCCCTATAGTTCGCCAATGATTCTAAACAAGAAGACTTTTGAAATGAATTTCATTTAAATTTTGTTTGACACAGTCATCTGCTATAGTTTTTGAAGAATGCACTTAAGTTAAACAAGCTTTTAATAACTGACGCAGCATATATAAAATAAATGGCATGAACGTATATACTAGGATTGTTTTCAGTGTTTATCATAGTAACATTTCTGAATACTAAATCGCAGATCTGAATTGAACAAAGTACACGAGAAACTTGAAACTTTTGAGAAGAAAATCAAGGAGCTGGACACGAACCAAAACAAGTTATGGTCGGATCTTGATTCGCAAGGCATAAGTAGTAACAGGGGAAAATATCGACACTTTAGATGATCTTCTGGAATAAATGATTTCGAATTTTCAAAGATTACGAAATAAGTTCTTAAAACTTATATTAATCGCTCTTTTGACTCACTCAATAACAGCATTAGTAACACACTCATTACTTTTGAATCCAAATCAATGATGAACAACTTGATTATTGGTGGAATTGCACAGGAGGGAAATTAAAATCAAGAGCCTCTAGTTAAATTGTTCATTAAAGATGACTTGAACAATAAGCAATTTAAACAAACGGTAAGCAGATTGGCCGTAAAAACATTACTTAACCAAGAAATAAGTAGCAGTTTCCAAAGAGCTTGATGATAAAACAGCAGTGAAATATGTAGAGAACAATCTTGATACAGAATCTCTCAAGTACATGTATCAGTAGTTGCACATCGTCGACGGCTGGCACGAATACTCTAAAACGCATGAAATGACAAACAGGTTGCATACATTAAAATGACATTATGCGCATCTTACCTTTCTGGTGATAGTTTTATAAAAGCAATTTTCGGTTGCTGTGCATTTAAATGTGTTAAACTTATGATAATGCCGCATTAGTATTTGAAGTTGGTGCTTTAAAAATTAAAAATGGACTAATAAAATGATAGTTCATTTGTTATTGTTGTTGTTGATAGAGATTTAGGCAGTGGAAGGGAATCAACTCCTGCATGCAGTTGTTTTTTTCTTAAATTGACTCTCCCAGTCAAAAAAGGAAAAGTAATATTTGGAAAGTTATTATTTCGTACTGGTAGCAGGAAGAGTTTGGTGTATTAGGTTAAAAGCTATTATTTCCTCTACCCTTTTTACACACACCTATTTCAGCTGGCTTTTTACTTTAAAAATGTGCTTAATTCCACTTTTTAAGTACAGTAAATTGACCGTTAACATAAAGGAGTATAGTGACGATAAATACGAGAAAGCTCACTTGGTTGTAAATGAAGGTGATCTAAGTAAGGAATTATTGTCTTGCATTACAAAAACTCGAGACGAATAATTATAAGAATATACATATGTAACAGTTTGATATTGTTCTTTGTTTCTTGAGTCTGGCCATATAAACATTCATTGCATGTTCATTATTACATAATTATTATTTTCAAATGCAAATTATACTTAGTGTTATAATTCCCATAAAATAGATTTTTATATTATAATATTATAGGAAACTTTCTGCATTTTCACAATCTGGTACTGATAGCTCTACATTTTCGTTTATCGTTAAAGATTTATTATTATACATATATGCAACAAATCATCATATTTAGATGTATGTGATGTATTTCATATTCAGTTTTCAGACTAAAGTTATAATGTATAGAGAAATGACGTTACGTCACGTCCGCTCTATATTGTTATATTACGTTGATATGAAAATTACATACTTGACAGTAGTAACTAATCTTTATGATACATTTTGTGGGTAAAATTACTCAAAGAATATTTTTATTTGAAAATGAAGTATATTAAGCTAGTGTGTATATGGGATGACCCATCGCCTGCGAATAATGTAGTAAACTGTAAATCATTTGAAATATTAAAAATGGATGTAATTGAATTGAGTCAAAATATAGGCACGTACACAGCTGCATCTAATGGAAGAGTAGGTATACATTCCGACTAGTATTTTGGTTGTGATGCAAATATTTTTGGTCTAGACGACGTCAAATATATCCCCGACAAACTCTGACAATTCAAGGTTTACAGTTACACGATTAATGCCAATCTACCGGTCTCGGACTTAACTTTTATTAGGGCGACTTTTTAATATTGCCCATAAAATAGTTTTCTTTGTATTACAATATTATAGGAAACTTTCTGCATATTCACAATCCGGTACTGATAATTCAGCATTTTCTTTTATCGTTAAAAATCTATTATTATACATATATATAACATATTATCATATTAAGATTTATGTGATGTATTTCATATTCAGTTTTCCCGCAATTTGATGTGACTATGGTTCAAATGTATAGATATACGACGTTACGTCGAGCCCGCTTAATATTGTTATTCTGATTTAGGCTTTCGCCGAAACGTTAATATGAAAATGATGATATAAAAACGTTGTTGTAATAATGTGTTGTTGTTGAATTTTCGATTCTTATTATTATTATAGGAAATTTCAAACGCCAAAAGGAGTATTGGTGAGATTGCCGTGTACCATAACATGCTTGACTGAAGAAAATTACCATTATGATACATTTTGTGGGTAAAATTACCCAAAGAATATTTTTCATTTGAAAATGAAGTATATTTAGGCGGAGTGTGTATATTGGAAGACCTATCGCCTGCGAATAATGTAGTACACTGTAATTCATTTTAAATATTAAAAATGGATAAAATTGAATTGAGTCAAAATATAGGCACAGTACACATAGCTTGCTATCTTAATGGAAGAGTAGGTATACATTCCGACTAGTATTTTGGTTGTGATGCAAATATTTTTGGTCTAGGCGACGTCAAATATATCCCCGACAAACTCTGACAATTCAAGGTTCACAGTTACACGATTAATGCCAATCTACCGGTCTCGGACCTAACTTTTATTAGGGCGACTTTTGGAAGCCCGATATTTGTATTGATATTTTGCGCTGACCGTCTGCAGTTTGTGCAGTCTTGTTATTGAAAACATATGCAACATACAAAGTTGTTTTTTTTAATTTAAAAGGTAAATGTGCATTTGAGTCACGGATGGTTTTGACAACAACATTCAAGTATTATGACAACAGCCTTTACAAGAACAAAGCCGATGTACGCAAGAAGTTCAGTATTTTGTATACCCAGACATTAATAAATAAAGATCTTAAGATCTTTCAAATTACTTCAACGTATGCAAAGATTAAAACGTGAGATAACAAAAGAGTGATTATAATATAAGTGGGCTCCACGTTGACAGTGAATCATTATGTCACAGTTAAGAATTTCAGTTAAGACGGTGAGACGTTCATGTCCATTCTTTTATCTCGAAATCTAAAACAAGATTGTGTCTGTATGTGCGTAGGTCAGGTAGGTTTATAGATTCGGCATTAAAATGATGCACCCCATCTGCGAGTAATTATGTTGATACGTTTATGCTGAGAGGTTATTTGCTTATAGTGATGATATTTTATCGACGAATTTCACCTTGTTGTTACTCGCAGAAAATTAAGAATATCTTCAAAATATTGTAAAGTAAAACAGCAACTAGTTATTACATTTGCATCAACGGTTTAAGCTCCCCATTGTGCAACTAGGATAAAGGTCCTTTTGACCCGGTAACATTTAGCATTGTTGAGAAACACTACCGCGCAGTCATTATATGACAACTCCATATTGTTATAAAAGAAATTCACTAAATGCTCTTAGGCTTCAAGCTGGTAGGTAAAACAGTCCCCCACCGGGGGAATTTTGTAGACACTATTCTTTTGAAAGCCCAATATCTGCTTAACATTTTCACATTGTCTATATGCTGGTCATTGATGCAAAAGAAAGTTACACCATGTTAATTTACGCCACCCCCTAAAATGTTGATGCAAAATAGTCTTTTTAACCTGAATGAAATATCCATTTTGTCCCATCACTGTATACTGTATTACAATAATTGCATTTAATGTCTACATTGAGCCTTACTGTTTCTAAAAATACACATTACATTTTTGAATACACTCTGAACGCCGTAATCCACGTTACAGAATGTTACAGTAAAATACAACAAGAAAAGGCAACTTAAATGGTGCTTAACTAGTCAGAATGTAATAATTCTTCCTTTTTTTCAAACATATTACTACATGTATATATTCATACATTTTGGGAATTTGGTGGCACTTTGACAAATTTATCTCATAACAGATATGTAAACCCTTCACTTTTCTATGTTATTGAAAAATTGCAATATTAAATGTTATTTGGTTTTTGAAGTGGTATATGGGGATATATTACCCGCCTAGACTTATATTACCCGAGCCGTTAGACTAGGGTAATATTATGTCAAGGCGGGTAATATATCCCCATATATCACATCAAATACGAATTTCAATTTTATTACCCTTCCCTGTCTCAAATATTAAAAGATTCCGTTTATGTTTTATTTATTTAACGACTGAACGTAACCAGACGTTCAAATCCCCTTATGATACCTCACTGTCAATGCGTGACGTCACAAATCAGCACGGACTTATACATTGACGTAGTGTACGTGGCGAACAAGCTCACGTTCAGCATGAGGTACAGTTACGGGGTTACGTTAAGTGTATATTACCAGCTTGCTCGTAAATATCAAAATCTGTAAACGGATCGTTGACCAATCAGAAGACCGCAAATTCCATAGAAGAGTAATAAAACAGTATATATGCTAAATTGTTCTTACATGAAAAAAATGAAAAAAAAAACATAGTCCACTCAAATCAGCTACCAATTTGAGTGCAACAAAAGGTGTCTATATAAAGCAAACATGCATGACATAATGTGAGTCACTGATATCATGTCATTTACTTTGCAAAACGGTACTTGTAATTACTGAAAAATAAAATGAAACTGACATTAAATATACGCTATAGATGTGTAAATGTATGAAGAAAAAGTCATTTAAAGATAAAATTGGTAAACCACAAAATTTATTCTGATATTTTCGTTACCATGCTTATTTATTACGTTACTACATATAAAATAGCTATGTTTTTGTCTGTGAAATGTGGACTTTCTTATGATTATTTGTGTCAAGTTTGGCGACATTTTTTCTGCGTTCATTTTAGTTTATGTTACTCCATCATTACTTTCTGCTTCATACAGCACATCCGCCAAACTGTTAAGTACATCGATATTATCGATCATTGTCCAGGTGTTATGGCTAGTAGCCATACGCCCTGAAACACATTTTGCGTTTTTAAACGACAGCAAGGAAAATACATTCAAGTTGTTAGAAGAGTGAAACACGTTCCTTGACGGCTGCTGAACCGATGGTGGATCTCCTGACATCAACACGGCCCTTTTACCGAGCTGGTAGATTTGCACAAGTAGTAGAGGAGATTGAGAGCTACATCATAGCAATGCGATTCTAAATGATATCTCCTGACATTATTCTGCTTCTTTGCTCACGATTTTGAGTCGACAAGGAACAGGCGTCTTTACTGACAATGACGAAATACTCGGTTTATGAAAGGAAATCTTGGAGAAAGCTTACCATATAGGTGAAGAAAGCGAAGACCAAGAATAAAAAGAAACAAGCGCTCCGGTGTTGTCAAACTGAAGGACTAAAAAGTGTGATTTCTACGTCACGCAGATCCAATTCAATGTTTGAGACTGCTGCAGAGTTAATAGGCTACAAGAGGAGTGCCAAGATGTCTGCAAGTACACGGATGACATGAATAGATGAGTAGAAACAATGGAAGGAAAACCTCCTATACTTTAAATCACCAAGGTTGAATGAGAGGGCTGCTGCCCTGTACATAGAAATAGACAGGCAAGTCAAGATGTCTTGCAGAAAAGAAAAATGCCAGAATACACTGTATTGAGCGACTGGCATTTGAATCTGAGCTTATCGGCAAACAGCAAGACATAAAGACCGTCTACCAGCTCTCCAAGAAACTATGAGGTGAAAATGTACAAAACCAAGACATTCCAGTGAATGCAAAGGTCTCACAGAAGAGGAAGCTTAGCTCAAGTAATGGAGCATTTTGAATACATCCTGAACCGATCACAGTCACCAATAGATGCTGACATCAATGAGGCATATCAAAATCTTGACAACATTATGGGACAAATTATTCTACAAGAAGTGAAGACAATTTGACACAAGCTAACAAATGCAAGACCGTACGATAAGACGGTGTGTGTGTTTGCTGAGATGCTGTAGACAGAGGACTAGGAACACGGTGACTGCCGCAGCGTATTCTTCAGATGAAAAGCCAAGAAAACTGTAGTCTGCCTCCTTTAAGGAATTAGTGATTTTTGTAAGTATTCATGGAAGGTGCTTGCATTGCTTTATACACTTTGTCAGTGTGTTACCAGCACGAAAATGCAGTCAAATTGGAGAATTACATATTCACTTTGCAGTAATAAACCAAAGAAAAAGGGAGGTAATTCAAAAATGAAAAATTCTCAAAATCCTAAATTGAAGATTTGTCACAGTATTATGCCAGAAAAAATACCTAAGGTAACTGGAAGTCACATTAGGCAAATTATTCAACAATGTGCACATATTAGACACATGATAACAGGTGTTTTAATGTTAAATGAACTTTTATTAGCATTTCATAATGAGTAAAAGGCCGTCCCGGTCAACTGTTTGTGTTAAACTGTAAATTGTTTGACAGTTAAGATTAGTCGGTCTCTGCAGAGTGTCTGCTTAGGACTGGCGATTAAAGCGTATATGACTTTGTGACAAATAGTGGCAGATTTGGCGCGAAACAATTGAAATTTCAGACACCAGTGTTTACCATTTATATGCACATTTTCAACATTGCTGTTCATATTTTATATGGGGAACAGAGGCTTAAATTTGGGTTAAGTGCACTGGTACCTGTTCATAGTGTCTTCTTGCAAATGCTGAATGACTGTCGTGCAGCTGAAATTGCACTGTTTGTCACATACTTTGAAGTCCAGTCTTGGGCACAAAGAACAGCAAAACACAAGTTATTTTTGATAGTTTTATTGCATTTATACTAAAGTTCATATAAAACATGCAATTCATTAAACCGGTAAACTTTTTCTGATTCTTAAGGAGGCAGTATACTGTTTTAGGCTGTTAGTGACGAATTGGCCAGGATTAAATTTACAAATTAGAGGTAAAATGCAGATCCAAGTGCATGGTCTTGGTTGATAATATTAATACATGCTATATATGCATTTTCATTGTCAAGTATTGAGATTTAGTGATTTGATGAAATAGAAACCAGTGACATTGACCTTGTAGTAGTGACGTAATGGCTGCTAAGTACGAAAGCATGTCTGTCTAGAATTAGCCGGGAATGCAAGTTTCATTTTGACAGGGACCCTTGGAGATTTGAAATTTTGAAAAAACGGTATGGAAACCTTGTAGCATGGAGCTTGTTTTCTTGATTTACAGTGTTTCAAGAGTCGGAAACAGAGTAGCAGTTGGTTCCACCAGTACAGAAGAATGTTCAGTGGTAGTGTAAACATTAGCAAAATGTGTTATTTTGTCGTCAGATTTCGCGATATCTGAAAACACAGAATGCTGAGCTGGTGGATGACGGTTTTGGTTTCGGACTGAAATTACTGGCATTTTTTATTGAGTCACACATGATCATGCTAAAAATGTACTACATTTGTTTCAGGTATGTGATTACAGTGTTTGGGTTGTGGTTTTGAAAGTTGCGGAGTCGAGTGTTGTGTGAAAAGCCAAGAAAACTGTAGTCTGCCTCCTTTGCTCTTGTCTGTTTGCTTCGAGGAATTTGTACCTAGACTGACAGTGAACTGAACAACATGCTCTTGAACCTAGCGCTATCAAAATTACTGTATTACATATTAACCCAATTTCTTTCATGCAACTACTTTTAGTTTCTTTTTCGACTTGAGTTCTTTAGAGAAACAACTTGCTCAATCATTATATCAATGTACGTTGATTTAAACAAATATGTGGTTATGTAATTTTCCTAATGTTATGCTTTATTTTATACATGTGATAGATATCAGCATGAATATTCAAGAGACAATTTTTGCTCATTACTGAGTTTACCTTTCGGGTAAATAAATTGTCTGGACGCTCAAACACTCCAATTATTTAAGTATCAAAAATGTTATGATGCATTATTTGAAACGCAAAAATTCCATACACTTATAGTGATGTATTTAAAGTATCCGATTATTAGTGATAATCCGAACGCTACTCCACTCTGAATTTTGTTTATAATAATCCTGCATTAATTGTCTCTATTTTCATCTATTTTGAAAACACATTGAAGTGATAAATTTTATTTTACTATGAACTTACAACCACGTATTAAAATTGAAATGAATGGCATTGTCGTCTACATTTTGTAACATTACTGTCTAGTGGTAGACCTGCAAGTAAGGGCACAACTGTGTTTTAATACAGAATTATCAAATAAAAAATAATAAATATTAAACAGAAAAGACAAACTTCTGGCATCTTAAAACAGAATATTGCTCAACAGTTTGGTCCTTTATTTGATACATTAAAACAAGATCATTAAGCACATACCTATTTTCTCTGTATAGTACATATTTTCATTGATAAGCACTGGTAACGTAAACTACATAACTTTTTTATGTTCAGGAATTACAATACAACATTTACTAGTTTTGGAGGTACATATTAATATGCCTACAACTAACATCATTTTTTTTCTGTCAAGGGAATATATGTATATATATTTATATTGCATATAGGTAACGTAGAGAAAAGTCGCGTATCGGACGTTTGCCCCAACGACCAGTGTGTAAACAAATGGACTTGATAGGTCTTTCAAAATACTTCAAGAACAATCATACTTTACAAAAACCCCCATATCTGTCTAAGTATATGTGTTTATCAACTTCATGTTAGATTGGAGATGTTATAGCTGCTATTAAGGCCAGCTCTCACCTAAGTTTCCTCTATATATTTTGTTGTAAGACTAAAGTTTATTTATTTAAAAAGAAAAAGCTTAGAAAATACTTGATTCTCTTTATATAAATAATTATGCGAATAAGAGTTGTATTCGCGAGGGCTTTGTAAAAAGTGACCGTTCGGTTGTATGGGTAGGCTACATGTTTTCTCATTGTTGATTTTAAATTAAAGAGGTGTCCCCGTCATTGTCACTCTGTATATCAGTAACATTCACTCGAGCTTTAAGAAAACGTTTGCAATCAAATGTTGGTATCATGTAATTTTTTCTGCTTCACTGAAATAAGCAGACTCTATTTGAATTGCAGTGAACATCGTAAACAATTACATTTGGCTACCAATTTAGCTTGATGTTTGCACAAATACTCCAGAAAGATGATTCTCCTTTAAACATCTTATATTAAGTTAGTAAAACATTTCAGCTATGCTAGTTCAGACAAGAAGCATTCATAGGTGACTTATCTATTATTTTGTAATACTTTAAACCATAAACTGTACCGATTCTTTTGCAAAACATTTAAACATTTAATACAAATTGTGGTCGATACATATTCTAAAGTTATTCAAACGGCAAGTTTTACACACCGCAGTTGAATATTGAACATTCAAGCGGTAGCTGTTATATAGTACATTTGGCTAATTTAAATTAATTTTGAATGTTTAATAAAAAAAACAGATATACAACATGTCGCATAGTGTGGGTTCAGAATTAATGAGCAAGTTTCTTGAAGACGAAGGTTACGGAATTTTAGCTAGAAATGAAAATAAGCGCACCCAACTCATAGGTCAGTTTGCGGAGCACTTTTTAAAGAACTCCAAGGCTATAACAAGTGGTGGTATGGCAGAAAATTCAACGTTACGTGAGGATCGGGATAAAGATTCAGATATAATGGGAACCATTAATGGGTTTTTAGTAACAGAAGACATCGACTTGTCATTCAGTGGCTATGGAGATGATATCGCACGTATCTCCATCATAAGGAATAATCCCGGATATTGCAAATTACAACTTTTGCAAGCAAGTTTTGATATGTTACAGAATAATTCACAAGCAACCCTAGACCAGACGGATGTTATTAATAGTGTCCATGAGCAACAAGAAAAGTTGCTGATTTCAAGCAAGTTATTTAACGAAAACGTAAAAGCACCTGGGCTTATCCCACCCGAAAGTATAGATGAACCGCTGTTCAGACAGAATGGTCCTGCAAAGCGGAACGGCTTTGTAGATTATGTGCGATGTTTTGAATTCCGTACATGGCCACAAGAAGCAAAGAAATGGAAAAACCGTAAAAAGAAACATAATTGGCCAAGCAAAACAGTTTTAGAAAGATTGGAGAATGAAGTCGCATGCTACGTTGTTCCAACTGGAAAAAAGAAATTATCCAATGAAAACAAATTTGAATGGAGGTTGTCTTTTGTTGAGATAGAACTGCAGTTAATTTGGAATATGAATGATACTCAGTTTAAATGTTATGTATGTTTGAAGAGACTAAAGAAAGGTTATTTGAATAAAGAATGTGAAGTGTTTAAAACAAAAATATCAACGTATCAAATAAAAAATATCATGTTTTGGATGTGTGAGAAAATTCCCAAAACTGATTGGGAAAATGGGTGTCTGTTACAGCGCGTACAACAGGGATTAAGGAAGTTACGAAGTTGCATCTTGCAAGGTTGCAATAAACATTACATTATACCCCAAAACAATTTATTTGAGGCTGTTGATTTATCTGAGACAGAAAGGGACGAAGCTGTAAGATTTCTCAACAATCTGATAGAGATACCAGATATCATCCAAACTGCCATTATATTGCCTGAAAATTTAAAAAGATTATCAGCATCTCCAGAGGTATTTGCTTACCACAGAAGGTGTTCTATTCTATTGAGATGGGGTGGTGGATGTTTAGACGAAGCAAGGCTTGAACAGTTTTACCAACGTCTAATTGAAAAATTCCCTGAGACCGATATCTGTTTACCGTGCAGAGAAATTACAAAGGCTACGTTAAGGTGGATTACATATTTAGATACAGCTACATTTGAGTACCGAATGAACTGTATTGACGAGGGAGATTTAATTTCAGACACAGAATGCCTTATAAGGGACGTAGTCGATCTGATGAAAAATGGAAGTGATATTGATTACCTAACGTCTTCTTTAAATGTAGCTATGGTGTACTTTATACATGGAAAATTTTCAGAAGTACTGACGGAACTGAAGTCAAAAATTTTGAATCTACCAAGCAAAATTTACATAACTCATAATAACCGATCATTTAGATTGTTGTTAGACACAGACAGAGTATTTCACTTTGCTACCGAATCTTGTATCCTATCTGACCTTCCCACACAGAGACAAAATCTTGTTTTTGACTTTATGGTAGGGTTCCTTGAAAAGGAACTTCTACCGTTTCCACTGAAATTGCAAAGATATCTTTTTGGAAACAGCACAATATCATTCTTGGTTAATCCTATAGTGATAGGTTGTTATCTTTTAGTCCTGTCAGAGTATTACTTAGGGAATACGAGTGAAATGGAATCGGTACGAAAGTTGCTTGTGGCAGCAGTTTCAAATACATACAGCCGTTTCCACAGTTATCATTACTTTCATTTGTATTTACTTGGCCACAGTTATTACATGACAAAAGATAAGAAAATGGCATACAACTACTTTGCTCAGGCTGCCATATGCAAACCGTCTCTTCTAAATGCTGCAATATATCATATCGCAATAATGATAAATGATGATATAAGAACCAGAAAACCAAAAA
Source organism: Saxidomus purpurata (assembly GCA_022818135.1). NCBI lineage: Eukaryota > Metazoa > Mollusca > Bivalvia > Venerida > Veneridae > Saxidomus > Saxidomus purpurata. The sequence goes on from JAFMSR010000006.1 coordinate 42,913,841, forward strand.
ATACCTCTCAAAAAGGTAGACGACGTTAATGAAATAATATTAACATAAAGATAAAAGAGGTTTGACAGTTTAACAACAAAAAATAAAATGCTTACTCGCCATCATGCCCCTGACTTATAAGTAGGCATACTTAATAATTGTTTATGGGTAAATCTGCTTTGTTTCTATCTCTTGTAAGGGGTGCATTTCCAATAAACGAAGAAAACAAACCCGAGCAGTCCTATGCTTGTATTGTAAGCATAGAAAAAATGAGTAACTTTTTAGATCGTGAATTCTGGTAGGTGTATAGTTGATCATCTGTGGCAAAATAATTGTATTCCGATGGCTAATTATAATGATTTCTTTCTATAAAGATTGCATTTAAACAACCCTAACATTCGGTGCTATATTTTCAAAAGATGATGATTTTATTTTAAGCTACAGGTAAATCTGTTTTGCTTTTGGCCAATAATTTTACCCAAAAAGACTTTTATAAGGTGTTTCATTTTGTTTTGTCTGAAATCCAAGCACTTGAAGAATGCAATTAATTTAAGTAAGTTTAACTGAAGCCGCATATTGTATGTATATACTATATATTATACGTACATATATGCCAGGATTGGTTTCAGTGTTTATCAATTATGCTGAAATGTACTGAATATGTCAAGCTGTTTATGAAAACAAACAGAAAAAAAAAACAATTAAGGCCAGCATATGTTGACAAACATTTTTTTATCTTTATACATGGTTTAGTATCTAATAAATTAAATGCGTTTCATTTTAGGCATCACATTTGTTTGTCCACAATGCTGATTCCATGGCGACTATATTAAAGTAATTTTAATGTAATATTTACCCGGAAATAGCATTGTAACGGTATGAAAACATGTACATGTATATTTTTCATTTTTTCAGAAATGTTAGCTAAGAGATGTATATTTGAAAATGTAAATTCTAGCAGTGCCCGTGTGTCAAAAGGAATGCATTTGAATGTTTCAACAGAATTTTTGTACATTTTGATTTGTTTCAAAGAGTGTTTCATTTGTTAAATATATTGTGTTAATAAAGAGAACTTTACCAAGTGGTAACATGGTGCTATAATTTTTAATGACCTATCCATTTTGTGCCGCATGCTATGTTACCAGTTGGTTAAGTGCTCATTTATAACCTTTAATGTCTAATAAATATTAACTTAACTGTATTGATTTGTTAATTGTCTTTAATAAGTGAAGTGTCAGTTTTGTCATGAATCAATTCAAAGTATATTATAGTCAAAGCCTCAAACAAAAATCCATGTGCATTAAAACTGGGCCTCTGTTTTATTGCATTGATAGTAAGTTTACATGAATAAGTAAAGGAGAACTTTGATACCTAATACGAAGTCGGTTTTTACAGATAGATGACATCTCTTACAAAACGTAAGGAAAGAATTGTGTCTAAACATAAATCAACAAAATACACTATACCAATGGCGACTTGCTCGAACAAATGTTATTGAAAAGAACAGATATTGTGTCTGAAAGCGTTTATGCATTGAGTATCACATTTAGTCATTTAAGAGTTAACATGATTTTAACAAAAGAATGTCGAATCAACATTGAATGAATGATATACATATCTGATTTTGAAATGTAAAATTATCTGTTTGAAATCTGTCATTATTTTCAGTCTATTCAAATTGACAATGGAACTGTTGGCATATTTCGCAAGCACTTAGTATAGCATAGCTTTTCATTATTATTCGATGTTTTTTTAATCTTTGGTCTTTTATTTTATCCAGATGTTAAAACTGACGTGAAAAAACAACTTACTAATAAATATTATGGTTTATGTATGGTTACAAGAACTTTGGTGAAATCCAAGTTATAACATTAAGGTAGCCCGCCCCAACCCGCCTTAAAAACAACAACTAAACAAACAAAAACACGAAAACTTTTATTCTTTTTTTATTTGAACTACTTTGAAAAGTTTTTTTTAAGTATTACTTTTATGAGCATTTTAGTTTCATTTTCCGTCTGATGACATCGATGGTGATATTTTGAACTAACATCACCTTTTAAGATGTAGTAAATTATACATTAGACGCATAGTCAGTATTCCAGCAAAAATGTTTATTTATTTACGTTTGTAAGACCGCTACTCTGTTTGAAGTATACCTTAGAAGTTGCTCGTCCACAGATTCTGTTGAACAATTGAGTTTATTCATGAACATTTTTAATTTCTATAAATTATGAGTCACATATGTACATACGGCTGTTACGTATAGATGCTCGTTTGTGCCATGTCGTGCAGTCGTGATGTCGCATTTCTAAATGCACGACGGACACTTTTGGTACAATGTCCTTTGGTGGTTTGTTTGTGCCATGCCGCGCTGTCGTGATGTCGCATCTCTAAATGCGACAGCACGACCACATGACGGACATTTTTGGCGAGTTGTCGTTGTGAATTTGGAGTGTTGGCGCCTCCTCCAAAAAGATGCGACATAACGAAAGCACGATATAATGATGCTCCAACACGCCTAAAAGATGCGAGACAATGACAAAAATAGTCATACGTGGGCACCTGATGATGTATTAAAGTCCTCTATCTCGAGTAAGAGTATGTCAACATACCGCTACATAACACGGTAACATGTCCTGAGCTTAGACGACTTGTCGATATATATCGAATAATGTCGTTCAAAGCTAAGCAGATATGTTGTAATAAATAAAAGCAACAAGATATCAAGATGTGTAGGTCGACTTGCCCTTACATGCAAGACAATATAATAAATGTCGAGAAAGTATATTTATTCCTCTTTGTTCACAAACATTAAGTAGATATACTGATATTGATTAAAACGACAAGAGTGTCGACTTGCCCTTATACGCAAGACAACATAATACATTTTGACAAATGGCTTTATTTATCTTTTGTCACAAACATTTGGTCGACAATCCGATATAAATTAAAACGACAAGAGAACAATAAGTTTATGTCGACTTGCCCTTACATGCAAGAGGACAAAATGTACATCGACTAAAGATTTGTTGCAATGACCACTTGCATTTTTAGCTCACCTAGCACAATGTGCCAGAGTGAGCTATTAGAGGCGCTCATCGTCCGGCGTCCGTGGTACGTCGTTTGTCGTACGTCACGTACATCCGTTAACATTTTTCTTCAAACGATATCTGCTCTGAAACCACTAGCCCAATGATGACGAAACGTAGCAAGGAAGCCCTTCCATAGTTGTTCAAATAATTCCTTTAGAAGAAAACACTTTAAAAATCTCTCAAAAACAGGAAGGCCTTGATCTTAGATATTTGACATGTGGCATAACCTAGTGAACCTCTACCAAAATTGTTCTAATTATGAGCCCCAGGTCAAAATTGACCCGCCCGGGGGTTACTTGTTTTGATATAGGCTTATGTAGGAAAATATTTTTCTCTGAAACCGCAAGGCCTAGGACTCGAATAGTTTGCATGTGGCATTGTCTTGTGGACCTCTGCTTAAATTGTTCAGATTATGACCCCCAGCTCAAAATTAACACCACCCGGGGGTCTCTTGATTTTACATAGGCTTATACAGTTAAAACTTTAAAAAATCTTTATTTCAGAAACCATAAAGCCTAGAGCTTAGCTAATTGGTACATGTATGTATCAATGTCTAGTTGACCTTTTCCAAGAAAGTCCAGATCATGTTCCCAGGTCAAAATTGACCCTTTCTGCTATTGATGATCTTGCATTAAAGCCGATGGTAGCCAGGTGAGCGATATAGGGCCATCTTTGCCCTCTTGTTTTTGATGGAGAGCTAGCAGAGTCTCTTCAGGTCAACACAATTTATGTTGTCTTCTTATATCAGTATAAGACGCAATTTATAAAATGTGAATTTGTCGCCTTAAGCCATCAAGTTGTGTTTTCTGTTGACAACATGACTTGTTTTTCATATACTTGTCATGTTTTCTTTTGTCAAGTGTCTGTGTTATACGTGGTCATTTGATTTTCAGTAAGACGACATGAACTTTGTCGACGTGTATTTTGTTGTCTTGCATGTAAGTGCAGGTCGACGTACACATCTTGTAATATTGTCGCTTTCATTTATGACGACAAGTCTGCTTAGGGCTTAACGACAGTATTCGATAGATATCGACAAGTCGTCTTAACTCATGACACCTTGTCTTGTTATATATCAGTATGACGACATATTTAAGCGCGAATGAGACGTCACCAACACATCATCAGGCGCACACTTAAAGCTTCCGTATCTTCACGCGACGCGACATCACGATAGCACGATCTGACATAAACGAGCCATCATAGTAACGTGACAATATACACCATACAATGACATAATATGTACCATACAATGACATAATATGCACCATACAATGACATAAAATGTACCATACAATGATATAATATGCACCATACATTGATATAATATGAACCATACAATGACATAATATGCACCATACAATGACATAAAATGTACCATACAATGACATTGTGTTTATTCATTGTCTATGCCATCAATCCCCTCTGTCCGTGTATGCAATTCGTGTTCGCGTGGAATTTCGCACAGAGAGCGTTTTTTCTCAGATACGGAAGCACACGCGGACAGGATTTCAGCATGATGGCTGTCAAGCTCTGAAATAACTGAAAAAAATCATAGAAATATTTCGTGAACACCCGAAGTTTATGGTGGAGGCTCTCACAATACAAATACACCAATACAGTTGGAAATATCCGGAGCAGCGTATATAGTAAAAGCACTCGATATAGCGGGAGTTTTCAGGGACGGACACCATCTAGAAACTTGTAGTGGCGAATTTTATGCATCAAATTACGAGACTTGAATATTTTTTATGTCCATTTTATCATACTATTTTTTTGTATAATTTATACATGTATTAAATAATGAATAGAACAGAGTGTCCGTTTTGTAAAAAACGTTCACGGAGCGCAGCTTAGCGAAACCAGAATACCTTCTCGTTAAATAAGGTTTTTTGTTGCTGCCCTTTGATTAATAAATGAGGGCCGGTAAAATTAAGCATTGTATACCAGGGGGCGGGTCGTAAGTCGGAGTCTGTTTTACTTTAACTGAGGTTTTTGAAATCTGATCGTAAAAATGGCGGACTGTCGTTTTCAGATGTTACTTACAAAAATACTTTACTTTTATTGCAAATTAAAAGTTAAGCCATATTCTATAAACAGCACATGTGGTCAATGTCCGTGAAGTTGGCGGCCTAGCGGCCTAGCGGCCTAGCGGCGTGAAGTTAGCGGCCCAGCGGCCTGGCGGCCTAGCGGCGTGAAGCTGGCGGCCTAGCGGCCTGGCGGCCTAGCGGCGTGAAATTGGCGGCCTGGCGGCCTAACGGCGTGAACTTAGCGGCCTAGCGGCCTGGCGGCCTAGCGGCGTGAACTTGGCGGCCCAGCGGCCTAGCGGCCTGATTTGATGGTCACTAAAATAAGTTCATTTTGCAAAGCAGAAACATTCAAAAAAATTGTTTCATATTAAAGACACTAACATACTTTTTAATTGATTTCTTCTTCAACATAAAACCCCAGCAGCCCAACGGCCTAGCGGCCAAACGACTAAACATCTTTTTATATATGGTATATTAGCTACAAAACGGCCTGGCGGCCTGGCGGCCTAGCGGCCTGGCGGCCTAGCGGCCAAACGACTAAACATCTTTTTTTAACGAAAATATGGTATATTAGCTTTATTCAATGTCGCTCATTCTACGATAAAAACTATCACAGAAATACAATTTCGTTATAAGAAAATTGATTTCTTCTTCAAAATAATACCCCAGCGGCCTGGCGGCCTGGCGGCCTGGCGGCCTAGCGGCCAAATGAGTAAACATCTTTTTTTAACGAAAATATGGTATAATAGCTTTATTCAATGTAGCTCATTCTACGATAAAAACTATCACAGAAATACAATTTCGTTATAAGAAAATTGATTTCTTCTTCAAAATAACACCCAAGCGGCCTGGCGGCCTAGCGGCCTGGCGGCCTGGCGGCCTAGCGGCCTAGCGGCCAAACGACTAAACATCTTTTTTTAACGAAAATATGGTATATTACCTTTATTCAATGTCGCTCATTCTACGAAAAAAAATATCAAAATATCACAGAAATACAATTTCGTTATATGAAAATTAATTTCTTCTTCAAAATAACACCCCAGCGGCCTGGCGGCCTAGCGACCATACGACTACACTTCTTTTTTTAACGAAAATATGGTATATTAGCTTTATTCAATGTCGCTCATTCTACGAAAAAAAATATCAAAATATCACAGAAATACAATTGCGTTATAAGAAAATTAATTTCTTCTTCAAAATAATACCCCCAGCGGCCTGGCGGCCTGGCGGCCTAGCGGCCAAATGAGTAAACATCTTTTTTTAACGAAAATATGGTATATTACCTTTATTCAATGTCGCTCATTCTACGAAAAAAAATATCAAAATATCACAGAAATACAATTTCGTTGTAAGAAAATTAATTTCTTCTTCAAAATAACACCCCAGCGGCCTGGCGGCCTGGCGGCCTAGCGGCCAAACAACTAAACATCTTTTTTAACGAAAATATTGTATATTACCTTTATTCAATGTCGCTCATTCTACGATAAAAAATATCACAGAAATACATTTTCGTTATAAGAAAATTGATTTCTTCTTCAAAATAACACCCCAGCGGCCTGGCGGCCTAGCGGCCTAGCGGCCAAACAACTAAACATCTTTTTTAACGAAAATATTGTATATTACCTTTATTCAATGTCGCTCATTCTATGATAAAAAATATCACAGAAATACATTTTCGTTATAAGAAAATTGATTTCTTCTTCAAAATAACACCCCAGCGGCCTGGCGGCCTAGCGGCCTGGCGGCCTAGCGGCCTAGCGGCCAAACGACTACACTTCTTTTTTTAACGAAAATATGGTATATTAGCTTTATTCAATGTCGCTCATACTACGATAAAAAATATCACAGAAATACAATTTCGTTATAAGAAAATTGATTTCTTCTTCAAAATAACACCCCACAGGCCTGGCGGCCTAGCGGCCTAGCGGCCTGGCGGCCAAATGACTAAACATCTTTTTTTACCAAACAATGGTAATTTTACTTTTTTCAATGTCGCTCATTCTGCGAGAAAAACATCACAAAAATACAATGTCGTTATAAGAAAATTGATTTATTCATCAACATGACACCCTAGCGGCCTGGCGGCCTTGCGGCTTAACAACTAAACATATTTTTTTAAACGAAAATATGGTATATTCACGTTATTCAATGTCGCTAATTCTGCGATTGAAATGTAAAAAAGTACGATTTCGTTATAAGAAAATTCATTTCTTCATCAACATAAAACCCCAGCGGCCTAGCGGCCTGGCGGCCAAGCGACATAGCATCTTTGTTTTTTTTTTCAAACGAAAATATGGTATGTTCACTTTATGCAATGTTGATCATTCTGCGATAAAAGTATCACAAACATTCAAATTCATTATAAGAAAATTCATTTCTTCATCAATATAAAACCCCAGCGGGGTCATCCTGGATATATTTGTCTGTTACTTAATGTTAATGATTATTGGTAATGTTGTAATCATTAATTCTCAAAACTCTTTTTAATTTTTAATGCCTAGTCATTGTCGAATGTGATATTTATTTTTATTGATTTTATTTGTCGTACAATACCATGTATCTTATATGCTGAAAAAATTTATCTACATGTATCTGTATGGCAAGTAAGACTCGAGTTTTAGCTCGACTATTCAAAGAATAAGGAGGGGTATTGTCTTCACCCTGGCATTAGTGAATTTTCTTAAGTACTGCCTCTATCTTCAACAACTTTCATATAGGGATTTGTCTTTGTAAGGGACAGACGTTTTTCGGTTCAGGGACAGGTACCCCAAAGGTCAAATTTACTAGGATTCCCCAAATTATTTTTAGCCTCACCTGAACCCTTTGGTTCCGGTGTGAGCTATTAGCATAGGGCCGATGGTCCGACATCCATATAATAATCCGTCGTTCATCTTCAACATTTGTACTTAAGACTTTCTGAAAGTATTGGTCAGAATTACAACAAGCTTAGTCTGTAGCAGCCATGTATTGATGTATTGTATTGTATTGTGTTGTTAAAAGGTTCTGCTTGACCTCTTGTAGGGGCCTTTAGAGCTAAAAGTTGAAACAACTCCTCATGAACTAATTTATGGATCATCAACAAACATGTCTTCAAGAAAGTGTGCCATAAGATTAAGTTCATGGTCAAAAGGTCAGGTGAGAAACTTAGTCCCTCTTGTTTTTGTTTTTACATTTTCATATCATTTCTTAGCTTTTTAATAAATAATACAACCTTTTGAATCTACTGTTTTGTTTTTGAAACTGCAGTGTTGAAATCAGGGCCAAATTTTTTTCATATTGTAACATATCTGCAAATATAGAAGTAATACATACATTTATAAAGCTGCTAGATTGAATGGAAAATGTATTTGAATCATACAGCAACTGGTTGACCGAATTAGAAAGTGTCGAGAATGTCCTGAAAATCCATTAAAAAGAACAACTGCTAGTCTGCTGAGCTGCTAGTCTGCTGAGCTGCTGGTCTGCTGGTCTGCTAAGCTGCTGGTCTGCTTAGCGGCTGGTCTGCTGAGTTGCTGGGCTGCTGGCAGCGAAAAGTCTGCTTGCATCAAAAAATCTTCAAGTAACGGAAGCAAATGAATACCGGTATAATATATAAAATATCAAAATGTATATTAATTGTATCTACGCATAAGATGTGCTTCTGTCGTATTTTAAACTTTGAAGTTTCGGCTGCTGATCTGCTGGTCTGCTGAGCTGCTAGTCTGCTGAGCTGCTGGTCTGCTGAGCTGCTGGTCTGCTGGTCTGCTTAGCGGCTGGTCTGCTGGGCTGCTGGCAGCGAAAAGTCTGCTTGCAACGAAAGCTCTTCAAGTAACGTAAACTTATGAATATAAAATTTAAAATATCAAAATGAAAGTGCGTGTATTTATTGTTTCTACGCATAATTCGTGCTTCTGAAGTATTTTATGAGAAAAAAACTTATTTCATTCAATATAGCACAATATTAAACTTTGAAGTTTCGGCTGCTGAACTGCTGGTCTGCTGGTCTGCTGAGCTGCTGAGCTGCTGGTCTGCTGATCTGCTAATCTGCTGGTCTGCTGAGCTGCTGGTCTACTGAGCTGCTGAGTTGCTGGGCTGCTGGCAACGAGAAGTCTGCTTTCAAGTAACGGAAACTAATGAAAACCGGTATAAGATATAAAATATCAAAATGAACGGGCGTGTATATTAATTGTATCTACGCATAATTCGTGCTTATGTCGTATTTTAAACATCCATTTCATAATTATGACGAGTACGAGTGAAAAATGATTAAATTGTTTTATTTAATTATTTCGTCTCGGAGTCGCTCCAAGAATATCCGGCAAGTGGCATGAAAACAATAAAAACCAGCTTGAGCTGATCTGTACATATTTACAAATATTATAGTAGATGCCATCACTGTCTAAAGCGGTGAATCTGTTTGAAATGCTTGTCAAGACATCCAAGTGAAAGTTTTGGAGTGTGCGATGGTTCCGTCAAAGTTAAAGGCATATATATAAGTAAATATGTTGAAAAAACTATAGGGGACCCTTTAAATTTTTGTTGAGTATATCTACCTGTAAAAGATAATGTGCTTCATTCCAAGTACAGCTGTTATTTCAGTAACTGTATAATTGTTAGTCCAATAATATTTTAAAAGTTTATCCATCATTCATCAAACATGGAAGCAGCACGCAATAACCAGTATGCAGTAAACAGCAAACAGTAAGCAGCACGCAGTAGATAGTACGCATTAAGTAGTGTTCACGCAGGAAGCAGTACGCAGTAAACAGTACACAGTAGACGGTACGCAGTAAGCAGCACGCAGGAAGCAGTACACGGTAGACGGTACGCAGTAAGCAGCACGCAGGAAGCAGTACACGGTAGACAGTACGCAGTAAGCAGCACACAGGAAGCAGTACACGGTAGACAGTACGCAGTAAGCAGCACGCAGGACGCAGGACGTTGTCGTTTATGGAATTATGTAGTAATATTTTTAGAAGTTAATACGAACGTAGAAGTGCCATAGTCATAGATAATCGCCATACTATAACATTATTTTTAAAAGTAATGTATAGGTAAAGTGTTTGTTTATTATAGTGTCACCCCTATATAAGGCCAGCAATTTCTGACTTATGAGATACCTTCTTTTTGAGCACGTGTACCTCCCGAATCCTATCCTTTTAATGACAGGCACCAGGCAGGTAGGCATACAGTAACCATTATTTAACTAGCTGGCGGCTCACCAACCGGCCATATCAGAACGGACACCTGCTGGGATTCGAACCTTCATCTGTCCCTTACTCCCCTACATGAAGTGATAAAGATCTACGTTTTCTGTAATATTGGTGGGAAGCTTCAATTGGAAATAAAGGGAAAAAATAAAATTAATAAAAATGTGGTCGCACTAGGGCTCGAACCAGCGACCTTAAAATGAAATGTACAATTCATACGCTTAAATATTTCGCTTTACCGCACAGCCAGCGCTGCACGATTTCGTTTTGTCAGATTATTGTATAAAATACTTAAAACTTATTCAGCCGACTTACCTCGGCACTGAAGTGGTCTATTTCAAAGAACAAAAGCACGTATAACCTAGAAATCGAACTGCACAATACATCAGCAATATTTAGAGCAATCAAGCAATTATGAAAATCCATATTTGAATATTGACAGTTTGTAATTTTACATGGAACTCAAAATTAAATTGTATTCGATATAAAGCTGAAAAGTACGATGGCACAGAGGTGACATGTGTATGTTTTTATTTATCTCGTGCGCACGACATACTTAGTCGTGCGCACGAGAGACTATGCCGTGCGCACGAGATACTATGTCGTGCGCACTAGATAATTAAGTCGTGCGCACGAGTAACTATGTCGTGCGCGACTTAGTAACTCGTGCGCACTACATAGTCTCTCATGTTTTTATTTATCTCGTGCGCACGACTTAATTATCTAGTGCGCACAACATAGTATCTCGTGTGCACGACATAGTATCTCGTGCGCATCTCGTGTACACGACATAGTATCTCGTGCGCATCTCGTGTGCACGACATAGTATCTCGTGCGCACGATATAGTATGTCGTGCGCACGAGATAAATAAAAACATACACATGTCACCTCTGTGCCACCGTAGAAAAGGTTTGAAATTACATTAGGGGCATTTTTGAACCAATTTTGCATATAAAACGTCGATTTTACACCATTGATATTCGACGTCGCGTTCTAGGAAACTAAGTGAAAAATAGAAAATTTAAAAAGAGTAAAATACGAACAACATTTTAGAGTACCGTTATGCAGAATTTCATTACTATCGGAGAAAACCCGCTTTTTAACGTCTGAGAACGTAATTATCACAATTTCACGTCGTCGTACATTAGTCTTGGAGAGTATTCGTTCGATTTCTAAACGAATGACATTTTTTCATGACAAGACAATAATAATTTATTCCATAGGTTTAAGTATAAATAACTTCGCCAATGATTACCGATTTCTAATATATACTTAATATTTATGTTATTTCATAACGCTACAAATTCTTCAATTTTTCGTATACATTTTAAACGTTATCAACCATGGCATGAGCGGGTCCGTGGCGTGATAACTGATCCTCAACTGCAAAGGACCCGAGTGCTGTATTGTGGTGTCTTTGGGCCGATTATCACTCTCTGGCTTTTTATGTACTTTCAGAACATTGACAGCACTATAAAAATGATTGTTTTCAAATGTACCATTAACAATTAGCAATAGTTATAGCAGGCAGCCTGCAGAATGAGGAACACTGTGTGACAAATAAATAAAAGAGATACAGTGCCCACTTCAGAAAAATGTACAGGAGTCATGTAATGTAATTTTCTGAAACAGAATAACATCGTCATTCGTGCCTTTGTTGTATGTGGTGTATCTTTAATTTGACAGTCATCGGAATCATATAGGTGTTTCCTATCAAACGGGTTTTTTTTCTTCTAAGGTCACTGTTTATCTATACTGGTCTATACCTTGATTTGTCAATGACCCGTAAATAGACATTGATATTAACGGGCAAGCCGGAAATATACACTTGACATATCCTTTCATTGTACCCCGCACTAAAAGGTAGAGTGTTCGCGTACAGTATGTCAATGTATCAGTACGTGCTGATTTGTGATGTTATAAAGAGACTTCATCTTTAACCCAAATATTGTTCTTCTTAAGCCGGCCTCGGGGATCACTTGATTGTACATATGCTTATGTAGGCAGAATTCTAAAACTCTTGCCTAGAACATAGAGCTTAGATAATTTGAATGTAGCATCATTATAGTGCTTCTCTATGAATATTGTAAGATGAGGACCCCTCTGCCTGCCTTCTAGAAGTGTTGACCTTGTGTTATAATCAATGGTAGCGATATAGGGCCATCTTTCCCTCCTTTTGTTCGAATATTCGTTCTAAAGTATGATAACTTAAGACATTTCGAAAAACCGTTAGGCCGCTTGGTTATGTTGATGAAAAAATCTATTTTCTTATAATGAAATCGTATTGTTAAAGAGCTATGGTCTTTTACTGTATCTGTCTTTCTAAAGCTTGCACCGTATTAACCTTGAAAAAGGATGGTGAGCAATAAGCACGTCAAACAAATAAACTAACAAGCTTGGCCGCTAGGCCGCCAGGCCGCTTGTGTGTCATGTTGATGAAGAAATATATTTTCTTATAACGAATTCATTCTTTTTGATATTTTTATCTCAGAATGAGCGACATTGAATAATGTGAATATACCATATTTTCATTTAAAAAAAAAGTTTAGTCGTTTGGCCGCTAGGCCGCCAGGCCGCTGGGCTTTAATGTTGATGAAATCAATTTTCTTATAATGGAATTGTATTTTTGTGATATTTTTCTCGCAGAATGAGCGACATTAGAATAAAGTGAAATATACCATAGTTTCGTTAAAAAACCCCAAAGATGCTATGTCGCTCGGCCGCCAGGCCGGTACCCGCTTGGGTGTTATGTTGATGAAGAAATATGTTTTCTTTTAACGAAATCGTACTTTTTGATATTTTAATCGCAGAATGAGCGACATTGAATAAAGTGAATATACCATATTTGGCCGCTAGGCCGCCAGGCCGCTGGGGTTTTATGTTGATGAAGATATCAATTTTCTTATAACGAAATTGTACTTTTGTGATATTTTTATCGCAGAATGAGCGACATTGAAAAAAGTGAAATTACCAGAGTTTAGTTTAAAAAAAAGATGTTTAGTCGTTTGGCCGCTAGGCCGCCAGGCCGCTGGGGTGTTATTTTGAAGAAGAAATTAATTTTCTTATAACGAAATTGTATTTCTATGATATTTTGATATTTTTTTTCGTAGAATGAGCGAAGCGACATTGAATAAAGCTAATATACCATATTTTCGTTGAAAAAAGATGTGTAGTCGTTTGGCCGCTAGGCCGCCAGGCCGCTAGGCCGCTAGGCCGCCAGGCCGCCAGGCCGCTGGGGTGTTATTTTAAAGAAGAAATCAATTTTCTTATAACGAAACTGTATTTTTGTGATATTATTTATCGTAGAACGAGCGACATTGAATAAAGCTAATATACCATATTTTCGTTAAAAAAAGATGTTAAGTCGTTTGGCCGCTAGGCCGTTAGGCCGCTAGGCCGCCAGGCCGCTAGGCCGCTAGGCCGCTAGGCCGCCAGGCCGCTGGGGTGTTATTTTAAAGAAGAAATCAATTTTCTTATAACGAAATTGTATTTTTGTGATATTTTTATCGCAGAATGAGCGAAATTGAATAAAGTTAATATACCATATTTTCGTTAAAAAAAGATGTTAAGTCGTTTGGCCGCCAGGCCGCTAAGCCGCCAGGCCGCTGGGGTGTTATTTTGAAGAAGAAATCAATTTTCTTATAACGAAATTGTATCTCTGTGATATTATTTATCGTAGAATGAGCGACATTGAATAAAGCTAATATACCATATTTTCGTTAAAAAAAGATGTGTAGTCGTTTGGCCGCTAGGCCGCTAGGCCGCCAGGCCGCCAGGCCGCCAGGCCGCTGGGGTGTGATTTTGAAGAAGAAATCAATTTTCTTATAACGAAATTGTAATTCTGTGATATCTTTCATCGTAGAATGAGCGACATTGAATAAAGCTAATATACCATATTTTCTTAAATAAAGATGTTTAATCATTTGGCCGCCAGGCCGCTGGGGTGTTATTTTGAAGAAGAAATCAATTTTCTTACAACGAAATTGTATAAAGCTTATATACCATAATAACGAAATTGTATTTTTGTGATATTTTTATCGCAGAATGAGCGAAATTGAATAAAGTTAATATACCATATTTTCGTTAAAAAAAGATGTTAAGTCGTTTGGCCGCCAGGCCGCTAAGCCGCCAGGCCGCTGGGGTGTTATTTTGAAGAAGAAATCAATTTTCTTATAACGAAATTGTATCTCTGTGATATTATTTATCGTAGAATGAGCGACATTGAATAAAGCTAATATACCATATTTTCGTTAAAAAAAGATGTGTAGTCGTTTGGCCGCTAGGCCGCTAGGCCGCCAGGCCGCCAGGCCGCTGGGGTGTGATTTTGAAGAAGAAATCAATTTTCTTATAACGAAATTGTAATTCTGTGATATCTTTCATCGTAGAATGAGCGACATTGAATAAAGCTAATATACCATATTTTCTTAAATAAAGATGTTTAATCATTTGGCCGCCAGGCCGCTGGGGTGTTATTTTGAAGAAGAAATCAATTTTCTTACAACGAAATTGTATAAAGCTTATATACCATAATTACGTTAAAAAAGATGTTTAGTCACTTGGCCGCTATGCCGCTTTGGTGTTATTTTGAAGAAGAAATCAATTATCTTATAATGTTTAATCGTTTGGTCGCTAGGCCGCCAGGCGGTGTTATTTTGAAGATGTTTTTTAGCTAATATACCATTTTTAAAAAGATGTTTAGTCGTTTGGCCGCTAGGCCGTTGGGCTGCTGGGGTTTTATGTTGAAGAAGAAATCAATAAAAAAGTATGTTAGTGTTTTTAATATGAAACAATTTTTTGAATGTTTCTGCTTTGCAAAATGAACTTATTTTAGTGACCATCAAATCAGGCCGCTTGGCCGCTGGGCCGCTAAGTTCACGCCGCTAGGCCGCCAGGCCGCTAAGCCGCTAAGTTCACGCCGTTAGGCCGCCAGGCCGCTAGGCCGCCAAATTCACGCCGCTAGGCCGCCAGGCCGCTAGGCCGCCAAATTCACGCCGCTAGGCCGCTAGGCCGCCAGGCCGCTAGGCCGCCAGCTTCACGCCGCTAGGCCGCTAGGCCGCTAGGCCGCTGGGCCGCTAACTTCACGGACATATGTGGTCATGGGTTCCGGAGATCGAGATATGAATTTGTAACACAGAAAGACAGTAATGTCAAACAGGTATACTTAATTAAACAATACATAGGATCACCTCACCTTACGTCGTATTGTCTGTAGTTATACAAGACAAAGCGCGATATTGAAAATTGAGACTGTTGTTAAGATATCTTAACTACTTTGAGATTACGAACAGAAAAAATATTGTAACTAATGATAAATTATTTACAGTCAGAGTGACATAGCGAAGATAATAAGATAAAAAAAATAGAAGTAATTTTTACATATATAAAATAGAGATTTGTAGGACACGTAAATATAATTAAATATAATTTGCACAACTTTCTCTAACGACTCAAACAATTTTCAGAAAATGACAATTATTCCTGTTAAGAAACGGTGTAAACCGCATTCAAATATTTAAGACTGAATAAAAAAAACATACGCATGTGAAAGTATAGTTAACAGAACAAGCACATCAGTATAAATGTACATGTTGTAGCACGTCGTAGATCCTGAGCTTGGTCTGTAGTGTAGTAGTAATGCGCTGGACTGGAGATCCAGGTGTTGCAGGTTCGACCCCCAGATACTCCACTGACATAACTAATAGTTTTTTGGATGAGACCTAAAACAGAGGTCTTATGTATCGGTGCTGTTCACCGGGCACGTTAAAGAACCAGGGGATGTCTCTGGAACGGGACGCTTTCTGTGTCTAGCACTATCATCCGAACACCTGAAATAACTAACATCTTCTGGGGGCGTTGGTCATATGGATTATCCGGTACCAACGATACACTCTAAAACACATGCAACGAAATCATTCTTTGCGTTTCATTATAACGCTGTAACAATGCTCTCTTATTTATATTGATAGAATGGATTTTCGAGTAATCTAAAGAAGGCCAAGACTATCTAGGATGATATCTGAATCGATAACAGTATCTTTTATACGAGATTCGAGCAATCTAGTGAAGGACCTTATATATATCACCCGTGTATAAATTATGAATGTTTTAAAATTGTATTGTCGACTGAAAAATGTGTGTTCCTTTTTCATGGTGCACATTTAATTCATGTGTATATTGTCTTTTTTTAGTACATTTGTAATAGCGTTAATAAAAAAGAAACGTTTTTAATTCAATTTATTTAAGCATTGTTGTTTTTGCCATTTACATTGCAAATGTCACGATTTGCTTGACAATGTGATTACGAAACCGTCCGCGGTGTCCGTGAATTATTCTAGATAATGTCTGATGTGCTCACTCAAAATTATATTACAGTCCCTTGGCACTTTGAGTGACCGCAAAGTGGCTGTATTTGTTATTATAGTCCTGGGACTTTAAGTGTTGAACAGTTTAAGACTGCAAAAATGAGATTTTTGGGTATTTTAGGACAATATACGCGGAAATTATGAAAATATCAGGACTCCAAAAATGCATAAAGTAAGAGTCAGACACCACAATGGGAGTTAAATTTAAACGTTTTGACCATACGTATCTACAATAGAAGGGAAACAGTCAAAAATGATGGACTCGTTTTCATCTAGCATTCTATATGTTACGGGTCTTCATATATCACATATAGTGGGAGAAAATCACACTAAAAGGAAGAAAACTCGCCATGTGGAATGCGTTAACAAACGATCTGACAAGGGTTTTGTTTCAATAACTTTTTTATTCATATGCATACGAACTTGAAAAAACCCAATGAAGCACACAAAAAGTAGAGCCGAAACGGCATAATCATTTCCACAAATACTCATTTAATACTGCTAACCAGGTGAATGCGTACACGGAGATTAAAATACTACGTTCAGTCCGCCATTTTTACGATCAGACACCAAAGACCTCACATTAAGTGAATCAGGCTCCACTTTACGTTTCACTAGCTGTATACAGTTTCGAAAAAATCCTGTTATGTTGTCGATTAAACTAACATAATTCATCGCTATCATTCATTCCCAGCAGAGGTTTCAGTATTTGTCATCCTTGCTAAATCATCAGACCGAGTGTGAAGTTTGCACGATATTCAACATTGATGTGCTTGCTGTGTTTGTAAAAAATGTTTGAAGACTGTGATCGTGAAGAACACTTGAAGTGAATTGCAGTCACACTTCAGGGCCACAATGACTTACAAAAAAAGTTTTCAATTAGTAAGAATGATTTGTGAAATTAGTTTCCAATAAGTAGGACACTTGGATAAACGTTATTTTGTATACATGTACATGAATATTGACAACACTATATTATGAAATAGTTCCACTGGCATTAACATATAATGTCATGTTCATGATGACCTTAAAATAAAATACAGCTTAATTCGCTACATGATATTAATTCATGTCTTTGTCGGAATACAAATTCTGACAGGATCCGATACAAGAGTCATTGCGTGTTTTAATGTCGCCGGTTTGTCGCCCAAGTTCTAAACAAGTCAGTAAAAACGATCAAATATGTACAACAGTCGTCTAGGTTCAGCTTGACACCGGAATACACTTCTCCGGTGAACAACCCTGTCATATTTTTTTTAAAGAAACGCAGTTTTGAAAGTATCTTTTACATCATAAAAAAGACATTGAAATGAAATGAAACAACATGTGTTCTTGTTACAAAGAATATAGAACTGCTTAAAACTTGCATGCAAATTTGCAATTTGTAACAAAATTCCTGGCAGTAACAAGCTACAATTTATCAGCGATGTGTATATTATATAGCCTTCACATAGAACACAACAAGATAAAAACATAGAGAAAAAATGATGGTTTCGGTGTAATGTCGCGTTATAATTTCACCGAATGCGCAATAAAAGTGATATTTTAACGCGTGGCCACGAGTGAAAATAACTACTTTTGGTGTTCACGAGTGAAATTATCATGATATTACATAAATATCAACAATTTTTCTGTTTATTTTGTGTTGAAAAGTCTATTTTTGTTGAGTTTGTAAAATGTGGAAGATCGTGGGAAATGTCATCAGAAAGCATAGCACAAATGACGTCATGTTTTAACGACGTCATCGTCATTTTTTCCGGTATTCATTACGGTCGATTTCTTGCATATACGATAGGCATTTCCGGTGATTTTGTCCATGCCTGAAAACCGGTCTGGCACCCCTCCTATGCCAGACGACCCTCTTGCATTAATTATGACGTAACGTTATAAACATTGTGACGTCACTTTCCAAAACACAACGTCAGAAAATCGTTTGTTTTTCATGATAATTCATCATTTTGATAAGGTTGCATTTAGAAATCTACTTTAAAGTGCAAGACCTCATGCAAGAAAAAGTTTCCATCATGAGACACTTGGCTCAGATGGAAATATTCGTCACCTCAGTTACCCTCGGTGAGGAAAATTTCGATCTGAACCTCGTGCTCATGACAGAAACTATTATAGGAATAACTGTTTTGTAATTTTGATATTTGCGACTGTATATACGGTTTTTAATCGTCGCAAATATTTTAACGGCGACGGCGTTTGCAACCATTAAAACCGTATATACGGTCGCAAATATCAAAATCACTAAATAGTTATCCCTTTTCTAACGCACAAAATGTCTAAATGCGATAATTAAAACGCCGTTTGAATTTTGCGACTATATATACGTTATTTGATAGTCGCAAATTTAAACGACGTCACCAATCAGAAACGACGTTACATCGGTACTGCGTTAGAATAATACATTTGACGTTAATCCGGGTAAAAAAAATTATCATGGTTTATAAAACATTTTATTATAACATCAGAATACTCGTCAGGACTTTCAAACGAGACAGCTATAGCACTCCGTGCACTTATATATCATCTGCATGTATGTCATTGACAGGTGTATAGCCAGGTTCTGACTTACAAAAAAAGTTGAACTACAGGAAGGAGGACCTGAAAAAGACTGTTTTTATGCTATGACAGGGGAACGATAATGAAACATCGTTGATCTTCTCTTGGTTGAAGATATTTTTAATTTAGATTTTCCCGTTAAGGACAATGTCTGTATGTATGCATGTATATTGGACAAACAAGCAAATTCTCAGCTGAGCGAAACGAGTTGAGTGGAAAAAATAAACATTTTCTCATTGGTCTTCAGTTGTGATTATTGATGTATAGTTTCAGTATGGTCTCGTAGATCAACCTGATTGGAACTTAAAACTTCATAATCAATCATTAAAGTGACATTATGTGCATCTTACTGCACTTACTTTATTTATGGTGACAGTTTTATAAAAGAAATTTTCGGTTGCTGAGCATTTAAATGTGTTAAACTTATGATTGAAGTTGGTGATTTAGAAATAAAAAATGGACTAATAACATAATATTTCCTTTCTTCACAGTGATCTCCCTTGTGTTGTTGTTGTTGTTGTTGATAGAGATTTCGGCAGTCGAAGAGAACCAACTCCTGCATGCACTTGGTTTTTTTTAATTGACTCTCCCAGTCAAAATAGGAAAAGTAATGTTTGGAAAGTTATTATTTCGTAGTGGTAGCAGGAAGAGTTTGATGTATTTGGTTAAAAGCTATTATTTCCTCTACCCTTTTTACACACACCTATTTCAGCAGGATTTTTACTTGAAAACAATGAGCATAATGCCACTTTAAATTAAGAGAAAGGGCATCAGGTGAAAGCGTAGCCTTTGGCAAATAAAACGTTATAGTACCATATCTCTGCACTTGTCGCCATTTTTTTTTTCGTAGATTTAATTCATTGCCCGCTTATTTTCTTGTGGTATGCTCCAATAAAACAATTAAACCCGATATAAATGTATAATGCCCGTAAATGGCCATATGGAATTATGTCAAGAAAATAAATGATTTGAAAATATTCCAGAGGTGAATGATATTAAATTATTCCACTTATTGACAGATGGAAATGATTAAAAATGTATATACTTGTAATTTCCTTTTTCGACTAGGATACTCGAAACTGTTTTTGTTTGTTCTTTTTTTTATCATTTTTTTTTTAATTTTCACTCTATTCAATGGGAATCAAAATGTTATATATCTTCATATATTTTTATATCTTTCAAAAATTGGTAATATTAATCTTTCTAGGAGAACCAGGGATACATTTCGAGTGAGGGCCAGTTTTTGGAAGGATGGGGGAAGGTGGGAGCGGGGTATATATTATTACAGCTTAAAAACTTGTGAAGCCAGCTTTTAAGGGAAATATTGACCCTTGACATAGAATGTTTTTCTTTATTTAGCTGAAAGACTGGATAACAATTATTCTGCAAGGACCATCCCGCAAAAGGTACATCAAATAAATAAAGAACATTTTATACGAATACTTTGAATCGTATTGAAGCTAAAAATTGAGAAAATTTAGACAAGTACATGTACAAAATGTATCTGTGAATTTTATTTTCAAGCATTGAATGTTTCATTTTATAAAGGTAAATAATTTACGATAAAATTACACCATATGATACAGTCTGTAGAATAGTTACGATAAGATCGCATAGTTAAATAACATGTCACATATAAAACATGATTTTAAGGTAGTTCCACACCTTACGGCTGAATGTTTCAATCTCCTTAGAAAACGGTCATATTTTGCATATGCAGTCTACGATGTATGTACTTTTAAATTAAAGTGATGCTATTTGATAAGAACACGCTTACGCGACGTTGACGTCATGACGTCGTCAAGCAGTCTACCCAATTTATGTGGGCGCTTATATACAAACGTTCGTACCTGTGGTATTTATGAACAGATTTTGAAGATTCAAGTTTCATTTTTTATGTTACAAGTATACACACATTTTGGTTGCATGTTTATAACAGAATGAGTGCATTTATAGTCAGTATGCGGACTATTGCGACAATTTTGACGTAAATAACGTCGTATTTTGGAAGGTACTCTTGATATATTTTGCCGTTTTGCGAAGAATTTTGTCCGGTGACCCCACCTGAAATTTTGATATATTGCCACCACATAGTAGTTTATTCAAATTATCAAATAAAATCGATAGGTAATCGAAGTCAATTTTTTGCAAAAGGTTGTAGAAGAGAAAATATTATTATACTTTGTTATATATGACGTACAATAAAGATGAGATACGATCAATGTTCACAGTGCAAAACAATCAAATTGCTGTCACAGTTTTACTTGTAAAAAGGCGCAAAAGTATTATGCACGACGTTAAGTGAATTCACATACCGTTCCGGAAGTTAATTTATTTAAACATGATGGCTTTCCGAAAGAGAGGCCGTTCCGTATAATCTTTAAAGAGTGAGTCCAAAATAGTGCCTGTCCAAAGTGAAGTCGATGCTTCCGGTGATTGTAAAATTAATCAATCTTCCTGGAGGAACGCGCGTCGAATAATAGAGCTTGGGTATTTCGCGGATCAGAATATGCGAGAACTGTAATTCGTCGGTACATTTGGCAGACCAAAAATGGGCTAGCATCATTCTTTGATGTCAAGTGCCGGCAATACAGTTTCACTACAGCAGTCACAAGCGGCAAGCGGCATAAAGTAACCCAAGACGGTAGCTATCAATACAAAGATGGCAGCAGGTAAACACACATTTTTTCACCTGTTTATTAAAAAGCATGTTTTCCAGATATATACTTTGAAATTTAGACTTCAGAATATCTTTTTAGAATTCACAGTTAAAGGGTAGCGCATTTTATCAATTTTCCTTCTTTTTATGCAAAGCGGTAAAAAGCGATTTCAAGCTATTCGTTCTTTCTCCATAACACATACACGTGAAACAAAAGTATTGCTAGTATATGACATAACATAAAACAAATGTACTTGACCTAAATGACCTATTGATTTTTTTTGATATTTTGAACCATCTACACTATGGTAGTAATATATTTGAAAAATAAGATTGGGTCACCGGACAAACTTTTTCGTAAAACGGCAAAACGTGTTCAGAGGTAGCTGATAAATACTACGTTATTTACGTCAAAATTGGCGCAATATCATTCGAATTACCAATAAATATATTCAATATTTCAAAATATATGCAATAAAAAGTTAGGCTTAAATGTTTCTGGAGAAATAAAACTTTAATCTTCAAAATACGTTCATAAATACCAGAGAAACGAACGTTTGTATGAAAGCGCCTAAAGAAAATGGGTAGACCGCTTGGCGACGTCATGACGTCAACGTCTCATGAGCGTGTTCCTATCAAATAGCAACACATTAAAGTACATACATCGTAGACTGCCTATGCAAAATATGACCGTTTTCTGAGGAGGTTGAAAAATTCAGCCGTAAGGTGTGGACCTACCTTAATACAGAAACTATTTCAATACAGACATGTTTTCAATACAGAGTTGAAAAAGTCTTCAGACACGCTTTTCTAAAAACGGCACTACTTCAATACAGGCAAGAAAAGTAAGACATGATTTCATAATAGATATAATTTTATAAAGACAAAATTGAAGTTTAGATATGACTAAAATATAGATACGGTATAAATATAAACAGTGAACAGACATAACTTGTGTTGAATACAGATTTGATATAAATGTAAACAGTGAACAGAGCTGACAGGATTTAATGCAGATGAAATTTAAACATCCACATGATTTAAACACAGACATATTTCAATTATAGGAATGATTTTAATAGACACATAATCTAGATGCAGACATAATTCAAATATAGGAATGATTTAATAGAGACATGATTTAGATGCAGACATAATTCAAATATAGGAATGATTAAATAGAGACATGATTTATGTGCATACATAATTCAAATATAGGAATGATTCAATAGAGACATGATTTAGATGCAGACATAATTCAAATATAGGAATGATTTAATAGAGACATGATTTAGATGCAGACATAATTCAAATATAGGAATGATTTAATAGAGATTTGATTTAGATGCAGACATAATTCAAGTATAGGAATGATTTAATAGAGACTTGATTTAGATGCAGACATAATTCAAATATAGGAATGATTTAATAGAGACTTGATTCAGATGCAGACATAATTCAAGTATAGGAATGAATTAGATACATGATTTAGATGCAGACATAATTCAAATATAGGAATGATTTAATAGAGACTTGATTAAGATGCAGACATAATTCAAATATAGGAATGATTAAATAGAGACATGATTTATGTGCAGACATAATTCAAATATAGGAATGATTTAATAGAGACATGATTTAGATACAGATATAATTCAAATATAGGAATGATTTTATAGAGACATGATTTAGATGCAGACATAATTCAAATATAGGAATGATTAAATAGAGACATGATTTAGATGCAGACATAATTCAAATATAGAAATGATTTAATAGAGACATAATTCAAATATAGGAATGTTTTAATAGAGACATGATTTAGATGCAGACATAATTCAAATATAGGAATGATTTATTAGAGACTTGATTTAGATGCAGACATAATTCAAGTATAGGAATGATTTAATAGAGACTTGATTTAGATGCAGACATAATTCAAATATAGTGATGATTTAAATAGAGACATAATTCAGATACAGACATAATTCAAGTAAAGGAATGATTTAATAGAGACATGATTTAGATGCAGACATAATTCAAATATAGGAATGATTTAATAGAGACATGATTTAGATGCAGACATAATTCAAATATAGGAATGATTTAATAGAGACTTGATTTAGATGCAGACATAATTCAAATATAGTAATGATTTAAATAGAGACATAATTTAGATGCAGACATAATTCAAATATAGGATTGATTCAAATAAAGACATAATTTAGATGCAGACATAATTCGAATGCATGATTTATTTTAATTGAGACATAATTCAGATGCAGACATGATTTAAATATAGTAATGATTTAAATAAAGACATAATTTAGATGCAGACATAATTCAAACCTAAAAATGATTTAAATAGAGACATAATCTAGATTTAGACATACTTCAAGTACTGGAAAGATAAGTGGAGACATAATATAAATACAGACATGATTTTAATACAAACATGATTTAAAAACAGAAACGATTAACATACACAAATATTAAAATACAAATTAAAATACAAACACATACATGATTTTAATACTTATAAACATTTAGAAGTTGGTTTCTAGCTCTAGCTTTTGTGTGACTTCGGTCATTACTCGGCAAATATACCGTTGTATAATTACATATACTGATTTTCTATACTATGAGTTCTTCATGTTTCTATTGCTAACGAATGGGAGCCTAGTCTAAAACGTTACATTTGTATGCGATATCCGTCATTCAATATATCAGATAGATATTTTTTTTCAAAACCAAAATTCAAAATAATTTTTTTATCATATTTCAATTTAGGTGATGCATTTACTTTTTCATGCCATTCTTGGGTGAACTGATCTCTAAGACGCTGCTTAAAATCGAAATACAAGAGCTGTCAGTAGGACAGCGTGCTCGACTTTTTTAGTGCTTGCCAATAAAACAAAACTTTGACAGTTAAGGGCACACAAGACTTTAACTAGGGATTTATAAGTACAAATCAAGAAGAGTTACCTTCTTTTGCTTACAGATAGGTCTTATGATGGTACGTAAGTACTCCAACTTTCAAAGTAATATCTCAAATGGTTAAGTTAACAAGTGGACAGAATGAAAATTTTAACTGAGTTTCTAATCAAAAGGGCCATAATTCAAATAAAATCCTTGACAGAATTACCTTCTCCTGCCCATGTTTGGGAATCATGATGGTAAACAAGTATTCCAACTTTAAATTAATATCTCAAACAGTTCAGTCAAAAGGTGGACTGGTACGAAAAACTTAACCAAGATTCTAAGTTGATAAAAGGCCTTAATTTTTAAAACAAACCCTGACAGAGTTACCTTCTCTTGCGTACAGATGGGGGTAATGATGTGAAATAGCATTAAAAGTTTCAAAGCAATATCTCAAAGGGTTAAGGTAATAAGTGGATTTTACCCATATTCAATGTATTTTCTAAGTCAAAAGGGCATAATTAGTCAAAAACCTTGACAGAGTTATGTCCTCTTGTCTGTTGATGAAGGTCGTGATGGTAAACAGTACGGTTAGTTTCAAAGCAATACCCCCAGTGGTTTTGAAATAAAGTGAGGTGGTACGAAAAACTTAACCAAGTCAATACACTTTCTATGTAAAAGGGCCATAATTCTGTAAAAACCTTTACAGAGTTACGTACTCTTGTCTGTATGGAGGTTATTGGTAAAATATGTATGGTATTTTCAAAGCCATACCTGAAACTAATTTTTTTATAATATTGCAATTTAGGTGGTACAATTACTTAACCAAGGTTTCACGCCACTTCGAGCCGAGCTGAGCTCTAAGAAGTCCCTTTTCATAGAAAAGTCGAGCTAATAACGAGTATAATCTACCAAATTATTATCAAAAGTAATATGATATGAACAACCTAGATCATTCAAAATAGAATGTACTTATTGTGCCCAACATTTTCCAGGTATGTTTGTACGCTGGTCCATATAAGTATCAATGGGGAGTTTACATTTTTCTTTATTTTTATCCAGAATTTAAGTGCTCGTTCTTTGCACAATATATAAAGAGAAAATTTACCTAATTCTCCATATACAGAAACATTTGAAGTTTGTTTACGCACACCTAAAATGTTTTTATAAAATCAAATTTGGAGTTTATCCAACTCTTTAAAATTGTACACGCCCCAGACGTCGGAACCATACAATAAAATAGGATTATTCATGATGTCAAAAAGATATAGTAGGCCTTAAGTGCCTGTTCATGTAGTGTCTTGACCGCTTCAAAAAAAAATGCCCGTATGTGGAAATTTAACGCCTAAATATACGAAATTGTCAACTCTTTCAACAGGTTCCCAATTAATCGTTAGTTCAAAGTTCACATTTGATTTACGTTTTTCAAAGACACATACTTTTGTTTTGTTTACATTAATTTTAAGTCCCCACCTACAGGAATAATAAAAAATATTGTTAACTTCTTCCTGGAGACTTGTTGGATCAGTTGTGAATAAAACTATATCATCTGCAAACAATAAAAGATATTTCGAGAGAAGATCAGTATCATTTTCAGCTAAAGAATCTATATCTATACATTGTTCAATACTATTTAAGAACAAAATAAATAGCAGGGGAGATAATGGTTCTCCCTGTTTCAAACCAATGGTAAATTCGATGAAGTCGGACATATTCAGATTTGCATTCAATTTGACACAAGACTTAACAGAACTGTCCATTGCTTTAAGTTTTGTTAACATCTTACAGCTTATACCAGTATCAAGTAATTGTATCCAAAAAGCATCTCTAATAATTATGTCAAATGCCTTTACATAATCAATAAACATTTAGTAACTTTTGTATTAAAGCATGAAGAATGAAAATTGCATCTGCTGTTGATCTAGCATCCCGAAAACCAAATTGTGCATTTGTACAAATATCTTCTGATTCACACCATTTATTAATTCTGTTTCGTAGTGTTAGAGAAAATTGTTTACCCATAGTATTAACTAATGCTATAACTCTATAATTAGATAAAAATTACCTAGTTGTTTCCTATGTAACTTCGATCCTTTAAAGTATTAAAAGATTTATATTTTTATAAAATAATTTTAAGTTACTACCTATATCTATTTCAGATTGAATTTAAGGTAATATTCCTAAATTAAATGTACCTTAACTATTTCGTAAGTATAATTAGAAGACACGTGTAAAGACTAAAACTCCTGCAGTTTGTACACAAAAGTATTCTCAGTCGAAACACAGAAGAAACATCCTCGACTAGCAGTTTTGTTAACCATCACAAAACTGTGAAAATCAGAAGAATTGCTTTTATAAATAGGTCTTCGTTGTGCCAATATACAAGCAGTTAACAACACATTGAGAGTATCAAATATATACATGTACATAGCCTAAAATGTTAGACTCAAATATAGTAAACACAAAGATAACATACAGGCAAAGGAGCCATTCGACTCAGTTAAAATTACTTTTAGTAGATATACTAATATAAGTGTGACAGTGTATCTATAACATAGCAAGTGAGTTTCTATTTAGTTTTAACTCCATTTATTCAACAGAAGCACATTCTATATAACATAAAATAATTAAGAGAAAGTCGTGAATGGATGAGAGAACAAGTGTTTTCAACACAGTTTCTATTTAGACCGTCGTATTTCAAGCTCAAAGGTCGACCTAAATAGTGTGCGAAATGTTTGTTAGTTTCGATTCTGGGTGTTCTATCAAAGAAAATTGCTTGCAAGTCACACTCATAGCTTCAAATGTATCGTGTTAACTCATAGCTTTAAATGTATCGTGTTAACTCATAACTTCAAATATATCGTGTTAACTCATAGCTTCAAATGTATCGTGTTAACTCATAACTTCAAATATATCGTGTTAAGACGTTCAAAAAATTGATATTTACACTTACTTATGGTCGCATAATGCTTACATCATGCCCCAAAGACACCGATTTGAAATATCCGGGGATGATATCCGGGTTTTGTGTCGTTTTTATGACGTTGCCAGCGCTTTGAATATGGCAACACTATCAAAAATATCAAGACAAGTAAAGTTCTATCATGACAATAACCTTTTTCTAAGTAAAGAGATTACTCATTAAAGTAATGAAATATACATTTGTACATTAGCTGATCTCGTGTTGGATTACCGAGATATTGTTTATTAGCATCTGGATAAGTAAGTACTCATGTGTTTGAATTATTATGATCTTAATACAGAGTCAACACGGCAAGTTAGCAAAAAAAGATATTCTTCCGCTTATGGATATTATATGAAGCACATTTTCGTTTTTACTTCCGTTCATGTTCCTATGTCTATCAGTTCCATGACGTGACCTAAGCTAAGCTTTAGTCATTGTTTCAATTTAGTAAGTACTCCAATATTTTGTTATTTGAATGAAAACCTTTTGGTTTATAAACTTTGCAATCTAATTGGTCAAAACTTATATCTTATTCATAACATGTTTAAAAGACTCTAATCGGTTTCCATTTTGATTTGATTACCTCCGAGACAAAAGGATTTAGTCAATATTCGGTGTCAGCATCATGATATCTGCATCATAATTGTCTTCCGTTACTGTTCCTTTTGCCAGGCTACATTGCCCATTCACCATGTTATAGTTGACATTCTTACATTCATTTGAGGACGCTAAAACCAGACAGCTGTAGCAGCAGTGTAGCTTCGATTGGGCTGACAGCGTTCCTACGATCTCACCTACAGCACGCTCCTGAAAGTTTTGCTTGAAGAGAACTGAAAAGGCAGTGAAAAGCGTAAGATAGACTAAATGTCGTTGCTATTTATAGATATATTTTGTTCGTAAATTACATCCGATATTGTGCTATTTATAGATAATGTAAAATTATGTTCAATATACATGAATCGCTATTTATGAATAATTTATATTTATTAATTATTCGTTAATTATGTTAAATGATATCGCTATATATAGACAATGTATATATTATTTTTGCCTTTTTAAAAAGAAGCAACAATTTTTAAAAATCTTACACGACTTGACTGGTATTTCCTGTAGCCCTGCAGTTGTTACCGATTTAACTGTTGTCGTAAGCACGTCACTTGAAGTCGAAACGATATTGCTCGCAGTCGTTACCATGTTGCTTTGAGTCGTTGCCAAGTTGCTTTGCGTCGTTACTACATTGCCCTGAGTCGTCGCTACCACGTTGCTTTGAGTCGTAACAACGTTGCTCGTAGTCGTGTGCAATTCGAGTTCAAATATTTTCACTTCACAAAGTGTTAACGGATTTCTCTGATCTAGTGCACGGGTAATCTTGATCCAGCGGCTTGTAATGACTTCTGTTGGGACCCAATTAAGTAAAGAAGCAGCTGGACCGTTAGTAAATGCGTAAAGAACGTAGTTGTCTCGCGCTGTACCAGCATATACACGCACATCTCTAAAGTTGTTTGCTAAATAAATATGTTGATAAATCATTAACTGTCCTATGTTATAACTTTAAAGACAGTTTTATAGGCAGTACGAGTAAACCGTTTCTGTTTATTAAACATATTTTAGTGATGACCTATGAGCTTTAGCAAACATCTATAATTTTTATGAACTTCAACGAGACAAACAAACTTTTGTGAGAACCAGCGAGTTGTAATTACCGTTGAGTTTACGTCAAGAACCAGCGGTTTCAAGTTTCTAACGTAAGGTAACCGTAAAGGATGTGAAGAACCCGAACAGGATACCGCATTACAAAACAGCTGGGCCAAGTCCTTACCTCACCTCATTTTTTATATAAAACCCTCAGAACATTTGTATGAAGTTTAGTGACTCTATTTTAATTACATAAGGCCAGTGGTGCAAATAATACACCACGTGCCTCCGAATTAAATTCCTGTGTATCCATAATCCTTTTCTTTTTACGGGATTTCTTAGTTAGCTTATTTAGCGTAAAGCCGTAGGGGAAGGTAGTATTTAATGTCGACTGACCGTAAAGGTAGCTATTTTTTCAGGTATCAGATGTAGTTGCTGAACTAGTTTATCATCGACTGAAGTTGCTCGCTCTAGAATAGATAAAGTTCTTCAAACTGTATGAAAATAACATATTTTAGAACATATAGTCTTATAGAAAGGTTCCTGTATAAATTCCTGTCATATACATTGTATGTAGATTTGAAATAATACGCATCCAAATTATAAAGCGTTGCCATAAAAAAGCTTTGCAATCATTTTGCAAATTCCAATATAAATTTTTACTGTTTTGATTCCGTACAATTAGTTTTACATTTTATGTACTAGTTTATCATTGTTGAAAATTTAATTTTATTCACCCGAGACGGTGAGCAAGCAGCTTTAACCCCTATCTTGAATACACATGTCTGTCTGGTCCCAATGTGGTCCCATATCTCAAAGTCCATTTCATATTTCTTTTAGACTGGCTGCTTGATAATATAAATTGGGTAATATTGCCGATGATTTAATTTTCGCGAATTTCCACCTTCACTGTAAAACTGAAAGATTAATGTCACATATATTTACTATGAGAGAATGATCTTTTCGCGACAATAAAAATCGCGAAAAAGTCTGTACCTAAGTAGTGAAATTTTCGTAACACGAAATTATGCACTCTATTCATTTGAGTGTAAAAATATGCGATACTTACAGCAGCAGTCCCATGGGCTGTATATTTCCACCTGACCTATTGTGTAGTTGTTTCCAAGATCAACCTCCCACGAAGCATCATCAGAAAGTGTTCTCGAGCAAGATCCACCACTAAAATATCGTGAATGATCCCCGTCATTAGAAAGACTGGCTACTGCACCTGAATCTGTGTCAGTCTGGATGGTGTTCTTGTTCAGTGCGATATTCTCAGTCAGTATAGTTCCTAAACTGCCATGTACTGTGAATAACAATATTGTTATGCAAAATAATTAATCCTTACTTATTTTCATTTAAAGTACTTGAAAAATATCATTTTAGGTATTATGTAGCTATGGAAATGTTTTCTGACATTCATTTCTATCATAATGTAGGTGACTAAGTTATGATTAAAATTGTTCAGAAAAATATAAAAGTAAGTAACTGAAACCCGTTCAAGGTTGAGATAGGTGTCTATGTAAGGCTCATGTCGCCCATGAAACAGTCGGTTATGCACCTCTAGACATTTTCAATACTGTACACCGTAAAGAGCCGAAGCCTACCTAGTGAAATTGCGAGTTACCTACCCTGAACTGCCAGTAAAGTGCTGTGCTAAAATCTTTAACAAATTGTTGATT
Source organism: Saxidomus purpurata (assembly GCA_022818135.1). NCBI lineage: Eukaryota > Metazoa > Mollusca > Bivalvia > Venerida > Veneridae > Saxidomus > Saxidomus purpurata. The sequence continues at coordinate 42,944,919 of JAFMSR010000006.1, forward strand.
TTTTTAAATGTCTGTCTGATATAGTTGAACGTTCGATTTTTCCTAAAAGAAGTACTACTGGAATGCATACGATGCAAACTTTCCAAATGTATATCATATAATAGATTGTATACAAATGCAAACATGAAAATAGCTGTATCCATTATCGGAATATGTACACATACTCTGTTTATAAACATGGGTCATTCCTAATTGATATTTTATGCCTATTAGGGCTGAAGGCCTTGGTGTATATAAAGATCAATATATTTAATAACAACTTGACTTCGTGATTTACGCTGAATCTCACAACCAAAGCGTCGGGTCGCAATGTGTATAGGTGCGAAATTTAGGTTCAATCTCCGGACAGCAGTATTTAATGTTTCACAAATTTTTGGGTTTTAGGAAGTTTGTGTTATTTTAAAACAATCGTTAAATCAAAAACAATTACATGGTCATTAGTATCAATTGTTTGAAAGAATATAATTATAATGCGTTTTATTTCAACTTCAAGCGTTTATATCTGCTGCTTTATGGAAAATTATTGACGTACCAAGTACAAGACCTGGTAAAATATAGGAATAAACAAAGTTACATTACCAACAATGAAATATCTTAAATGTATTGTTACAATGTATATAACGGGAAAACCAAAAATGCAGATTCTTGGTTACATTGTACTTGTAATCGCTGAAGATCTTCCGTTTTGAAACCGTTACTGGTTAGCCTTGTCATGCATCGTCCTCGATAATTGGCGGGTTCTTTTGAACACGAGAGGCCTTTAAGGGAATGTACGTCCATCGGTCCTTTTTAAAGAACTTAATTTTTACGCCTAAATTTATATTAATCGTCCGTAAAATATGACTAAGTTGTCAATGAAATAACATCAGAAATTGAAAAAGGTGAAACTAAAAACCTATTATAGTCAATACTAGGACGTAAATTTCCTAAATATCCGTCTTTTCCGTAAATGCATATGATTGTTATCCGTAATCGGCTAATATCTCGGTTTTCTAAACCACGAGACAATTGTTGTAATGTATCCCGTAACTCAAGACTTTCTGCAATCGTTTGAAGTTGATTGTACTGTTTTTACTTGGTAATATGGAGCTTCTTATCTTAATGGACATTAAAACAAAAGTTTGACCTGGAAATCTGCCTTGTACTACTTTCCAACAAGCGCATGTTTACAGTGATATTCGCACATACAAGTTAAATTGTACACAGTGTTTGAAATCTGGTATGCTAACTTAGGCCTAGGGGACTTTAAGTCCCCAGGTCAAAAACAGCGGGAGAAAAGCGCCTTCTGAAACTGTCTAGTCGTGTATTGGCACGGATAACCACGGACCGATATATTAAACATGTGGATATAAGCCGTGGTCATTGGTAATAACGTTCTCAAGTATAAACATGACATTGTAATGTTTTAGGGGACAGCCACGAGCTCCGCTTATGTGACCCCATAGATGCTGTCCACATATCGTACTTTGTCATTCTCAGGACCCAATAATCCCAGCGTCGGGCCACTTTTCAGGAACCGCTTACGGCCCATAATGTTCACACCAGTAAAGGGCATTTCATATCGTTTATATTGGTATTATTCGGACAACTCAACCTGATCCTCCTGACCTCTAATAACATAATTTCACGGTCGATTTATTGCTTATATTTATCTTCGGTTTTCAGTTTACGGATATGCACGCGGTAAGCTACATAGAATAATTGATAAAAATATCTTCCAGGTCAGAGGATATTATTGATCGGGCCGGTAGCTCACTTGGTAGCAAACGTGTTTTCTAAATATTTCTAATCTGTATCTCGTGCGTTCGAGTCCTGCCAACGTCAGTGAATTTTATTTCAAGGTTTAGCCTATCAAATGTTTGAAACTTTTATATTTAAGAAATATAATATATCTTCATCTTATTTTTGTTACATTTTTATAATTTTCAAAAAGTAAAACAAACCAAGTGATGCTCGTTTATTTCGTGTTCGACTGCATTCCTTGTAAATACTTTTACCAGACCCAATCATCTGAGTAATATATTCATGCATGCAAAGGTCAGGATCAGGTTACTATGTTCGGACAATACAAATATCTTATTCGTCGTATAATAATAGTTTAAAGCTAACAGCACTACTTCTATCTTGTCCGTAAAATATGTCACAATTTAGTGAAGATATTTAACATATTCTCAAGACACTTTTACTTTCAATGAAACTCCTGTGTCTCAAAACAAAAGTAAACATCACATGATTCAACACGAAACTGCAGATATTTGCATTTTTATGTCAAAATCAATAGTTAATAAATGGTTTACAAACCACTATGATAGTTTCAGAACTAATATTTGCACAATTTATTTTGAAATAATTTCTGATAAAAAAACTTAAGTCACTACTTTCAGAGACTCAATTATGTTTTCATTTGCCACCATAAAGACAAATATATAAAGGAAAATATATGTAAAGGTGTGGTGGCATAGATGCAATACAATTTAAGATGAAGAAAGAACAACGGCTCAAACATGTACATAAAAGGTTTTATAGTTAATTCATTCTCAGTGCAACTGAGCTAGCATTATAAAACAAGATATTTTGTTTAATGAGGTATGATTATAATATAATAGTAATGATATGATTATTATAAAAAAACATTGAACAAATGTTTTGTTCATTACTGAAAATAGGAACAGTCATGGTTCAATATCGAAGGAGTTATGAAATGTTTGATTTTGGCCTATCCAATGGAAAACTTTAGATTCGTTTATATCAAAATAATCTTTAAATTGGTTTATTAATGATAACTGATTTCACGCTAGTCTCGTGACTGTCCGAGGTTTCCATTAAATCTTATATCTAAAGCAAAAAGCGTTCTTTAGCGAATGCGGTTTTTAAAATTACGTGTGCAATATACTTTTCCTTTTCATATTATTTTTGTCCTGATGCTTAGAGATGACGAGGCGTTCCGTTGATTTAAATGTTTCTTAAGTTCTATCGAATGTTCTACGTTATCATAGGACAAACACACTATTTATATAAAAAAATGATAATAATGTAAACAATCAAAAACAAATTTCCATATAAAAAAATAAAAAATAAAATGATACCAAACAGTGTTATTACGTACCTATTTTGATAACTGTTCCAACGATAAACACTAAGGAAAATATACGGAGCTCAACAAATGTTGACATTTCCATTTCTTATTCGGTTTCTTTTACCCTAATGCGATCAGATACCATGTTCCAGGTACTATAACGGGCAAATATTATGCATTATTTATTAATTTTTGAATTAATTTAATGTTGCTTTAAATCCATAAAATCACATGTGCATTTCTAATTGCATATATACATTAAGCATGATCTCGAAAGCCTTGACTTTTTCATTCGTTTAATCTTTTGACTTTGATCGTTTTAGTGTGTTTTAGACACATAGCATGGTGTGGTGTTGCCAATGCCAATGTGTGGCCAATGCCAATGTGTATAAAACCTCCGGCATATTCCTTTTGTGCGCACTCAAGTTTGTTGTCTTTTTCAGACTTTCGTTCCAAACAAGGACTGGTAATATAATTTTATCTTCTATAAATGTTTATTTGGATATGTTTGCATGATTTTAAAGTCTCTACAATTTCTTACTAGAATAATAGTATGTCGTGTTCATCTGAACAAAATATAACCAAATGCTCGGCGGATTACTATGTACTAATGAATTGGTTACGCCATTAGCGCTGTGGGACAGTGTATTGTTTATAACTTTATGTTTAGCGGGAGTAAAGAAAATGTATTTTTTAAAAACCAAATGATCATAGGAAAAAGCTTGATTTATTTTGATAGTGTAAATTGCTACGACCAGGTGAATATATGTAGTTTATAGTATTTCACTTTTATCTATCGTTCCGTATAAATAACTTAAGGTTATTTATGATTTAATCTAAAGTATTTTGTAATAACAACTAGAAATGTGACGGCTTTGATGACCTAACTTTGTTCAAGATCATATACAGTAGCGTCGTTCATATAGTGTACGAAGAAACGACTGTGACAAAAGTTCTATAGAATATAGATACTTTACGAACAAGACGACAAATGCCGTACTGTCTATTTGATTGGTTTCCAAAATGTAGGTCAATCGCGGTGACCAATGAGATCTGTAAGTGCGATTTATCTAGTTCCAATTTGTAGTCCACTACAAATATGCAATAAATAAAAGCAATCTTTGCCCCTGTCAATGTACATGTATAACAGCAATAATTGTCCCGGTCAATACATAACAGCAATCTTTGTCCCGGTCAATATATAACAGCAATCATTGTCCCGGCCAATATATAACAGCAATACTTGTCCCGGCCAATATATAAATGCAATACTTGTCCCGGCCAATATATAACAGCAATATTTGCCCCGGTCATTATATAACAGCAATCTTTGCCCCGGTCAATATATAAAAGCAATCATTGTCCCGGTCAATATATAACAGCAATCTTTGTCCCGGTCAATATATAACAGCAATCAATGTCCCGGTCAATATAACAGCAATCATTGTCCCGGTCAATATATAACAGCAAGCTTTATCCCGGTCAACATATTACAGCAAATTTTGCCCCGGTCAATGTATAATAGCAATCATTGTCCCGGTCAATATATAAAAACAATCTTTGCCCCGATCAATATATAGCAGCAATCATTGTCCCGGTCAATATATAACAGCAATATTTGCCCCGTCAGTATAATTTGTTGAGGAGTAAACATATCTTGATTAAACTGTTGAGTACTTACCTGAGGAACATCTTTGTCAAACTGAATTAAAATCCACACGGCACATTTCCGTTTTCTCGATGTATCCGCTCTACAAATGCCTCTAAGTGCTGGGTCTGGTAATATAGTGTAGCTTTGTATGTTCTATCTAAAGCTGGTTTCTTGTATGTATTTGCATTAGATTCTACTGTGCCAAGATACTGGGAAGTGTACTACTTATACACCGTACCTTCTTCACTGAGATGGCCAAGCTGTAATTGACATGCAGTTCGTTTGCTAAGAGGCGGCCTTTAAACGCCAGGGAGTAGCTAACATGTTTTGATAATATAGCAAGTATAGGTCTGTTTAGGGTGGCGCGGTGATCGAGTGATTAACTATCTGGGCTACTAATCCAGAGGTCCCCGGTTAGAATTATGGCCGGAACACTGAAAATTTGAGAAAAAACCCATAGGTAGTTTCGCGTGTATCGTTGCTAAACACTGGGCACGTAATAGAACCAAGGGGTCTATTCGTAAAGAGTAAGACCAGGTTCGTGGATTCCCGTGTATCTGCAGCTTCTGCCTCTTCAATCCGTGTCTGTCAGGCGTCCTGCAGTTTCACCTGAGGAGAAATCACAGGGTCGACCGAGACTATAAACAGTAATACAGATATAACTTTTGAATTCCACACACTTTTGTGTAAATGATACATTACTCTGGTGTGGCATTTAAATTGAGATGCTATTTGTGAGTTAGTTGGCACTAGTGGCGACACTCGAATATTGTGTAGGTACTTGAGAATTCAGTTAATCTTATAGACTGGTGACGACACTTGAATGTGAAATAGATACTGGAGTATTTAGTTCGCCCTGCAGCATATTGACGATACTTGAATACGTAGTGCATGTATCAAACAATGCATCAAATATGTTGGCATATTCTCTTTGTTCATTCACAAATGAACAGTATGACTTCCTTTTAGCTTTCACTTTGATTTAGGAAATTCTTTATTTTAAAAAAACTTAGCAGTTGATACATATTTTTATCTTAAGTAGATGTGTTAGTTGATATAAATCTGCATGATTTTAAGTCTTTCAAATTTCCTACTAGAATTACACTCTTTCGTGTTCATTTGAATAATATACATGTATAACAACATGCTTGGTTTTTCACAAGGTAAAACACAAGTTCCATCAAACTGTGTCCGACTTGGGAGAAGATAAAATACGGATCACTAATACCATTACATTTGTAACTCTGTTATGATATTTACCATACTCATGTGTATTATTTATGTTCTTTGCTTGAACAGGGAATGTTATCAAATGTTAATACTAAAAGGTTTTGATCATGCTTGAACTTCAATCGAGAAATCATCCATAGGGAAGTGCTGAGTGTAAAACATTGTGCAATTAAGTGAATAGAAATAAATAATTCATATTGTTGAAGGGGTTTTCGTAATCTAATTTACTTTATTTTGATACGACAAATATAAAGCATTAATACCATTATGGCCTTACATCGTTCACCTTAGTCGACATAGAATATTATGTAATGACTGATAAGACTTGCATAACTCTTAAAGTGTATGAAGTAACGAAAGTGGCAAAAGTTCTGCAGAACATTCACAAAATAAAATGATAAATGCCGAACTGTCGTTCACATGAGCGTGCTTTAGCTGCAAAAGGGAGAATTTCAACCTTCTCTCTAATCTTATGCAGTATACATCTTTGCCCAAGCAACAGCAACATATTTCTCTAGCAAGGTTTGTGCACGAACCGTCAAATCCGTATAGACAACTTACAGTGAGAACAGGAAACTTTATTTTTTACCAAAATCTCAAAGCCAGCAGCTTTAATACAAGAGGGCCAAGATGGCCCTATATCGCTCACCTTGGTACAAGTCCACTTGCCTGGTGGAAGATCACTAGATAATGTTATATACCAAATAAGTTTTCCTATATACGCCTTTGTAAAACAAATGATCCCCCCCCCCGGGCAAGGTCAATTTTGACCCCAGGGGCATAATTTGAACAAACATTAAAGAGGTCTACTAGGCAATGCTACATGCCAAATATCTAAGCTCTAGGCCTTGTGGTTTCAGAGAAGAAGATTTTTAAAGTTTTTCCTATTTGTTGCCATAGCAACCAGAGTTCTGCATGGAATGGAATTCTTTGAACAATTTTGGTAGAGCTTCATGCAAGGAACATTCCTGCATAGTTTTATCAACATTGGCCTAGAGGTTTCAGAGGAGATGTCATTTGAATCAAAATGTTGACGGACGACGGACAATCATCGATCAGAAAAGCTCACCCTGGCGTAGCCAGGTGAGCTAATAAAAGATCCAAACCAACTCTGCGATCCAGAATACACAGCAAGAATCGCCATGCACAATACCCGATACAGGCTGTTAAAACAAATCAGTAAGAACGGAATGGGAACATTCGCCTCTTGCTTAATACAGTGTACTGTGCATATTTTGTTGTAACTATAGTGTGTATTGTTGAAGCTGCTCACTCTCAGATTTTGGAAAAAAAAAAAAAGTTCCTCAAACTGCATGAAAATAACATATTTTAGAACATGTAGTCATATAAAAAGTTTCCAGTATAAATTCCTGTCACGTATATCTGTAAATTTGAAATTATACGCAACCAAATAATAAACGATTCAAATGCTTTTGAAATTCCAATATAAACATATAGTGTAACGGTGCCGTAAACCAGCACTTTCAATCGAGTTTTGAAAATTCCTACCAAGAATTTTACATTTATTCTTGATTATAACCTTTAGTTTTATATTTATGTATAAGTACGTCATTTTTTTTTTCAACGGCAACTGACAGCGAGCAGCTTTAAACATTCATTTGGATCTCACGGATTCTTAATACGATTGACATCAACTTTGAAGGTTCTTCATGAAGGGAACTCAAGACACGACACACAACATAACATGATTTTTGGTTAGCTGTAAACAGACCCATACTACTAGCATCAATTAAAAAGGTCAGTTCAAACACTGTGACAGATAAATGTGATAAGAATGGTTTGAATCGTAGTTATATTGGACAAAAATGCCATACGCCCGTCATGGTGGCATAAATCTAGGAACTACTCGGGTTTTTTTATCACGACCGAGTTTTTATGCCCATAAACATTCATCATTTTTCGATAATTCAAGGGCCAGAATCCAAAATTGCCTTGGGCATTTTGCTGGTTATCAAACTTGACCCAGACATTATGACAACAAACGTGTTCAGCAAGTTTAGTGAAGATCGGATGAAAATTGTTCGACGTAGAGAGCGGACAAAGCTAATTTTGGCAAATTTAGAATAATTCAATTTACAATAACCCAACAGTGCCTCGGGCGATTTGGCGAATTATCGATATTGGCCCAGACATTATGCCCACAATTATACAAACTGTTCAGCATGTTTGATAAAGATCAGATCTTTGACTTAGAGAACGGACAACGTGTTGACGCCGTCCGCACGCTCCTCGCCCCTCCCACACCCCTCCACCGCTGCAGATTTTCCCATGATACGTATTTGCACCTGTGAAGTATGTTTACAGTAAACTCCGTATATAACGAATCCGAATATAACGTAATTTCGGATATAAGAAAGAAAATAAATGTTGTTTTCTTCTCTATTTAGTAATATGAAAATGCTATTTGAATATAACGTACTATATGGAACAAATTTAAATGTATTAGATTAATTGCGCGCATGTATGAAACAGGTAGAGCTAATACGAAGCATAACTGAGCCAATATGAGAAAAGCAGGGCCAGTACGATGAAACAGGGCCAATATAGAATTCAAGCATTCTGATTGGTTTAAAATAAAGGGCCTATACGGAGAAGTCACTTCCGTAAGATTTTTAAACGACGCCATTTTCTTAGACTCCTGCTGATATCTTATTTTACTGAGTTAAAGACAAATTAAATCGTTATTGTTACAAGAACATTTTTCTCAGCTATGAGATATATATTTCCGCGCATTTACCAGTGATAGATAAAGTGAATCTAACATGTTCATGAGTTGTGGATAAACCCCCCCCAGAAAACCCCCCAAAAGTGTCGAGTATTTTGGATATCTCAACCCGAGGATGGGTTTTCTTTCCACCATGGCTTGATTTTTTTCTCACCGTTTAAACGCATTTTCACACAAGGTTTTATCGCTTACAAAAATGTCCGGCGGTTGAGATACGTCCAGATATCACGTTAATGGCTATGTATCCATATGAGCCTTATCCTTGGACCGTATCTCTCACTGCCGGACCAATATTGTTGCGTTTATTTATACGCACACTCACATGAACATGAAAATGACTGTATTTTTTTATCTTTGTAAATACAGCAGGGTTATTCATTCATCTGGGTTGTATCTACCTCGAGTCAGTGTTTGAAAAAACTCGAGAAAAGTGGCAAATTTTATCCCGACGTATCACTCATATCCTACTTGGAAATGGATTCAACGTATTATCCACAGCTCATGATCATGTTAGATTCATGTTATATTCGCATGTTCTTTTGTAGCCAACTACAGTATTGTTAAAGTCATGATTAAAATGAACTTATCATATAATCATGTTATTTTAGCCAACATATTGTTAGCCTGATATTATTGTCATAATCAAGGGCAATCGCTGTATTTGTCCTTCGGCCTTGGGCCAATACGACCACCATCGGTCAAATAACAAGGCCAATATGAAATCACTTGATTAATAACATTATATTATTGTATTATGATATAATCAAGTGTGTGACAATTTAGGTCTACAACAAACTATATCAAACCAAAAGGATCACATTAAAATAGTTATTATCCCGTTATAAATACGCTTTCATTGAATATCGTTTGTCTGTTTAACAGCTTTACAAGTTTAACATTTAGGAGTTCTATAAATTTGCACATTGTGTCATCATGGACTCATGAGGCATTGATTCTATATTCACCACAAGCATGTAATATTGACATGCCTCAAGAGCCCGCACTGTTTCATTAGGCCCTTTCTGTAAAATGCCTACTTAATGCCCGAAAGATTATTTTGTTTGCTTATTTTACGTCATATTTTGCGTCGCCATTTTAAATCCGACATAACTTAATTAATGCAAGACTTCAGAGCGGAAAAAAAATAACAATGCCTTTGCTAAATACATGTATAGATACTACACTAACTTATAACATGACATATATTTCAGTAACATACTAAAAATACAGACAAAAAGCTGGTTGATACACCAAAAGGTCAAAATGGCTAAACATGGTCAAATCATAGTCATAAGACCGTGGTCAAATATGTTTTAAAAAATATGGTCAGCCATTGTTTCATCGTGATAATTTTACAACAGTGACAGTCACACTGTGAATGCGACCATAACATTTGCAAATGATAAACAATATATAGCACACATTAAAAATGTATCGATAAAAAGTCACATAAATGCATATTAAAGAACAGTTCAAAACTTAGCACCTTAATTATAGATCTATACTGTTATTCTACTATTTAAATTCAATTACCTTCCAACAGAATTAGAAACCAAGACCAAAATCTCAAGCGCTGAAGCATATGTGGAACTCGTAAATTTGTCTTTTGCCTACAATTGATAAACGCTAACCATCATGTCGCTACCTTTATATCCTGATCTTGTCAAAATCTGTCACTCATTACCGAGAAAACAAATGGCCGGTTAATGAAGCGAAAAAAACTTATTTTTTAAAAAAAGAATACAATCTCTACATAGAAATTTGTAAATATTGTATTAAAATGTACTTGGACCGAACTATTCACTAGATTTTGTAATGTGCCTAATGGACCAAGTCTTACTACAATTCTGCGTTGATTTAAAATTAAGTTATAAACCGACGCTACTTTAACAAAGTTGTTTTCGGTAAAGATAAATATGGCGTATTGGTCTTTTTTTTATTACGGTCGGTACATTCGATGCACCGAAAATTTTTATGTTAACATAACGGTTGGAACGTCGGTGGAGGCTAGTTACTGTAGCAATGGAAACGTTTAAAGATATGCGTCTCTAACATTGTATTGATAATGGCCTGAGGCTAAGAATTTGGACGAAAAATCACGACTAGCTTTTGGCATGTAATTGGCAATTTCTCCAGTCGATGAACACTTTTGGTCAGAAAAATGTAACGGCTATCCTTACTTAATAAGAAGTGCTGTGGTGATATGTTGATATGTACTAACGAATGGGTTTCATTAAAAGTGTGGCAGCACTATTACTTAGCCATGACGTAATGGCGTTCTCTAAGACTTGATGATTGGCTTAAATGTATTTAAGAAAACAATATGGTCTTTAAAGAACTTAACACTATCACATACCGTAAGTACTGGTGTGCTTTGTGGTCTGCACCTTTTTGCGTTGATTTTAAGGTGACTGTAGCTCTTTTATAAATTTATTTCAAATTTTTTTTTTTTTTTTTCAAAAAAAATTTTTTTTTTGGGAGGGGTTTTAATTTTTTTAAAATGCTCTTCGCACTATCAACTTGGCTATTGGAAAAAAAAATTTTAATTTTTTTCGCTCGTCTCTTCCTATTTTTGAGGATTTTTATTAAATTGGTTGGCCTTATATAAATCTATAGTCTATATGTAATTAAGGAATAGATTCCACCAAGCGTGATGATTTTAATTAATATGTCTTGCCCAAGGACATAACCATCATGGCACCGTTATATCCTCCTTTCCTGTATTGCTATGGCGTTAATGCGTCTCTAAATGATGATTTTAAAATTTACGCGCTATCACTTACATATGGCGTAATGGCGCTTCTCTGCACGATGATTTAATGTCCTACACGTACTATAGTTATGGCGTCTTTCACATGATTTAATTACGCGCTATCACTTAGCTATGACGTTATGGCGTCTTTACATGATGATTCTAAAATGTAGCCCCTATTACGTAAAAATAGCGTAATGGGTTGTACATGTGATTTATAACGCTATTACTAGTATGGCGTAATAGCGTCTCTACATGATGATTTTAGAGTTAACGCGCTATCACTTACTATGGCGTAATGGCGTCTCCACATGATGATTTCTAAGTTTACGCGCTATCACTTACCTATGACGTAATGGCTTCTCTACATGATGATTCTAAGTTTACGTGCTATCACTTACTATGGCGAAATGGCTTCTCTACATGATGATTTTAAAATTTACGCGCTATCACTTACATATGGCGAAATGGCTTCTCTACATGATGATTCTAAATTTTACGCGCTATCACATAGCTAATACGTAATGGCGTCTCTACACGATGATTTTAAAATGTACGTGCTATCGCTTAGCTATGCGTTACTCGTCTCTACCTGAGGATTTTTAAATGTACGCACTATTAATTAGCTATAGTGTGATGAATGTTCCACATGATGATTCTAATTTTACGCGCTATCACTTAGCATATGGCGTAATGGCTTCTCTAAATGATGATTTTAAAGTTTACGCGCTATCACCTACATATGGCGTAATGGCTTCTCTACATGATGATTCTAAGTTTACGCGCTATCACGTAGCTATGGTGTAATGGCGTCTCTACATAAAAATTGTAAAATTGAAATTGTTTGATATGAAAAGAACAATTTGATTCTGACTAATAAACCACTTAACCAGCATCGGACCAAAGCTGAAATTTTATTTGCAAAAAACACCATATTTTTGTTATGTTTAGAAAATGTGAAAACCTTTAAACTATTAGAAGGCCTTAATGCAAAATAAAAGACAGAAAAGAAATACGCCAATAATTGTAATAAAGTACCTTACCCATCATCAGTTTTTGAACATGGCATACAGTTATGGGTAACGCCTTATACTAAATGTTTTACTGCGTTTTATAATCACGGAGCCATGTTGGTACTTTTTGTTTTACTTCAGTCTTTAATTAACATTTTGCCCTTATATATGCTGGAATATAAGGTCATATCCATAACAACAACAATAGTCAAACTATTTTAACAAATAAAGATATTACGGATTTTGTGACAAAATTCTCTCGAGCAGGGATGCACTAACGTATTGGGTATTGGTGTTACTCCAAGCTTTACGCCTTGTCAAAAAGTGAGACAGTTAAGAAATGTTATTGAATATGACTGGCCATCTGTCGTTTTAACAGTATATATAAAATGTATATAGGGTTTCATACTTTCTAAACATAATGAGAAAGATATTTAATCTTTTCAAGATTTTGCCAAATGAAATACAAGTATTTCCCGGTGCTACCTTTATCTGTTATTTAAATATAAACCGTTTTCAAACTTTGCATTTTATTTGTCAATGATATTGATTTTTTAATGATGTGGTTAGGAGACTCTAATTGTTCGAAATCGGTTGAGGAAATATTTAGCCAGTACTTGGAGTGTACATCACAATGTTTTCATCGACATTGTCCCCCATCAATGTACTTTTCACAAGACTGCACTGTCCGTTTATTTTGTCATAGTTAACACTCTTACATTCATCTGTAGCCATGGAAACCAGACATATGTAGCAACAGTGTCGCTTAGATCTGGTCGATAGCGTCCTGATGATCTGACCTACTGCACGTGTCTGCTGGTTCCCCTTGAACAGAACTGTAAAGGCGATTAAAAGATGTATTTTTGTTTCAATATTCTCGCTATTTACATAGAGTAGAAGTTTATATTTGTAAATTACTTTTAAATAAATTAACAAAAATTGTTTATACTTAATCAATATATTATTCGATATTATACGGCCAAAACCACAATCACGAAGCATACGCTATATGGCAAATAAATAAAAGTTGTTCATAGTACAACACTAATCAAAGTAAGGACTTTAGAACGGTCAGACACTCACATTTTGAAAACTGAGATCTATTTGCTTTTAAATCGGCTTCTTTTTATAACAACACCAGAATTGTTCTTAATTTAAGTAAGGGTGAAATCTAGATACTTTTTTCTGAACAATAATGCATAAAAGTAAAACATTGAAAAGATAGGAATAAAGAACTAAGGCTTATATTTTCTTACGCGACGTGACTGATATATCCATTAGCTCTTCAGTCGTATTGTTCAAATTCGTAACCCCGTTGCTTGAAGGCGTGACTACGTTGTCTGATGTTGTTTCCGCGTTGTTTGAAGTCGTTCCTACGTTGCTTGAAGTCGTAACTACGTTACTTTGGGTCGTTAAGTAGCTCGTAGTCGTAGTCGTAGTTGTAGTTAATCCAAGTTCAAATATTTCCACTTCGCACATAGTTAATGGATTCTTCTGACCTAGTTTACGAGAGATCTTTATCCAGCGGCCTGTTACGGTTTGTGTCGGAAATACACTGATCAAAGCAGCAGCTGGACCGTTTGTAGATCCGAATAGAACGTAGGTTTCTCTGGTTGTGCCAGCATAAAATTGCAAATCTCTAAGGTAGTTTGCTAGATGAAATGTAAATAATACCCAAAACGATAAAATTGTTTCTATGGAAAGCTTTCCTTTCAGTGTAAAACCTGAAAGATAAAAGCTCTACCGAGAACGTATGAGCGTAAGCGAGATTCTAATAACTTTTATCGAGATTATACGAATCTAAGCACGAACCCTGCGACCTTTATTGCGAAGAGTCTGCAGTGCAATCATTCACCAAACTTATTATATAGTTTAAAAGCTTATTCAGTAAACAAATATAAAGTGTTCGATATTGATGTTTTTGTGAACAGAATCATGCGGCGTAATTGCATAAATTGAGTGTTTCGTGAAATTGGCACATCTCAGTATGCCCTTTTTCATTTAAAAGTTATACGTTTTGTGGTAAATATTCCCTTCCGAATTTGGTGTCTGACTTTAAATTGTCTTATATACACATATACAACAAGAGCATCGGTAACACCCGAAGTTCCCCGAAGCCTGCGTTCTTTGATGAGCACGCAAGTTCCAATTTATATAGTTACATGACATTGTAATTATAGACAAGCAAAATCAAAATGATAAAGTGATGTTATTCAATCTTAGGCCCAGATAAGGTTATGAATCTTTAATTGCGCGCTTCCTTTAAATATCATCTTCTATTGTGCTAGATATCATATTAATCTGCTGACTGAAATTTTGCTATGGCCCTATAAGCATATGTTACATAATAAAGGGATAAAAGACATATTTCAGTTAAGGTTATTGGTTACTGCTCTTCGTCTAAATACCCTCTATCACTATGTCTGATATAAAGAAAATCTGTTTCATGATTTTTTAAATTATGTTTCGGATAAGCATTATTTCTTGCGATAAAGGGAGATAATCAACAAAAGGATCAGCCAGGGTTATGGTTCTTAGTCACCGTCTGTAACTGTGTGAAACATCAATTCAATCCCTTATACTGTTTTCGAACATGGTTTAGCTAGAGTTGTGGTACCTTGTTACTGCACTCCCTCTCAATGTCTTCTATCAGCGTGTTAAGTATAAATCCCTTAAATACTTTATGAGTTATTATCCGTACAAGCATATTATATTACGAGATAACTCAAAAATGGGGCCGGCTAGAGTTATAGTTCTTTGACACTGCATTTTCTCTTGATGGCCTCTATCAATGTGTGAAGCACTAATACCCTGGTCACATAAACACTACGAGCACCGTTCGAGTAGGTTTTCAGTCGAAATTTTGCAAAATCACACTGAGTCTGTACGGACATCGTAGACTCTTGCGATGTCCGTGCGGATTTGGAACAACGCAAGGCCCGTTTAGAGCTTGCCGATGCTCACAAGACTATCATATGGGAGTCGCACGTCAACGTACGATGTTCGTACGAAACTACGGACACCGGGTGTGGACCTTGCGATGCCCGAAAGAGGCCCATACAATCGCCGTACGAACACAGGTCCATCGTACGAGGTACGTCCGAGCTCCTTCGAAGCTGCGCACGACTTGTCAGCGATGTCTGTACGGATTTCCTATAATTGCATCCTCCAAAAGATCGTACTGGGCCCGTGACCAGAAGCTACGATTGTAAGGAGACCGTACGGATTTTAAAGTTGGTAGACTCGTTCGATTTCATAAATCGTACGGACATCGTACGGATATGTGACCAAGGCATAAGTCAATGCCTAACAAACTCCGGATAAGTTTTTTTACATAAAGGTGATATTTCAATTTGGGCTAGCTAGAGTTATGGATCTTTATCACTGCACATTCCCTTAATGCCCTTTAGTATTGTTTGAAGTAGCAAGTCAACCCCTTCAATGCTTTTCAAGTTATGATCCGGACATGAAAAGCGGCGAAATAATTCAGCATATGAAATAGTATGTACGTAAGGTAAATGTATCGAACATTGTATTTGAATGACATTCAACAGTCTAAATCAGGGGTCTACTCAATAAAACAGTCGCAATATTCGAGGCAGCCTTTTTAAGCGCATACATGTATTTTGTATAATCACGGATATGTTTTTTTGCTAATCACAGGTAACATTGTAATAAATTTTCTTTTTAAATGTTTTTCGGTGTGAAAATATACGTGACTTACAGCAGCAGTCATATCTGTTGTATATGTCTATCTGACCTATCGTGTAAACGTTTCCAAGATCTACCTCCCACGAGCCATCATCAGAAAGTGTTCTCGAGCAAGATCCATCACTAAAGGTTTGTGAACGGTCCCCGTCAACAGCACGACCGGCTACTGCGTCAGCCTCTGTGTCAGTCTGGATGGCGTTCTTGTTCAGTGCGATATTCTCAGTCAGTACTACTAAACTGCCTTGTACTGTGGAAAACAATAATGGTGTGCAAAATAAATTAATCTCAGTTATTTGCAGTTGAAGTAAATTAAGTATTCATGATAGTTTCGCGGGTTTGTCAAGCCAAGAAGATGTCTCATGGTAGGCCGTTATAATCCGCCTACAATCATTAGAGGCTTTCTGTAATAAATCGTATTAGAATTATTAGCCATATTCCTTATTGCTACTGTTAAAAATGCAATGCCGAAAGTTGTCAGTGAATAATTTTATGAGACAATTGTAATAAGCTAATTTCAATGTGACTGTATGATTCCGGTAAGATTCTTCATTTTACGAAGGTCCGGAAAAGGTTTTCAAATATCCGGTTCCTTTAACGCATCGTATATAATTACATTGTATGCTTTCCTAACCATTAATGTTACCTAGATACTGTCATAGAACGTACAACTGAATTTTGAAGACTTAGACTAAAAGCCTCCTGTCAAGACAGCAATGATTTGAGATACAATCAACGCTCCAGTGTCTGAAACCTGATGAAACCAGACAAAAACATAAAATAAATCAGAGATAATTGATTTAGAGATGTGTAAGTTGGAGTGAATGTTCAATTAGAACTTTAAATCTCGAATTACAGTTTCCATAACACAATGTACGCCGCTATAGATTGGTTGTATTTTTCGGATATTTGGTTCACATATCTCTAATGAATGTATAAATATAAGAAAGTGTTGTAAATTTAGAAATGAAAACGCATTTAGATTTTTAATGAACTAACGATAATCAAAATTAAGGAAGGATGGCGGAGACATGCAATAATTGTTTTGCGGTAGCAACGGAGACCACGACCACTGATTCTCGTTTTCAGGAAAAATCTGCAAAAGCATTTTTAAAAGCTTAAAATTATGTGTACTTTCCGCATTGTCTGAAGAAATCCATCAATAAGCGCTTGAAGGAGAGATTTGATGAATGACTAGATGCATTAAAGAAACTCGCCACTATACTGGGCGATGCCCTCAGGGGAATAACCCAAAAACTTATTGAAAACGAGGAAACAATCTCAGGATACCATAAACGTCACGTGGGTTGGCCACATTGCCTTTTGTGCTATCTTAAAATTTAAATTACAATAAAATAAACCGAATAATATTAGTAGCACTTTTATAAAAAACGATGTATTTGTTTCCATTTAAGTTAGTTGTACATTTCAATTTTCTCCAATGATAAACTCTGAGTCACTACTTCGATTTCCTCTATGATGGAGTAATAATAATAATAATAATAATAATAATAATAATAATAATAAAAACTTTATTTTATGAAGGTAACATATAAGACATATAAAGAATTACAATGTAAATCGAAACATATCTTATTTCCATATGGCCTTCAAAAAAAAAAACAAAAAAAAAACAACAACAACAAACAACAAGAATTTAAAATCTCTCTCTCTCTCTCTCTCTCTCTCTCTCTCTCTCTCTCTCTCAATCAGTCTTCTCTCACACACACGCATGATCTCAGATCTCAATCACACAAACGCAAAAGTATGTAATATTTTCATTAAACGGTATTTTAACAGTCACTCTGTTTACATATAAATATCATAAATAATTTAATCATTTATTAACACCTTCAAAATACATCCTTCAATTATTAGAGCAATTGCTGTAATGCTGCAATACAATATACGTATTAGTTAGTCAGTCATGCATTCAGTAGTTAAAATATCAACATGTATATAATAATGATGATCCAATATCAATAACATTAATCATCATGTATTTCATACTTATATAAAGAAAAATTACAAAGTCCTAAAGAACACAAATATTTCAAATTTCGCCTCTTTTGTAAACATTCAGTTAAACATGAAGAATAAAGTTATGCAACAAGAATTTTTTGTAATTTTCTTTAAATATTTTTATGTTTGCTGAAAATTTTATATCTAAAGGTATTTCATTCCATATGTTTTTACTGTAAAAAGAAAACGTATCTTTGTAATATTTTGACTTAGGTCTTGATTGTAAAACAAGATCCATGTTAGTGATCGATCTGAGTTTATGCGTATTTCGCCTAGATTCATTAGAAAAAGTAACAATCTCATACATATAGTCTGGTGTCATATTATGCATGGTTTTATAAACCAGTACAGCTGCATGATATTTACACCTGTCATGAAATGTTAAAAAATTTAACTCTTTAAATACTTCTGTTGTCGATGTTCTCTTTGGTTTATTTAACATAATTTTACACGCTCGCTTTTGCAGTACATATACTTTGTATTTCACAAGTTCTTTTTATTGTAATACAATTACAGTTATCCTTATTATGGCAGATTGGGGTTTTCTATATTTACACTGATTTTCATAAAACTTTAGTACTGTTTCTTTGATTCCACTGGCTGACTTCGTTTATATAGGAAAACACACATTATTTGTATAAATATTAAAGAAAACGTTCTTGTTAAAAAGTCAGGGCATATGATTTTCGTATCAAGAATTTTTTTTGAAATAATAATAATAATATCATTACGTACCTATGCAAATAGCCAATCCTTCCATAACGATAAGGGCAATTATACGAAGCTCGCCAATTGTTGACATTTTTATTTCGTATTCTTTGCACAAATGCGCAGTTGCGATCAAATTCCGTGATTCAGACGAAATGGCATCAGGCAAATATTATGCATTATTTATTAAATTTTCAATTAATTTAATGTTGCGTTCAATCCATAGAATCACATAATCATTTGTAATTGACTATGCATATGAAACTAATTTCTTTTGCAGAAACTCGGGTAAGAGAAGACATATTGTTCAGACTGTGCTTGTAAGTTAAATTTGAAACTTTGTTCATGTGTTTCCGGTTTTATGTCAGTCATTTCTTTTATCGTAAGTTTGCATACTTACTTAAACTGCTTCGCACTCGTGATTTAATTACTACGCATCCGAATTCCTGGCTGTATTTTATTAAACGATAAAATACAAGGACACATTTATCATTTCTTAAATATAACGTTTCGTGAGAGTTAAAATAATTATGCAACGTAGATACTGTGTGTACGCAGAGGCTGTATTTTACCCTGTTGCAATAGTTTCTTGTTCGATTTTCCGGAGAAATATACCATTAGAAAGCTTACGATTCTGAAGATGTATAATCTTGTTAGTATTGTGGAATAACAAACTCTTAAACACTTGTTAACCTACACCGCATATCTGGAATTTATGCTGTAAGAAAGCGCCAAAATTTCACAGAGTCTGAAAATGTGCCACCTGACCGGAAGGCGAATCAAGGACCTTTCATTGCATGGCAAATGGTCTCCTGTCGCTTACACATTTTCTCCCATATTTTGATTAAGTCTGTACCGTGACACGTGCATAAGGAAAACAAACTTAATCCTTGCTTTTTTTATCAAATATTGACGGTTATTTACTGGTCCAGAAATAAAATTACTAAATGCACTCATGTTTAACATTAGTTTGGGCTAAAAACATATAATTGTTGATAAGTATCAACTATTTACGTACCAAAAAATAAAAGGACCAGTCATGAAAGACAGAAAACACAGTATACATTCTACTTGTCGTTTCATTAGCTGTTGAATGGTTATCAACTCCCTATCAAAACCTAGCTTAATACGGCTGCGCCAAAAAAGTCTAACTTTGTATAGGTAAAATGCAGTTAAACTGAGAAGAGGCGACGGATGTTTGGAAAACGTTCTTACGTTAATATTTAGGAAAATTAAAACGCCCTACATGTGACATTCCACCACAGGAGATGTTCAAACATATTCGCCAGGAAAATACAGAAAAAACTCTTACCTCAATCGTTTCACTTATAATACGTAGACCTCAGGAGACCTGATGATTATCATCACCTTAAATCATTATTTTGAGTATAAATTCTACTCGGGGATGAATGATTTATTAAGCAATTCGTCTGATCTTAGCACATGACAAGTGATTATATGATTTGGATTAACTATTTCTTATTATCTATTTTCATTGTCTTAAAAAATAATTCTCTCGAGGTTTTTAAAAGTGAGACATGAGATTGTGGCAGTAGTAAATTATCTTATACAATATTTAAATAATTCAGTAAACTATGGCATTTGATGTTCATGGTTGAGAAATTTCGGAGTGATATTTATGTATGAAAAATCATAATAAATTATATTATACACTTTTTTGTGGTAATGCTCGGGTAGAGTCAAAGCAATATGCTTCAAGCTAAAGGATTATGATGGTAATAGTCATGTGTAATTCATAACTTTCAATTCACTTTCTGTGGTAGTGTACTGGGGGAATCAAAGCAATACGTTTACAGCAAAAGATATAATACTGATATTAAATTAATGTCATTCGTTAAAGGTAAATGCCCTATACAACCAGCAGATTATTTCCTCTAAATGCTAAATGTACGTAACATAACAACTTATAATAGGAATCATACATAGGCAAATTCTCGTATCTGCACAAAATGTAAATATAGCGACCTTTTATAATAAATTGCTATCAACCCAAAAATTCAAACAAACGTTGACATGGCCAATCTCCCGCCGTATGAAAGGTGGTCAAATGACTTTAATGAAATGAAAAATCAATGAATCAGGTTATACTGGTAATATGCGCATCTCATCTTCCTAACGAAGCTTTTGGGCGTAAGCTTTACTGGAATATAGCCAAACATTCCTGTGAAATAATGGTAAATGAGAACGTAATCTCAGGGGAATAACTCTGCGAAAAATCATTGAACCGAAGAATATTGATAATATGCGCATCTCCTCTTGATAGTGAAACAATCTATGAAGTTTCAATAAATTTAGACGATAGCCCGGACAAGAATGCACCACAGTGCAATATATGCTATATGTACATATCGGTAAAATGAAAGAGCTTTAATACACTTGTAAACAATCATTCAACCAGAACATACTGACAATATGTACATTTCTTGTAGATTTGCTGAATTCCAGCATGTGGTTGCTGAGACTGAAATAGCTCAAACACGAAGGTATATAAAAGTTATCAAAGGTCATTAATTCCGTAAGCATACTTGAACAGTAACGTACTGATTATGTGCGCATGTCCTCTAAATAGAAAAAGCTCACTAGTTTTTCTGAATTCGAACCTCATTCCAATGGTTTTGTTATAAATAGCCGGGCAAGAAGGAGGACATAAAACACTAATGTTCAATGCGACGTTCTCATACAAAAATACTTTCAGATCATTCGTACGACCGACACACGCAGGCGGATCATCAAATTTCCCCTTGTCATCCACATTTTTATTGCCCATTGCCATAAACATGATTCAGGGAGAAAGTTTACAGCCGCTATCTGTATAGAGTACCTGCGATCGAGTATTATGTACAAATGTAGTGGAGGTTCTAACGAAAAATCAATCATGCTAAATTGTTCATGAGTTGTAAGCTATTGAGAAGTCTGAAAAAGGAGTGGTGATAAAATATCTTATCAATGACATAAAAATATCCTTGATGCTGACTTTTCCTTGATGATGACTGTTCCTTGGTGATGACTGTTCTTTTTCCTTGTTAATGACAGTTCCGTGATAATGACTGTTCTTCATATTCAACTGTAAAAGATCAGACTGATGAATTCAAGCGTAGAAGAACTAGCACCGAAGATAATAAATGGTCAGTTCGTCCTAAGGATGCTAATCCTGAAATTCAAAATATTTGTTGTACACCTTGTGGCAGTGAACCACTCAGCTAATCAATCAAATTAGAATGTTGGTTCCGTCCAATTAATTTTCAATTGTTTAATGTCCTTCATATGTACATGTACAAACTTTGGGTAAGATTGATCCCGATTAACACAAGACCAAAATTGGATTAGGCGAATATTTCAAGAGAGATTGTGACAAGTTTTCAACGAATCTTTGAATATAAGACATTGATGCAGTGCATTAATCCAACACCAACATTTAAAGCAAGAAGCAGAAACATCAAAGCTTACCATTAACGAAAAGGTTAAATCAAACAACTAGGAAGACAAGATTACAGATTTGGATAGTAAGGGTGTTGTTATGGTGGATTATCTTCAAAGAGGCAGTCATAAATTCATTGGACAGTACTGTGCCCACGAACATTAAAGAAACTAGAGTGGAATGCTCAAAGCAAATATCATTTTACTTAGCATAATACACCTGCGCACACTTTACAAGACTGTGGAGAGAGGCTTGAAACTTCTTCCAAATTGTATTCACTTAATCTAGTAGACGACTAGCATCCTCGGTTTACATCATTTCCACTGTGTGTGAGGAATTTTGACAGTGATGATGACGTACCTGGTGCTGTTGAATCCTTTTTGGACGACAAAACAACATTTTAGCTGGCATCAGATCGTTCTTTTCAGAGCATCGGTGCAACTGCCTGAAATGCACTGCCGTCAAGACATTTTGGAAAGTTTTGTTTGTTTGTTTTGTTAGACCAGGGACATTTCAATTTAACCTCGTATAGACTCCGATTATATATACATGCAGGTCCTTTACATAAAAACTTTTTAGCATTACCTGTAACAAGTAGATGAATAACCGAGCATTTATTTCTCAACTTTTGATAAACTTACAATGTTACATTGAGGTCTAAAGTCTTTCACAATCGTGAAAACCCCATTACACGATCGTTTCTGCTAAATATCTATGATTTTCAGCTTTTAAATTGTGAAAAGAAGTTCAAAATGCATTGAACTATCGTTGAAACTACTTTTTCGCTGGGAACGAAGTTGCAATTCCGGGAATATATCATACTTTTTTGGCATAACGAATTTGAAACCTGATTTTGAGGATATGGATATTTCTTAAGCTAAAAGGAACGTTTCGCCTTTTATACTTAAACCGTAAAAAGACAAAGGTCGTACTGTAAGGTTAAACACTGGCCACCTTTCAAATTACTTTATCTATTTTTGAAAAGTGATTGCCATGAATAGCCAACTTCCTGTAGGAATGTGTAAACTTTGCACCGGACCAAAACTCGCAGCTTATGATTCAAATCAACCATTCATAAGACGTTCGAGAGTTAAATAAACTAATTCTAGTTTAAGATACAAAATGTATGTAAGTATAGGCATACTGTAACGGAAACCGTTTGACAAACACCTAGCAGCGATTATTTTGCCTCAAATGGATGGGGCGGAGATCACTCAGTCAAATATTCCGCGCTGTGATGAGTTTGATGAATTGGTCAACATGACTGTTAGCAGTACAAATACAAACAAAACACAACTAGACAACATGAAAACTAGTTTATGCATAAAATTGTGGAAGATTTTTAAAAACTTGCATGTATGTATGGAGTGATACATGCACGTACGTGTACGCACGCACAGATGTACGAACGCGCTCATGTAGGTACAAACGTTTGAACTTCTGTCTGTCTGTCTTAGTCAGAATGACAACCTTGACGATATCTAGGTCGAATTTGAATATTTGTCATCTTGGGTTAAAAACTAAGGCACAGGGTCAAATCATAGAAAAACCTTGTGTATGCAATACATGTTGCATTATTCATGGGGTCTTCATGAAACTTGGTCAGTATAATTGTCTTGATGTAATATACGTTGAGTTTGAATATGGATTATTAAGGGTCAAAAACTAGGGTCAAGGGTCACAGGGTCAAGACATAGAAAAGCCTTGTGTATGCAATAGAGATTGCATTTTTTACGAGATCTTCATGAAACTTAATCAGAATGACAACCTTGATGACATCTAGGTAGAGTTTGAATTTAGATCATCTAGGGGAAAAAAACTAGGTCACGGGGTCAAATCATAGAAAAACCTTGTGTATGTAATAGAGGCTGTATTTTTCATTTGATCTTCATGAAACTTGGTCTGTATGGTTGCCTTGATGTAATAGAGGTCGAGTTTGAATATTGGTCATCTGGGGTCAAAAACTAGGTCACGGGGTCAAATCATAGAAAAACCTTGTGTATGCAATAGAGGTTGCATTTCTTTTGGATCTTCATAAAACTTAGTCAGTATAATTGTTTTGATAAATCTAGGTCGAGTTTGAACTTGGGTCATCTTGGGTTAAATGCTAGGGCACAGGGTCAAATCATAGAAAAACCTTGTGTATGCAATAGAGGTTGCATTTTTCATGGGGTCTTTATGAAACTTGGTCAGTCTGATTGCATTGATGAAATCCAGGTCGAGTTTGAATATGGATTATTTGGGGTCAAAAACTAGGTCATTGGGTCAAATCAAAGAAAAACCTTGTGTATGCAATAGAAGCTGCATTTTTCATTTGATCTTCATGAAGCTCGGTCAGAATTATTGCCTTGATGAAATCTAGTAAGAGTTTGAATATTGGTTATCTGGCGTCAAAAACTAGGTCACCAGATCAAATCATAGAAAAACATTGTGTATGCAAAATATATTGCATTTTCCATCGGATCTTCATGATACTTGTTCAGTTTTATTGCCTTGATAAATTCTAGGTCAAATTTATGGGTCATATTGGGTAAAATACTAGGTCACAGGTTCAAATCATAGAAAAACATTGTGTAGTTGCATTTTTATGGTATCTTCATGAAACTTAGTCAGAATGACAACCTTGGTAAAATATTTGTCGAGTTTGAATATGGGTCATCTGGGGTAAAAAAACTAGGTCACAGGTTCAAATCATAGAAAAACCTTGTGTATGCAATAGAGGCTGCATTTTTCATTGGATCTTTATGAAACCTGGTCAGAATTACTATCTTAATGAATTCTAGATTGAGTTTCTATATAGATCATTTGAAGTCAAAAACTATTTCACAGAGTTAAATCATAGGAAAACCTTATGTATGCCATACAGGTGACATTTGCAAACAAATCATCATGTAAATTGGTCAGAGGGTTTGTCCTTTAAAGGTCAAACTGAATGTTTGTGTTAATGATAAATAGCATAGAGTTAAAACATTGGTCACATATTGTCATAAGTAGGTATCAGGTGATTGATATAGGGCCATCTTTGCCCTTTTGCTTTCTTTCAACTTGAATGCTTCTTGAGAGCACTCTTATAGTCGGTCCACTTGTGTGGTGTGACCGTTGTATTAGTTTGTTTTCCCGTATTTTCAACTGTACTGTAAGTCATTTTTGTCTGTGGCGTCAAAGCTCATTGACAAGTAAAGACTGGTCAGTTGTAATTGTTGTATGAATGTCTCAGTGTAATTTTTCACTGGAAAGAAATCAAGTAGGCATTGTTGCGTCATAATGTTATTCTCGTTTGATGGCAAGATATGCTATTTCAATGCGTCTGTTTCCATTGTCTGCAATTGAATCCGTAGGTTTTATATCGATGACTGGTGTTGCCAAAGAACTGGAATATATTCTTAAAATGCTATTAAATTTTTCTGCAAATGCCAATAGTAAGCAGTCAGCGATATTAGCATTCCACTGTCCGCTTCTTCTCAACATTTCAACCTCCCTTATGAACGTTTCAGTCTGATCTATTTCCTCTGAAACTGATGTCAAGAAAGCACAGAAACGATCTTTCTTTTGTAACATGTAGTCACAAACAGAATTCCTATATCGATTCAAATCTGTCAAATCGGTATCTTGAACACTTGTTGCAACCGCCGCAAAGAAACAGTTTCAATCAGATGCAACAGGTACACGTTTAATCTCATTCGATAAAGCAAATAGTCTAATTTATCCTCATTTATTTTTCTTGTATGGGCCATAATTGTTTGTAGTGTTCTACAGCTTCTTTTCTGCTTCTCCATTCTCTCAATGTTTAATGGTTTTCTTCAGTTTTTCAAACAAAACTTCCCTTAGACTTCCTTTGACATGTTCTCCACTTGTATGTAGTATAAGTGGTGGGCTTTTTGTTGTAATGTTTCTTTCTGGGACGTTTTCTCTTTCTTGTGACTTTCATCATTTCCTCCAACGCAGAGTTTCTTGATTTAGCCATGTCTTTATATAGGCTGTAGGACTCGTCCTGAAAGCTATCGTCAGAATTTCCACTTTCTGATTCAAGTATTTTCCTCTTAACCAGTCTTCGATTTTGTTGTGTTATTTTAGTATGTAATTCTGCAAGAGGTATATTATCATCCAAAGCATCACAAGCTCTTGATTTATTTTCATATCCTATTTGGTCATCTTTTGCTTCTGTAAATGAAAAAAGGATTCAGAAAAAAACACCATTATTTCATAACCATTGTATTTTCTAAGATTGATATACATGTAACAACTACAGTAACAACAAAATCCATGTTCAATGCGCGGATTAAATTGTTCTACGCGCTATATAAATGTTTGTGTTTACTGTATACCCGTTAATTTTCTTTAAATACTTGAGTATTGGTCTGAACAAAATCGCTTTTTAAATAGCATGGAACTGGTCTGTCGTCCAGGCGACAAATTTGTGAATTTAGTTGCGAAGTGTAAGCTTCTTACTTTACACTAGATGCAACATCTTTGTGATAGAATATATTGCTTAAATCTAATGGCCCTCAGTTTTTGGTCTATCGTCTATCATAAACAGTGATTATATGTGAAAGTACTTGCAAAATAACATCTATTATCGCGCCTAATGGGGACACAAGTTTTAAGCTCTTTTATCTTTTTTGTTTGAGCATTTTTATGAAATGCGGATATTTTTATCACATCACAAATTAAAGCACAAAATATCATAAAAAAGTATATGTTTTACAAAAATGTACGTATAAGATTATAGAAACTTTATTTGTAGCTCGATGATCGCTTTGAATTTGCGAGAGTATAAATATACTTTTAGATAGGAAAATGATAGAAATGTGATGTGTCTTCTCTGAATCAATATTGACATATGCATTTCATTCCTTTGGACATTTTACAAATATACAACATGTATTTTTTATTTAAACAGCAGCATTAAGAATGTTATTTAACAAATAATGGCCATCAATACTTTTTAAGGCACCCGATGCGGGCTAACCTCGTTTGTTATCCACGTCAGTGACATAGCAGGGATAGGGGTCATTCCCGACTAGCCTTACAATTATACTATAAATAACAAGAAATATCGTTAAAAACGGGAGTTACCTCGAAAACCAGTTACCACAGATCTGCACCTGCAGCCAGTGATTCTAAAAATAATAGTAGTAGCGTACAGTATGGTTTGTTCTTGCGTCTATTTCTTCAGTCAGGAAAATCTGTCTGTCCATTGTTACTTCGTGCAATTGTTGTTTTGTCAACCGTATTTTAGTTGTTTTTCAACTGCATAAAGAAAGTTAATTAAATTTAAGTAAGTTTTCGACCTCATTTATGTGATAAAAGAAAAGGAAATTTGCGTCTCTTATTGCTAGACATTTAATTGTTATTTGTAAGGAACAAATTATGCCAAGGCTTCGAAATCTTGATAGTGAATTGTGTGGCTTACATTGCATAACGGGAAATCCTTAAGTGTCTCGTAAAAATTGAATACTTCTAAACCGATTTTTGACCACTATCATTACCACTACGACCTATGTATCACGTTCGCCGTAATGTATTTAGATAGCCGTCTAAATAGTGTCTTGTTATCAAATACTCCCAATAAAATCGGGCAACCATTCAATATAAAACATCAACTATATTATACAAACATCTTTAACCTTGTTCATCTAATACACAAATTTTAAAAACAATTTCCTAACTTTGAAATTAGGCCTAAGACTTAGAATCAGAATTTAAAAAGAAGCCAACTCGCTTTAAAATTGCGAACCGTTAATGGAACTATACATCTTTTAACGGGAAATAAATCATTGACGACTTTCTAATGACCAGCGTAGTAGTTTCAAGATGTTTGTTTGTATCCTCTAATAAAAAAATTGTATGACTGCATAATCTTGACTTTCTTAGCATATTTCAAGTTTAAGAACATTTCTTGACCATGATTTTTAGGTCATTCTTGACACAAGTAAAAATAATATTTAGTTCTTAAACCAAAGCTTCCCTTTTACGACTAATGAATTAATCTGTATATATATTTCCATTTCTATATTTTATGGCGTCGATTAGATATGTAAAAAAAGCCGGAAGGAGATATCTTGCATATCGAATCCCTATGTCTTGTCATATTAAAATAATTAGTAGGTTCGTATAAACACTTCGGTTTTGGTCTCATTGGACATTGAGAATATAATTTCACGTAAAGGGGCATACTTGAGGGTATATACAGAGTAAATTGATGTTTTCGACTATGTCATGTATTTGTTAGTAGTATAAAATCTATTCTTTGTGCACAAATTCCAAGGAACATTTAATTGCTTATTTGCAAACACGACAAAGTTAAGCCACGGATTCGATAATCTTAATCACGCGCTTGAGCCCCGATAAAAGAAATTTTATATAAATCATAATTTAAAAATGTTATAAAAAATTGACATTGTAATTCTATTTATAATATTTTTACATAACCAGACCAGAAACATATCCTTATTATATTTATT
Source organism: Saxidomus purpurata (assembly GCA_022818135.1). Classification (NCBI taxonomy): domain Eukaryota; kingdom Metazoa; phylum Mollusca; class Bivalvia; order Venerida; family Veneridae; genus Saxidomus; species Saxidomus purpurata. The sequence goes on from JAFMSR010000006.1 coordinate 42,973,728, forward strand.
TGCTTTTACTGGCCACTTGTCTTTTTGATTGATTGGTGTAAAGATGAAGTAGCAAAGAAAAGGTGAAAACGGTTTACCTAAAGGTGCTCATTAAACTGAGTTACTTTTCCTTGCATGCCAAAGTAAATATGCGAAACAAATTAAGGAAGAAGGGAGATAAACATACAGAGCATGGTCATCCTAAGCGTATCATTAACAAAAGAGTTATAAATTTGTACCACAATACTCTCGACAACTTCAAGAGTACTGAGGTACTATATAATATTACCGTATTATATAATACTACTATGTTATACAGTGCTTGATGTTGACCACTCGAAATCCAGCTTGGTTAGATGCGAATATCGAGGCCAACTTTGCACTCTTGTTTTCCCTATGTGTCTATATAACTGTAAATATAATTTTGCATCTCAAACTGCAGATTAAGTAAAAAAAATTGTTTCGCATAAGGAGCTTAAAAATAATGAAATCCATATGAGGAATATAAGGAAATATTAGCAGTAGAAACTTATAAACATTAATTAAGGGATTTGATCGGTAAGTCTTTCTATATATATTCTGTTTTATTGAATATATAAGGGAAAGCAGTAACATTAGTAATGCAACAGCTTTTGATGTTTACTTTACTTACCATCTGTGTTATAATGAGTTTTCTCTTTATAGAGGCCTTATTTAAATTATGATGAAAGTTCGATCTTACAACAGTTTGTATAAAGTTTATTCTTTGTTATTTTCATAATATGTATCATTTAGTTGAGCTCTGACTAGTATATTCAAACAATTACTCCAAGTTTAAAAAAATAGCACAATAATTTATAACTTACTGCAAGCGTAAAGCAAACTTTGAAATTATTCCATATAAATGTGTTTTGCTGGACCTCAAAAGTGTCCAAATTAGTTATCCAGATCGTCAAAACATGTTTCATGACCAGGTCTGGACTTCAATAGTCATGAAATTCTTCCTTGTACGTTCCTGTTGGCTGATTTTGGACCATCATAACGCTTTTGTAAATAATTGTAAATAAAACTCCACTTTATGATTGTAAACGTTTGTCAGTCCTTATAAATACGTCAGTTTTATCACTAAAAGTGCGATGCTGTACATAGAGGACATAGCGGGAAAATGTCCCAAAGCATTCACAATTAAGTCTGAATATAACACTCTTTTAATGATACACAGTTCTCTGATATTAATTAGCAATAAAATTGGAAATGTACCAGCTGACCGAATTCATACTGGCTCCAAGGTCAACAGTTTACTATGGTTCACATTATTGAAAGGATAATCACTTATACGTTATCAGTCAAATATATGATGGCTATCGGTAAATCGTCATGAAACTTGGTCAGTATGATTGACTTGATAAAATATAGGTTGAGTTTGAATATTTGTCATCTGGGGCCAAAAACTAAGTCACGGGGTCAAATAATAGAAAAACCTTGTGTATACAATAGAGGTTGCACTTTTTTATCTTCATAAAACTTGGTCAGTATAATTGCCTTGATAAAATATTGGTCGAGTTTGAATATGGGTCATCTGGGGTCTAAACCTAGGTCACAGGGTCAAATCATAGAAACACATTGTGTATGCAATAGAGGTTGCATTTTTCATGAGATCTTCATATAACTTGGTCAATATGATTGCCTTGATAAAATCTAGGTCGAGTTTGATATGGATTATCTAGGGTGAAAAACTATGTCATAGGGTAAAATCATAGAAAAACCTTGTGTATGCAGTAGAGGTTGCATTATTCATTCGATCTTCATGAAGCTTGGTCAGTATGATTGCCTTGACAAAATCTAGGTCGAATTTGAATATTGATCATCTGTCGTGAAAAAATTAGATCATAGGATATAATCATAAAAAAAACCCTGAGTATGCAATAAAGGTTGCATTTTCTACTGTTTTTTCATGCAACTTGGTCAGAATGACTATCTTGATAAATTGTAGATTGAGTTTCTATGTAAATCATCCGAGTTAAAAAACTATTTCACAGGATCAAATCATAGAAAAAACCTTTGACATTTGCAACCAAATCATCATGTAAATTGGTCAGAAGGTTTGTCCTGTTAAGGTCAAACTGAATGTTTGTTTTTATGATATAAAGTTAAGGGTTCAATAATTGGTCACACATTGTCATAAGTAGGTCTCAGGAGAGCGATATAGGGCCATCTTGTTTTCTTTGTACTTGAAAGCTTCTTGGGATGACTCTCATAGTCGGTCCACTTGTGTGGTGTGACCGTTGTATCAGTTTGTTTTCCCGCATTTTCAGCTGTACTGTAGTCATATTTTTCTGTGGCGTCAAATGCTCATTGACAAGTAAAGACTGGTTAGTTGTTATTGTTGTATGAATGTCTCAGTGTGATTTTTCACTGGAAGGAAATCAAGTAGGCATTATTGCGTCATAATGTTCTTTTTGTTTGATGGCAAGATATGCTATTTCAATGCGTCTGTTTCCATTGTCTGCAACTGAATCCGTCGGTTTTATATCGATGACTGGTGTTGGCAAATAAATAGAATGTATTAATTAATTATGCTATTAAATTTTTCTGCAATTACCAATGGTAAGCAGTCAGCGAAACTAGCATTCCATTGTCCTCTTCTCTTCAACATTTCCATCTCCCTTATGAACGTTTCAGTTTGATCCATTTCCTCTGAAACTGATGTCAATAAAGCACAGAAACGATCTTTCTTTTGTAACATGTAGTCACAAACAGAATTCCTTTATCGATTCAAATCTGTCAAATCGGTATCTTGAACACTTGTTGCAACTGCCGCAAAGAAACAGTTTCCATCTGATGCAACAGGTACACGTTTAATCTCATTCGATAAAGCAAATGGTCTAATTTATCCTCATTTATTTTTCTTGTATGAGCCATAATTGTTTGTAGTGTTTTACTCAAACGTAAAGCTTGTTGGCGTTTGAGGTTTTTTTTCTTAGCCTGCTTCTCCTTTCAATGTTTTATTGGTTTTCTAAACTTCCCTTAGACTTCCTTTGACATGTTCTCTGCTCGGATGTAGTACAAGTGGTGGTCATTTTCTTCCAAGATTTGTTTCTTTCTGGGACGTTTTCTCTTTCTTGTGACTTTCATCATTTCCTCCACCTCAGAGTCATTTGAATTAGCCATGTCTTTTCTCCCCAGTGGTGTTTTTGCCAGGACCGTCAGTCCTGAATGTTCCTTTAATTGTTCGTTTTGTCCTCGTGTGTTTGCTTTGTAGCTGGTGTGTGTGGTAGTGTATGTGTGTATGTTGTGTGTGTGTGTGCGTGTGTGTTGGTGGTGTGCACTTCTGGGTGCTGTGGGGCTCGTTTTGGGGAGGCTGCGTTTTTGGTACGTGGCATTCCCTGTTTGATATTATTTTTGTTTTTATATGTATTGTAGGACTCATCCTGAAAGGTATTGTCAGAATTTCATCTTTCTGATTCAAGTATTATTCTCTTAACCGGTTTTCGATTTTATTGTGCTATTTTTGTATGTAATTCTGCAAGAGGTATATTATCATCCGAAGAGCTCTCGACAGCTCTTGATTTATTTTCATATCCTATTCGGTGATCTGTTGCTTCTGTAAATAAAAAAAGGATTCAGAAAAAACACCACTATTTCATAACCATTGTATTTTCTAAGATTGATATATCATATCTCTTCATAGAATCAAAAAGTTTTATTTTTTTTTACTTGTATTTCATTCCGATTTTAAATCTAAGAATTACAAACAAGTAAACACTGTTTTATTAAATACTTAACAATACCTTCACTCCCACCGTCATTTACAATTCTGGCATATAGTTCCTCATCACTCCAATCCATACTTTGATCAGTATCCTGCAAACGACACGTTAGGCATCAAATAATAAAATGGTCATGTTATGTATTGAGTAATTTATATATTAATGCATTATCTATACGGGTTTAAAATTATTACTTGCTATCATACTTTTAACAATGTATTTCAGTATGAAATAATTATCATTCATTTTTGTAATAAATAAACTGTGACTTACCTCTGCCACATTAATACTCTTGTTACCAAAACAATGACCTGACATTTTACACTTAATATGTCCTCACCCAATCAGCATGTGATAGAAACAATGCGGGTTAATAATATCGCTTGGACGTAAAAGGAGCTATATACCAAATAGCTCTTTATTTCGCTGTTTTTGTTCACATCATAAGAAATTGTTAAGTGGTAAAAAGGAACATCTGACAGATGACTCTTTTTACCCCAAACCGGTATGCAGATAACGCCATATACCACTAACTTTATTTTTGTTTATGTAGATAGACCCTTTCTACTTCAATAAATATTTTCAGATATAATAACAGTACAAGTTTGATATTTTAAGAGAACAAGGACATGATAAAACGCTACTCGTGTATGCAAAAAACCCGTTTCGGCAAATTTGTTAGATAGCAACTTTTACACCTCAGGGGGCGCTGTTTGAAAAAGACATTTGAAATTGCTACATCAAATAGATTCACATTTTTGAAGTACTTTAGGGTAAGACGCCATCAGAGCTGCCTTTGCGACAATTAAGAAACTGCAGAAGGAAGATTCCTTTCACTGGTAATAGATAGTATTCGCTCAGCGCAAAAAGCATGCACATGGATGACACCGAATACTCGTTTTACGCTTCAGACTGAGCATTCTCGTTAAAAGCCAAACAAAAGCAAAGTGTGCATCCGCGGAATTAACGAAAGGCTATATGGAGCTTATACAAGGAACTTACTGATGAGGCTTGAAGAAATATCCATGTACGACTAAGAACATCAAGTTTCAACAAGAAAGTGTCAAGCTACAGGAGCAAAGCTCAAGGCAAGACGAAAATACTGGATAGATAGAGAATCGCATCTCTCATCCTGAAAAGGACGGCACAAAACTGTGGAAGCTCATTTAACGGCTAAATGATGATAAAAAGCATTTGGGGCGCAACAACTCTGTTAGATAATGATGATAGGAAAGCAAAGAGCTAACAGATTCTCTGAAAATTACGAAAATGACAGAGAGAGGAGAGATAATTGTTCAGAGGAGAAGGTAATCAACACGCATTACCCTGAATAAGCTACAGTTAGCTGAAAGCCACGAAATGTCAGAAATGATTTGACTATCCATCTTATTTACTTTTCAATGAACACACTCCCTAAATTCTACAACCTCAGCTTGAGAAAAGGCAGACTTCCATTCCCGAAAGAGGTAATGATTGTAGTAAAACAAAAGCCTTTGGCCTATCGGTCTAAGCAGCGTGGTTTGGAAAACCATTGAGAGCATTGTGAATCAAGTGGTTATGGAGAAAAACGAATTTCCTACCAACAAACAGGCTTTATTCAGACATTTGATTACGACAATTTAGTTGAACGGAAGACTAGACTATGTACCTCGCACAAGCAGTTGGAGATGATTTCAAAAAAAAAGTAACTGTTGACACTTGAATCGATCTTCACAGAGCATTTGATAATTTGATATAGTCAGGACTGATGGTCCCCTTTGTAAGTTACTATAAATGGGATTGAAGCCATAGTGTACAAGATCTTTCTATGTGATCCGAGGTAGGGTTGACGTGTAATCTCTCACAATGCCATGGTGTCAACAAGGAAGTGTATTATAACCACTTGCTTGTGGTCATTAATGTCTTAATATTCGATCTTCTAAGAAGGGTCAATGTTATCTTATGCTGAGATCCATGTGTTATTGTTGTTCACAAGGGTATGTATCAAGTTAACCTATAGGATATGTTCAAATAGCCACAGTGAAAACGTGAAAAAAATATGATCGGACATTAACACATGTAAATGAATTAACATCAAAAAGGGTCCGTAAAGCCTTTTTTCTTAACACATTGTGCATCTCAGATAACACCGTTATTACTGCATACAAAACCAAAACATTAACTGCAACTTTAGAACTGCAGATCTGCAGAAAGGGAAAAAATGAAAGCCTTTTAGACACAATAAATCATAACAAAACAAACTTGATGGTGTGAGAAAGCATATAGAGTCTTTCAAACTTATCCACCCGAACTACTGTAGAAGATACACGATAACGCATGCCTGAACCGTGAACTGAATTTAGTACTTTAACTACTAATATTAAAACAATTAATTTCAAACATGGTCAAAACAATGAAATGAAAGTAGCAGATTGTTTACATTCTTTTGACATTAATTTCACTATGGCCAAAACATATTTCACACATGTCAAATTAAAATCGAAATGAGATGGATTACATGAATTGAGTTTAAAACAGTGTCGTAACAGTACCATTTAATCAATATGATCTGGCAGTGATAAAGAAGTAGCATTTTCACAAGGAAGTGTTTTGACCTTAAGCTGATCATGTTCAAAACAGGTCTACAATCTTGTCTTTGATTATGATTGATATTAACACGATCAAAATATTGTGTCCACATGGCTATTCCATGGTCTCATTTTCTATGATGGATAACATGTACATATCATTGACAGTCATGATCAAAACACGTTCATCAATGATATGGCAATAGTCATAAACGCAGGGTATGTGCATGAAATGGCTTTGATAAAAAAATAACTATGCATTTCATCATTGTCAAAACAGTGTGTCACTTTAAGAAACACGTCCTGACTAGGATATGGAAGTAAAATTCTACATGACACTGATTTGGCCTTAATTTGATCATGGTCAAAACAGGTCCGATTCATGTCAATTTTGTGAAGAGCATTAGGTGGTTATAATAATTATGATCATAAAATTCAAACATTGTCAAAACATGCCTCTTCAATATACACGATTTGGCTATGATATGGAACATATAACATTATGTATATGTAACATTTTTCCATGGCATTGATTTGACCTCACTTGGATAGTTAACCTGACTATGATTATCATTGACGTGGACATGGTAAAAAGTGTTGCAACATGGACATTTCATTGCCGTCAATTTCCATGATGCCATTGTCGGTCATGGTCCAAATATGGTTATCATTGATATGGCATTGGTCATAAGCGCAGCGAGCTTTTCTGTTTTAGAAATTGTTTAGAAAAATAAACCTTAACTTGTATACCTGTAAGAAAATTTCCAAATACAAAAACGTTTGAGGACTCTTCAACAACTTGTGATTCCTGTATGTTGGGATCAACGTCTGCGTTGTAGTTTTTTAAGCATTGCCTGTTGGTACCCTCTAAGTCTGACCAACCAGATGTGAGCTCGATGAAAATGCCAGCATCGCATTCTTGTATAGCAGCTGTTGCTATTCTAAAGTCCGGGTCTGGACTTTATCAAACAGCGGGGATTCATCAGAAGTTGCGAAACCGTATTTAAAGTTGGGCCTGACTGATCCAAAGTTTACTGTTTTCAATATCTCTTCAAAGCAAGATGTACAAATACATACTTAGCATGAATCATAAACATGTGATTTCATCGATTGTTTCACATCTTGCGCTTTATAGGTAACTGTAAAATAATGAGAGTATCGCTGAACACGTTGTTTCCTTTGCTACGTATGTTAAATGTTGCTTATATGATTTGCGCATTTTATTTATAGTTCTAATGATAGTTTGTGCTGTGAAGAGGAGTGTCATCATGAAGTTGAAATTGTGGACTATCATTGCGGTAAATATTTTCATTCTTCAAAATTGTATGTTTCAAATTATTGAAAGAAAACTGTTTGTTTGATTTAGTAAATGCGAATATTAAACTTAAATGAATGATCTAAACAGGCTATCCTATTAAACCGGAAAAGAAAATTAATTGTCAATTCCGTTTCGTAATTTTGTCACTGCAGACGACACATGGGAATTTCGGCTTGCTGAAATCGTACGGAACATACGATTGTGGTATGTCCATCCAAAAGCTATAACATTTAATTGTACTTTTAAACGAACGATCTTTGACAGGAACGTGTGAAAACAAAAATTATATCCTTGCAGGTCACAAATATTTTCACGGTCCAGGTTAATAATATTTATGTATGATATATTTTGAAAGGTCAAACAAACAATTGAAAACAACAGTACACAGTAGCATTAAATAACGCTGGCAGCAAAAGACAGGTCTGTGTTTATGTGACTTGCTCTTAATTCATATTATTTTATTTTGAATTTGATATATTTATCAACCAAAATGGATTGCTTCAACTGTATACCAAATTGTGTGGTTGCATAGGTCTCTGATAGTCACCAGGCCTTTAAAAGTTATGTCGGTAAAACAAAAAACCAAACAGTGAGAAAAGTTTAAGGTTTTTTATTTCCTCTCGGAAAAATGTCCAGCATTTTGATTGGTCAACGGTTCATGAATAAAAATTGATATAAACACGCCAGGCAGGTAACATTCATTTGGAATTTAGGGTGTGTGTATAGTTTTTCAATACAAACAAAATTTCAGCCCTTCTGACACTCTAATTCATATACAAATCACTAGTCTAAGAAGTAATGTCACGTATTAGTAACTCTCCTGCTATTGGTATATTAAATAAATTCCAATCATCATGTATCGTTCTTGAAATTATGAATTTATTTCTTTCATTGCAATTTTCCCTGTCGTCTGTTTCCGCTCATTTCGTGTTGATTTATGACTTTATTTAGTGACGTCATTAAGTAGGAATGATGCACCATAATAATATTTTTACGGTTCGTGTAATGTATGCGGGTAATATGTAGAAGAAAATTGGGTTCGGTGTACCTGTAATATCACGTTTTAATTTCACAGAGTGAGCACCAAAAGTGATAGTTTTACAAGTGGCGCAGTCACGAGTGAAAATAACTATTGTTGGTGTTCACGGGTGAAAATAATGTGATATAACATCGCATTCAAGAATTTTTCTGGTTATTTTTTTGTTGAGTTTGTTTTGAAAATAGCGAAAATCGTCATCGGAAAGCATAACACATATTGGCGTCATTTTAACGTTGGTGCCGAGTAATTACTTTTGACGTTAAAAGTCTGGTAAAATATTTCGATAATTTCAAAGCGTGAACTATGAGTTTATCGGAAAATAATCCACCGTGATATTTCGACAAACTACCGAAAACATGAAGTGAAAACATGAAATAAATCCGCATATACATGTAACACGTCTAAAAACCAAATAACATATATTATGTCCGAAATTACACAGACAATCTTGTTATCGCTTCCAGTAATTCATAGATCTGATAGAGCAAAAGAAACAAAGTAAGACTTCTAAGAAAGTAACTAATAAACAAGAAAACTGTTATACAAAAATATCACAGCAAGCCTTAGAACAGTGTCTTAACTTAATAAGTTATTGCCAAGTCCAAATTCATTTAATTATTCTCCTTTCGAGAGACAGCTTCCTACTTTTTATGGAACATGAGCAAAACTGTTCCACATATTACTACTTTTATCTTAAAGAAACTTTATGTTTTTAAAAAAGAATGACTATAATTGATGATACCACCACTATCAAATGTCTTTTTAAAAAAGAAAATGTAACAGATGAGACAAGTGAAATGTTAATGCCTGTCATCAAGACTAAGCTTTTTCAGTAAACATCAAAGTATGGTGTAATGGTTAGTAAATGCATGAATAGCCAATGTATGCAAGCATTCACGCTACACTCGGCCATGGAGTGAATATATTGTAAGCTACTGATTACTACTAATTGTATTATAAGCTACACATTGAACAATGATGTTAAACCATTCTTTATCTTACTTTCGTATGCGATTTTCTTTCATTTTATAATATGTGCGCTAAGAAATATCCGTTACTTCACTTACATTCCCGTTTGACCGAAGCCGGTGTACAGTCAAAGCACTGAAAGTACTGGTGGGACGGTTTTGTTGGCATCTGTAAATTAAGTTAAGGTAAGCAATACTGAAATGTTCAATTCCAAGTGAAATACGTAAATGATCAACTCTAAGTGATGTTTACTCTAATACGTTAAATATTCAATAATTTATTTTGAGAAATTCTGTTCAACTATTAAGTGAACTTTGAAATGCTCATCTCGAATAGTCTTAACTGCTGAAGTCAAAGACGTTAAAATGTGAACACAAAATGAATGCCAATGTTAAGGAAATGAAAACTGATTTGCAATTTTCACAAACTTGTGTTTCAGATTGCAAATTTGTAAATGAACTTGCAACGGTATAGCGCTCAAAATGAAGTTCTAAATAGCTAGCGTTTAGTTTGAACAAACTAGTGTCAGTCAGAATTTTATAGCTTCAGTTAAATTCAACCGTGCAACTCACGTGCACATATAGTCCACACTCACGTAATGCGTATGTTGAGTCGTAAAAAGTAAATTCTTAAAAGTCTTCATATAGAAATCATAGTCAATTGTACCGATGTTTATTTAGATAGTCTTTAGTGCATATATACCAAAAGTGATGTCAGTTCGGGTAATGAAAAATTGACTTGTGCTGATGTTTATTGCAAACCGGAAGTGGTTATTGCAAGCCGAAAGTGACCAGTTCGGTTAATGAAAAATTGACTTGTGCTGATGTTTATTGCAAACCGGAAGTGGTTATTGCAAGCCGAAAGTGACCAACTACGAACGTACTAAATATTGGCAGTTGTGTGGCTATTCTTTTGTTCTCTCTATCGTACTTTTTAGCCACATAAGCCCCAAAAATAGCCACATAGCACATACGGAATGGATGACGTCAAAGAGAATTAACTGTTAATTATTGTTGCCTTGGCCACTTAACCCCCACTTATTGAGCTCGGACAGGAACTTGTCAGAATGTCATACTTTTAGACTCTGTTTTATCTAATACTAATCAGCAACCAATAATTGTTAATATAGCTTTGGTTGATGTACGCATAAAGACTTGCTTTAGGTCTTCAAATTTAGAACTATTTAGTTTTTACGACTTACATGAAAATCTTACCTTGAACCAAGCACATGCGCAGATCTCCCATTTAAGGAAAAACAGGTTGTTAGAAAATTTCCAAAAATACTTATAAAATCAAAATTAAAATCTGCTACAGCAGTCTACACGCAACCTAACGAATCAAATTTGGAGACTGTATCTGCATCTAATCATGACATAAATGATATAAATTATTCAATACAAAATGCGGTCCGTAACGGTAGCTTATGTCTAAACTTGCTTTCTACTATTTTTTACGCTAGTCTGACAAATACAGGACTGATACAGTAATTATTAAATTATTAAATACAAAAACTGCCAGTTAATTCAGTAGTTGATCCAATACAGTGTCGCATTTATGCACTTTAAGTGTATCACATGGTAACTAGAAGAACATAGTTACTTGTTTCATACAACTCTGTATATTCAAGTCAACTTAGAGTACCTTTATTTCACTTATTTCATTTTTATCTTGACTTGTTTATTCACTAAAACTTGACAGTAATCATTTGAAACTTTGTCATCCTTTATGACTGGCCATATTTTTTTCACATCTGCTGCGAATGTCAATGCTAAGTCGTGAATAAACATTTTGACCAAATACGAATATAAACAGCGTAATATTAAATTCAGATTACTTTTGGAAACATTATTCATACTCGAGAGTACGCTATCGAAGATACGTAACGATAATCTTTTGGTTCCATTAAATACAATTTTGTCGGAGAAAAGCCCGAACAAAACAAAACAAACACCAAAACAGACAAACAAATAGCTCATTACTACATACAGCAATCTAACAGCAGTAAATACGCGCGCGCAGTACATGTTCTATACAGTGATCCAATGCGTATATAACTGTCCCAAAAATAGTTTCATCACGTGATATACATCACATGATATGTTTGGCGAATCGCGTGATATACATCACATGATCTGTTTGGAGAGGAAATTATTCCGCTTCGAACTATTTGTTCGGCTTCGAACTATTTGTTTCGGCGGAGTTGCCTGTGTTTGTAGGAACCGAAACCCGTTTATATTAATTGTGTCGTTTGTTCATTCTGGGTCGGCTGTTTGTCGACGTACCGTCCAAATAAAAACTGTTCACTACTTTCTAAACGTGTGCAAAGAACTATTCACTACTTCACTTACATAAGCATTTTCCAAACCCGTCATAGACATAGCGGGCCGCTCACTGAACATTTATTCTCAGATCATTTGTCATTGCGTTTTCCGACGTCTGATATTATATATTGGTAACATAAAAAATACATTTCTTTCGTGTATTATTAACAGTGCCCTTGACCTTGACCCTAGTGACTCCAAATGGAATCCCAAGCTTTGTCTCCACGCAAGCTACCTACAGACCAAGTTTTATAGTAATTGGTCACTCCTATCTTGAGTTATTGAGCGGAAACTGTTTTTCTATTTTTAGTAGCAGTAACCTTGACTTTGACCCTAGTGACTCCAAATGCTATCACAAGCTGCGTCTCCACGCATGCTGCCTAAACACCACGTATCATTGCAATTGGTCACTCCTAACTTGAGTTATTGAGCGGAAACCGTTTTTCTATTTTTAGTAGCAGTGACCTTGACCTGAACACCAGTGACTCCAAATGCAATCAAAAGCTGCGTCTCTATGCAAGCTACCTACATGCCAAGTTTTTAATTGTCACTCTAACTAGTTATTTATCGGAAACAATGTTTGACGCCCGCCCCCGACCGCCTGACCGCCCGCCCACTGACATCGCTTTTTAAGTGGTTTCCCGAAAACCTGCTTATAATTTTTTATTACACAAACATGTACAAGTAAAAATTGCAATTATAAATTCTAAATATCTTTGAAATGTTCAGTAAAATATTTCCAAATGATGATGTTTAAAGACTGGATTGATATTTCATTACTGGAAATATTGATAATTTTTTTTTTCACAGAGTAAACACGCCAATTTGCATTTTGATTGCCGAATAGACAAGACAGATATCAACCGAAGCCCAAACGTGCCACTTTGTTGCTTTCTATGTGTTTTTCTAAACATAAACGAGTTGAAAATTCAAGATATCAAGTTGAAAATTCAAGACAATAAGTTGAAATTAAAGAAAGTAAGTTGAAAATTTACGATACTAAGCTAAAAATTCAAGATACATTGTAGTAAGCTCAAAATTCAAGACAGCAAGTTGAAAATTCAAGATGTTAAGGTTGAAAATCAAGAAAGTAAGTTGAAAATTCAACAAAGTTAATTAAAAATTCAACATAGTTAGTTGAAAATTTAAGATACTATGCTTAAAATTCAAGATGTTATGTTCACAATTCAAGAACGTAAGTTGAAAATTCAAGATAGTTAGTTAAAAATTTAAGATGCTATGTTGAAAATTCAAGATGTTAAGTTGAAAATTCAAGATGCTATGTAACAAATTCAAGATGATAAGTTGAAATTTAATATAGTAAGTGGAAAATTCAAGATAGTGGAAAATTCAAGATACTATGTTGAAAATTCAAGATGTTTAGTTGAAAATTCAAGATTGAAAGTTGAAAATTCAAAAAACTATGTTAAAATACAAGATAATAAGTTGAAAATTCAAGAGTGAGTCCTCTGTAGCTCAGTGATTAGTGCACTTGACGCAAGAGCGGAAGGTCGTGGGTTCGAACCCCGTCGGAAGCTGGACTCTCCACTTCATTTCATTTCATCTATCACTGGTAATTTCCCATCATCTTTTGACTATGTTTAAACTGCCTTGTCAAATTTCAAAGTTTCTCCATTAGTACCGAGTATGTCTCTGCTAACTTGTGACAAAGTCCGAAAGTAGGAACGCTGGTAAACGGAAATTCTAAGGGCATTTACTGGCGTGTCCGGAGTATACAGTAACAAAGTAGCTGAGTAATAGTCGAGTAATAGCTAAGTAAATTGTGAAAGAGTACCGTAGAGTTCCACGGGAAAAGCTATCCCGTGACAATAAGTGCACAAAGGGAAAAACGAGAAAGTCATAATTGAAATGCAGGTGAAAACCATGTGAAAGGTGCAAATCACAGCAGAAATAGTATATACAAGCAGTGTTCGGCGAATAATACGGGACGGAACAGATAGCCGATGACTAGGGCGGGCGGAAGTTCATAGGGAGGAAAAGAGAGGGCGGAGAAAAAACGCGACCAAAAAAAAAATTTTTGCTTATTGAAAATTCAAGTTGTTATACAGCGCAGGTAAATCTTGACGCTTTATAATTAGTCAATAAGAGTGATATTCCCCGAACCAGGGGTTGTAAATTTTGATGTATTATAGGTGTTGTCCCCTGTAGCTGGGGAGGTAAATCCTGACGTAATATAATTAGTCAGTAAGAGTGATGTCCCCTGAAACATAGGAGGTAAAAATTTTACGTCTTGTAAAAGTTAGTAAAAGTGATGTCCCTAATAATTCGTCAGTTAGAGTGATGTCCCTTGAACTTTTTTAAGATGTCAAGATTACCTGTTTCAGGGGACATCACTCTTACTGACTAATTCAAGGCGTCAAGATTATATTTCCTGTTTCAGAGTAAATCATTATTTCTTACTTATATTAAGATGTCAAGATGTAATTCAGATTTATTTCAGAGAACGTCACTTTTAGAACACTTTTAAAACGTCAAGATTTACCTCCCCTGTTTCCGTGGCAGCAATTTCAAACTAAATATCTTGAATTCAACTTGGTTATGTTGAAAGTATCAATAAAGAAAAAAACAAAGTGGCACTATAGGGCTTCTGTAGATATTAACCCTTTTCTTAAATATAATTCTGATTCTGATATTTAGTGAAAACAATCAAACTATTATGATTACCTCTAATTGCCGTCATACACAATTTATACAAAATTTCCATGAAAACTATTAGCAACTTTGAACGAAAAGCAACGGTAGTGAATTTGTAAAAAACAGGTTATGATAAAGTTAAAGGATATAAAATCTATGCAAATAAGAATACATAAAAAGGCACAATAAGATGCGCTTAGATGTTTCAAATGAAAATTCATACAAAAGTATCAGCTTTGAAACAGGAAAAGTGTTAAAGAAATGTCGATAAATTTGTTTAGAAAATCAGAATCGTCAGAAAAAAGTTTGATCTTGAATTAGCTTTAAAATTTGGCTGCTTAAATTTCTGTACAGTTAGTTTGTACAGTTTGGGCGTAAATTCAGCACGGTATAGTAACGATGAACATTTCTTATAATATTTGACTGTTACTCTTTTAGGTCGTGGCATTGCTTGCATTTGTGAATGGAATGTCGTCTAATAAGAGGGCCCTAGATAGAGTGCTGCCTCCCCCGAGAACAATTATTGGGGACTGTAACACGGACGAAGATGTATGTTTTGTTTTTAACCAGTTAAACCCGATTTTTGTATTTCGCTATTTTTCTCACATTATCTTAAATGTATCGAAGAGGCAGCTAACGATATAGAGAAAAGGTTAAAACCGTGGCGAAAAGCTGGGATAAATATTTTGAATGAGTGTGATAACTTTGCATTAAAAGTTTGCATATATTTATGATATTCGACAAATGTTCTCGCCTGATCCGATTTATATCTGATCTGAGTTTTAATATGTTTTGCTTGCTACATGAATTTTTCCTTTACTTGAGAGAGAGAGAGAGAGAGACAGAGAGAGAGAGAGAGAGAGAGAGACAGACGACGAGAGAGAGACTTTAGTTTCAGTAGTGACTTGTGATGTGCACTAAGTCTTAACTTGTATTGTAATATTTCAGTGTCCCGATCAATTTATTTGTGTGTCAGTGTGCAATAAAACAGATAGGAAAAAATGCTTCCCCGGTATGTAGTGCATTACTTTGGGCAGATATATAAATTTAGTAAATTATGTCAATGTGTTTATTTATGATAGTAAAAGATTATAACATCTGTTGAATCCGCGAGGAATGGTTGGTGCCAGAGCCTGTAGGGCGGGGACACCAACATCTTGCGAAGGTTTCTGCAGATGTTATAGCACGAAAAAATGCTAGTCTAGCACAAAAAAAAATCACCAAAAAAAATAAAATAAACGTACTCACTGTTACGACACCGACAATATGCTGGACAACGTCCTTTTTTTTTCCCCTTATAATGAAAGTTCTTCATGAAATAGTTGAGATCATGTCCTTTGTTTACAGTGGCCCTGTAATGCGCATATTAAGTGAAAACGGGTTATAACAGCGCGTGAATCTCCCCGGTAACGCCGATTTAACACCGGAAAAACAGCACATTTTATGCTAGAATGGCTGGAAAATTGGATGGTTATGGACATGTGTAGTGAAATTTTCGGTAACAAGTGGTTTTGTATTTATGAGGCAACCGACGCCTTCGTACTTTTGCATGAAAATCGTCTGCTTTTGGTGTAAAATTTATTTAATGTCTCCTTACAAATATATCGTTGCTTTTAATACCATGATCTTGGTTTATATTTTCAAAAGGAGGTTTTATAACAATCAGAATTGTTTTTTTACGTCCATCTATTTTTCAGTTAGCGTAATGGATTTAGATGGACGAAATGATTGCTGCCTCTTCCAAAATAGTCGGAAATAAAGCAAGAAACAAGACTTGGGGCCTAATATTATTGTCATTGTTAAAATGTTCTGTCGTAAATCTATAATGACGTCAAATTATGCGTTGACGAGTGGTGTATTTAAGAAATAATCTATGGCTTGGAGTGCTTTATCGAAATTGAAGCATTCCCCGGAGGTGATGTGCCTGGCGGAATAATTCACGAGGGCGAAGCCCGAGTGAATTATTACGCAGGCACATTACCGACGGAAATGCTTCAATTTCGATAAGCCCCAAGACATGATTATTCCGATTCTTAAGCCGATTTTTGAAAACTATCGTAACTACTACGGACCTTTTTTCAGTTCGGCGGTAATGTGAAAAACGCATAAATAGTAGCTGTTGGAATTCACTCCCCCATTCGGGCAACCATTCAGATACCAAACATAACTATATTATACAAACTTCTTTTTAGTTAAATCATCTAATACATAAAATATAAAAAAGAAATACCTGAGTGACATTATGCAGAAGACGTCGATTCAGAACCTAACAGCGCCAATCGTTTAAATGCGTACCGTTATTTGAATGTACAACGTTTTAACGTGGAGTAATGACGACGTCAGTTTGATGACGTAAACGTTTTCATTCATAGTTTTGTCTTCCGGAATCAAAACATGGTATGACTGTTAATCCTGAATTTCTTGGCCTTTTTAAGGAAAACAAGGTGAGGGTATTCTAAGCCTTACTTGGCCCAATCAAAAATTTTTAGGTTCTTAAACATCTTTTTCATGCGATGATGTATGTATACTGTTCATTTCCATTTCTATATTTTATTTTTCCGCGGGAGTAAAAAGTCGGAAGGAGCTACTTCCATGTCCGAAACTCCGCCTATTTTTCCGAGTGCTTTAATCATATTAATGCACTCGAATTGACTATAGAAATATACCGTAGGCATATTAGAATAACAAATGAGGCGTTACTTTTAAATAGTTCATCATTGTGTTGTTTCCTTAATTATATACAAAAAAATATAATTGCAAAAACTGGAAGTTTTGACATTGATGAAAAACATCATCTCCTTACAACGGAAATTATTTAAAATACTGCATTAAAACCTTTGAATATCATACATCAACGAAACAACAATAATCAAGTTAGGGAACAAAAAGAAGGCTTTGATTTTGAAACTTTATCGTCTTCAAATTGCCGAATCTTTTTACAGCTGAGTGTTCTTCTTGTCCATCTGGTTGGATACAATTCAATGACAAATGCTATTTGATTCAAGATCAGTATTTTGGAGATTTCTATTTCTCTAAGGTATGTACAGTATTGTGTATATAAACCAGTAACCCATGCGAGACTTTCAAATTTTTAAATAGATTTCGCGGTGAAATATTCTTTTAAGTACAAGCGCTAAACTTGTATGCGAACGCATACATCTGTTGCAAAGTCACATACTATTCTCTGTTTTAATCAACCACAAGAAGCGCATTCCCATGGATCTTATTTACACATTGCAACTGCAATAAAAAATTTCATACAAAATCTTTGGCGTTGTCTTGTCTAACATCAATATAAAATAGCCAGTATACGGATGAGGCTTAAACCCCACTCATATACCCTATCTTTGACCAAAACCTTTGAATTTTGAAAGAATGAAATGACAATTATCTGTAGGGTAGACTCTGTATTACTTACACATTGATTTGATTTGGGACAAGCAGAAACTATAAAATTCTGATAAAATAAGCATGTACTAAACAGGTTTGATTAAACATTTCTGTCATATAAGGAGAGGCAATACGATTGTGAATTTAAAACATTAATCAACTACATGCTTTATCCTATAGCTTAAAGGGACGCTTTAGGGGGATGAGGGGGAAGTCCTCACCGGTAATTTTATTAAATGCTCTCGAGACTCACTCCAGATGAAATCAACCTCGAAGTGAGAGAGGCAATGTGGAATTATGTATGTCTTGCCTAAGGACACTACCACTACACTGGTGGGGATCGAACCCATGACCCTCCGATCCTCTACACCAAGGCGGCTCCACTATTGTTCGCCTCTTGATAACTGAGATTACCATACCATGAAAACTCGATGTCTGATGATATTCACTCTCAAATATTTTATTCTATTTTCTCCTAAATGTCTTTTCTCTTACATGATTTTTTAAGGTGGGATGTCACATAAGATAGACTCTACTTTGCCAACTTGAACATGGAGAACTAATCTGTTACATGTACAGATAAGCCATTGACAGGCAACAGCCTTACTTCGAATGCTTAGAAATTATGTTATTTTTGTCTAGCATTTCCCAAACTAAAACTGTCCTATACTACCAGCATATAAAGTAAATTATTTTCTACTGTCATTTACACAAATGATAAACAAAAGATTCCTAGTATATCTAGACACATGTGGTACCCCACATGTAACACTAATTTGTCCATATGCCTCATATAGAGGAAGGAACAATTGTTTTAGATAATACTTACATGTTGGGGAAGAATTTTAGAATCTATTTTTCTAAAACTGCAAAACCTTAGATATTTAAGGCATTCCAATGACTAGTAATTGTAAGCGTAAGTTGCTCAGATCATCTCTCCGGGACCGAGATTGACCGCGCACTTATTGTAAAAAAAGGGGGAAATCGTGTTCACATAAAATCTCCTTAAACTGAGAGTATATTTAGATTCTACTATTCCATCAACTAAGCTTGTTAAAGTGATGTAGATTTGTAGTTAGCTAGTTTGAATCTTTTCCTTCCTGAATGCGACCTTGAGAAAATTATCTAAATTATAAAAGAGATTCAAAGACTGTTTGATTATTTGTTTCTTATCAGGGCTTCTGTGAAGAAAGAGATGCAATCATCGCTGAGCCAAGAACACCAGATGAAAATGAATTCCTAAAAGAGCAGATAGTAGCACTTAATATAATGCCCGGTAGGTTTATATATATTTAAGCCCAGTTACGCTGTTAAAATTGTGATATTGTATGAAATATAAAGACTACATTTAGAAGATGCCCCTGTAAGACCCCAAGAATGAAACTTGCCAGAAAGTCATATATACATACAGTAAACTCCACTTGTAACGATATCGCTTGTAACGATATACCGTTTGTAACGAAACTGTGGTTGCAGTCCCGACTCGGGCCTTCTATATTTCATATACTTTCACTCCGGATGTTACGATATCGCATGTAGCGATATTTGGATGTAACGATGCGTTTCTAACGTCCCGAATACATTATTTTCCCGGTTAAGATAATTATGGTCTGCAAGACGGTGTGAACGAGTGGCAATGGCCGGCGTCCAAACGATTACGGGGAATCGATCAAATTATCGCACTAACTATTCACTGAATTAAAGGTAATTCAATCACATTTATAGTGAAATGTTTTTTCCTGGGCAAACTAATATTTGAGTAGAAAATTATGTACTTTTATCAAGAAAATAATTCAAATATTTAAGTAAATTCTGTTATAGTCGTATATATATATATATATATGCAAAATATACCATGTAAAGATAGACAAAATACAATGTATAAGCAGTAAACACAGGTGAGAGACAGCCTTCTCAATCTGATTATATTGTTACTCTCAAGCAGTGTGAGAATTAATAATAATACAGTTATATTGGAAGTGTCTGTTTAATGATGTGTATTGATGATACATGTTCTTACGAGCCTTGCATGTTTATCAAATGTGAATGATTGTACACCTCTTTATGTCATGTACCTACATGAAATGAGTGTAAATAAAGAATTGAATTGAATTGAGTAAATGTCTATACTAATAGTAAATTGTACATGTTTTTTCGTGAGGTACATAAAAAATCATGGAGCCTCATAGTTGAAAGAGAAAACTTTTAAATATATAAGTACAAAATGATCTGTGAACTTCAGGGATTTCAAAAAAAACAAAACAAGGCATTGTTGCTGGTTTCGGAATTAATACTTACTTAGCACCATATAAAAAAGTCGGGATGCTATCATAAAAGCATAGGAAACTTGGACATTTAGTTCGGCTAGAATTTGAAAATGATCAGACATGAAAATAACACTCAATGTGGAAAAGGCTTTACCTAGGTGGTGTAAAGATGCGAGATCACCGGCGAATAAAACAATTGATGAGAATGTCACACATATATCTTTACATATATGTGTATAAATATGTAAATAAATCGTATACAGAACTTGTTCTATATTATAAGTTGTGCACCTCTTTCATCAAGCAGGCTAACTCTACTTTCGGTTTAATGTACTTCAATTGTTTAGTTTGATTTTTTCTAGAAATTAAAATGTCCTTTCTAAAGGTGTGTAGGTGTACATTCTTTCTAAACATAATATAAGACTTAGTATAGAAACTTTTGAAGATTTTGGTGAGTTGAGTTATTGTCCCTGATTAATAAAAATTAGCCATATATGACATTGTTTACTCTCTGGGGGCTATATGACATTGTTTACTCTCTGGGGGCTATATGACATTGTTTACTCTCTGGGGGCTATATTCCTTAAGCAATCGTAAGAAGACCTCAACACAATGTGTATGGTTTTTAGATATTGGTTCAGTTTAACTAAAGGCCTATTCAGAGCAGGAATTTGGCCACGCCGATGAAAAGCGTGATTTACATGTATTCAAGTTTGTTTTCTATGGAATCATATAATGAAATACTTCAAAAATCATTTTGTCCAAAACCATAAGATGTAGAGCTTAGATATTTGGTATGTAGCATAAATTTTATATAGAAAATACTTCAAACATATTACTGTTCAAAGCAAGATACAAGATACAAGATACACATTTTTATTTTTAGTTAGTATGGTATATAACATGATAACATTAGCTATGTATAGCTATTGACCGACAATAAGGATTCAAGCTTAGATACTTTGAATTTAGAATTGGCTCCACCCTAGGGTACGCTTGTTTCATATAGACTTAAAAAGGACAATTCTTCTTAATTATAGCCATTGATTTAAAATTGGCCCCACCCGATGATGAATATAGTCCATATGGGGTTAAATCTAAGTCACAATGTCAAACTATTGAAATAAAATTTTAAACTTGTTTATGCAATGGAAGCTGCATTTTTCATTGATTTTTTGTGAAACTTTGTCAGAATGAGTGTCTTGATGAAATCTATATCAAGTTCGAATATAGGTCATATCGAGTGAAAACCTAGGTCATTAGGTCAAATGCTCGAAAAACCTTATGTATGCAATAATGGCACCATTTTTATTGGATTTTTCGTAAAACTTTGTCGTGTCAGACACTTAGTCAGCAGGTCAAATGCTAAATAATCATTACTTTTGAAATAGAGGCTGCATTTTATTAAATCTTTATGAATCGTGTGCAGAATGATTGTCTTCTTGTAATCTAGGTCGAGTTTGAGTATGGTCATCTCGCATGGAAAACTAGGTCATCAGGTCAAATCTCAGAAAAAAAAACTTGGGTATGCAATAGAAACTGCAGCTATCATGTGATCTTCATGAAAAACTGTTAGAATGATTGCCTTGATAAAGTCTGAGTCCAGTTCGAGTACTGGTTATCATGGTTCATACACTTCTAGGTCACCAATCCAAAGCTAGGGAAAACTTTGTTCTGACCTTTTGACCTACTTTTTGTCTTTTGGAGCAATGGTTACTCAGGTGGCCACCATGACACTCTTGTTGTATAGACTTACATAAAATATAAGGAAATGCTTTATAAATCTCTTTTTCTAAAACCGTAATATAAGGCGTAACTATTAGATATATAATCGAAAGCATTGTCTAGTGGTCAAGATTATTGAAATTTCGCCCGTGGGGTCAAATTGGCCCTTCCTTCGGGGTCATTATATTATATAGAGTTATATACAATGTTGCTCATCTTCCTGTCTTTGTCTGCATGGTCCAGAGCTTAGATATTTTAAATGTAGAATCGTAAAAAGTGAAATATGCCACCATACATTTAGGTGTTCCTTGGACAGAAATAAAAAAAAGATTTTCACGTGATTTTTACTTTTCACGAAAACCTTTTACTTTTCACGAAACAGTTTTACTTTTCACGAAAACTTTTATTTAGTAACTGTATTGGCAGATTCGTTTATTTTATGTCACCATAACAATATAACGAATCAAAATGGCCGTTAACTGAAGTATTTCGACATACATATAATATGACAAATTTGTCATGATAATTATCTGGGCAAGTGTATGCAGAAATATGCCACAATATAAAAGTGAGAACAATTCCAATTATAATTTTCTATTTATAGCTTTCTGAAAGGTAATTATGCAGAAATATGCCACCATAATATTACTCTATATATTGGCCATATTGAACTACCAGTACTAATTTTATTGAGTGATTTCTCATACCGACATATATAAATGAAAGTATACATAACAGAAAGGTTGGTTTTCAATTCTTGACTAGGATAGTCTAAGAATGATTAATTTCACAGATTTCCGCTTTATTCAATGAAACTGTTACACAGGTTCAAACATTTTGTTTATAACTATGAAAATGTCCATTATTCTAGGAATACAAAGCAATGATAAATGTCTTTCTTAAATTTATCAACGTCAATTTTAAGGGGAATATCATTTTACCGCAAAGGATTCAGGTTACAAAATGTATATTTACAAGGCTTTATGTGATATTGCGATACTAATAAACTACCTTTGAAATATGCTATGACATCAAATATACAATACAAACAATTTTGTCGAGCCCGCTGGCGATTGCTCGACATAGTTGTCACTTTGGAGGTTCGGTGTATGTGCGTGCATATTTGCGTGCGTATGTGCGTGCGACCTTTGCTCTTAGAGACAATATGAAACCTTGTCCGGGCTGTAACTTCCTCATGCATTGAAGGACTTTTATTTGACCAGGCATACTTGTTCATCACAATTGGACGGCGTGTTTCATGCTAAATACCAGATATGTAGTTAAAAGGTCAATGAAATACTTAGAGACTAAAAGTAAAATGGACACAGGCTGCAACTTCCTCATGCACTGAAACATTTCTAATAAACTTGGCACAATTGTTCACCCAAATAGGATGGCGTGTCGCGCGTACGACCTAGGTCCAGGTCCGTAACTGAAACGTCAATGAAACATTTAGAAGGTTTAAGGTGAAAAATGACCAGATATTACCCTTTGATAGGGCTTTGAACGTCAGCGGGTTCGACATGTTGCCCATGGGCATCTGGTTTCTCATTTCATTCACAGGTAGGGTCTGGATTGGCTTGACGAATTTTGATGGGAATGGTTATGTTTGGAGTTCCGATGGAACTGCACCAACTTACACAGGTAACACTTTGGGTTTCAACAGATTTTCACATCATAATCACTCGTAAAAAGAGCAATTTAGCACACTTTTAGTCACTGGCACAAAAATGTTGTAATTGCAACAGATATTAACCACCCTATCATGAAAAAAATAATCATTTTCTGCCCCCGTAGTATATTTAAATGGTGTGAACGTTTTCGCAGGGGCCGGCCCCCATTCAAGCAAGCACTTGAAGATCAACAGCGGTCGCGTTAACAGACAATACATTTATCTACCAAACTGGTAGTAACACTTTTAAAAGCTACCGTTTCTATAAAATTCTTCTAGAATTTGAGCTATTTCGCTCTCTCCATTTTCTTGTATTTTCTGTCCTGCTGACTTCCGGTTCAACTCAAATGACCTTTCAAACACGTCATACGGTTATGCACAGAAGTGATACTTTCCTTCTTACGTAACGTTTTACAAATTGTTTTTACGAATAAATTTCCTGTACCTACTTGTCCACAAGTTAACAGTTACGGCCGCTTACAGCGGCATTTGCTTGTTTACATACGAAATACAATAATTTGACAAGTGCGCGAAATATAACGCGGAATATTTTCAACCAATGAAAACGATTGTTACAAAATTGAAAGGTGAACCGGAAGTCGGCGTGACAGAAAACCCAGGAAAACGGGTGAGCGAAAAGCGCTATTTTGAAGAATTTTATGAAACGGCAGCGGTACTTATTTAAAAAAGTGTTACTTCCAGTTTGGTAGATAAATTTTGTCTGTTAAACGCGACCGCTGTTGATCTTCATTGCTTGCTGAATAATAAAAAGAGGGGGAGCCCTGTCGAAACGTTCACCCTGTGAATAATTAGAACAGAACGGGGTTTGTCGAAATTTTTCCATTTTTGTGGGTTTTTTGATAAGGTGTTATTTAGGTATTTTTTGGGGTTTTTTGTTAAAATTACAGGGCAGTCTAGTACTCTGGTGCCAGTGCTTTTAGTGTAAAATCTTGGTAAATCAATACTACAAATAAAATAACATTCAGGTTTCTAGCGATGGTGTAGTGAGCGGTTTGGAGTAAGACTACTAGGAGGGGGGTATCTTCTTTCATACTGGACGCAGAGCAGGTAAGTTGGCGTAAGCTTGCTGCGCTGCTGTATATTTAAGTTCTGAAATAAACACAAATTCAGGATCACGGTACAAATTGCGTGACAAACCACGTCATCGATTTAGTATACGAGAAATTCTGTTGCGCTAAACTGCAATCAATGTTTTGGTTATATGTAGTGTAACTCAATACCAGAGTACGCAATAGTATATAAAATCTGTTAATATATTCATGAAATATAGACTGGGACCTAATTGTGGATGGAACTAAATGTGCATCCTATAAAATGTCCAGTGAAACCACATGGATGATGGACAAGTGCATTTGGAATTCCAATACACCATTATGCCAGCAGTGAGTATTCCAAGATTCAAAACAAAAATTATTTGCAGGGGAATCTATTTTGCGATTAAGCAATAAAAGGGAGGTTTTGCGATTAAGCAATTACTTTGAGGTTTTGCGATAAAGCAATAACGTGGAGGTTTTGCGATTAAACAGTAACGTGGAAGTTTGCGATTAAGTAATAGCGTGGAGGTTTGCGAGTAAGCAGTAGCGTGTAGGTTTTCGACTAAGCACTAACGTAGAGGTTTTGCGATTAAGTAATAGCGTGATGGTTTTGCGATAAAGCAATAGCGTGGAAGTTTTGCGATTAACCAATAACGTAGAAGTTTGCGATTGACCAATAGTTTGGAGGTTTTGCGATTTCGTAATATCGTGTAGGTCTTGCGTAGAGGTTTTTCGATTAAGCAATTTTCCTATTAAGCAAAAGCATGGAGGTTATGCAAATAAGCCATAGCGTGTAGGTTTGCGATAAATCAATAGCCCATAGGTTTTGCGATTAAGCAATAGCGTGGAAGATTGCGATTAGACAGTAACGTGGAGGTCTGCGAATAAGCAGTTATGTGGAGGTTTGGCGATTTTTTTATTGTCAACTGATACTATCTATCAATTTTGCCGTCTACATTTCTCCTTTAAACAAACAATGGAAGAAAGCTAGGATAACACTGTAGAGAAGATTACTAGATATGCTAGTTTTGATGCATTGTAGGTTGTTAAGTTTGTTTTACATAGCTAAAAGTTTTAACATTACTTATGTCGTTATTATTGTAAAAAATGAAATTCTCTTTCTATGCTTGAATTTGTGTGTTCAGTAAACTAATAAAGAATATATGAGGAGATATGTAGGTTTTATAGGTTGTATCGCTGTTCCAAGTACATGGTTTGTTTTATGAAGGTTTGTTAGTTAACGTATTCATCAAAAGTTAGTACTTCAGATGTTCATTAGCGAAGACATAACCAGCTTGCATTTGGTAGCTAGGATGTTCTGTCGTAAATATACAGTCAGCTTGTAGTTGGTAATTCAACCATTCATTTGCTAATATAATACTTGCATATTCATTCGCATATGCTTATACGGAGTTTTGTACAAATGCATGTATTACAAAATATTCGGCGCTTTCGAATTAGCAAGCTTTGTGCGAAAGTCAAGTGCAGTGTATTCTACGTTAGGGGTGTGATACCAAGGTCTCCATAAAACAGTATTAACACTTTGTCCGTGTTCGTGATCGACCGATTAAAGTTGCTGGCTTAAAATCATTGTAACTTCTCCTTTATTGAAGTTCATTGGTTAAAAGATTTAAAATGATTTTAAAACGGGTTTAAGGAGTTGTGCCATTTAGAATGAATTGGTAATCAATCAATATTAAATTCAGTCGTTTCAGTAGACTTTATATATATTCAGTTACTATCTTTTTACAGGTCAGTTATCTGCACTGTGATGACTAGGTAGAGCGACAACCTCTGAAAACAAATGTTGATATCCAGAAGCAAACCAAGTATCGAGTGCTAAACTGAAATGAATAATACCTTGCAATTAACTGAAATATCAAATAAAATTTATGTAAAATCAACTAATCCAGTCAGACACGAGTTTTTTGGAATAACAACGTTTTTGTATACCTGTATGCCAAAGTTGCTTAACGATATTAGGCATTTCGATTTCTATATGGACTAAACTCACAAACATTGCCTTTTGCGTATGTTTGTGGAATCGATAAAACAGGTCGGACTTTGTGACAAATGTTAATGTGTCTTGCAAAAAAATTGAAAAAGTATGTGTTTACATCTCAGTTTAAGTAAGTGCCGGTATATCCAAAATTAAGATGTTTACAGTTTCACAGCATATTTGTCCAAACTTCAATTTACCCTGGATGCCGCCCATGTAACTCTTCTGTGTTGAACGATCACGGTTTGAATAGTTTTAACATTTACCAGTGAACAACTATACTACGAAGTGTGAACGTAGTTTTGTGGTTATTTATTGTAGCTTGATTGGTAGGTTCGCTCAATTTATTATTCATTCATCTCCAGACACCGGAGATGATAAAGCCAATCACATATTACAGAAACAAAGAGCCAGCAGCACATTTCATTATTTGCACCCATTTAAAGCTTCACTAACTGAAATTCCAAATCGAACGCTTGCCATAAATACCTAGCAACCATTTAATTCCATGTGGTGAATCGAAATTATATTATATATCCATTATCTGTTGATGATTTAGACTTTTTAAAACCCCCCCCCCCCCCCCAAAAAAAAAAAAACCTTCCTTTCCCCCCCCCCCCTTAAAAAAAAAATTCAGCCGGCCAGTAGCCTTGAAATGTATATTCAAAAATCCGGTAAAAAAACCCCCTTTTAAACCCAAAAAAAAAAAAAAAAAAAAATGTATAAAAAAAAAAAGGATACCAATGTCAACCAAGCTTCTTTTACAATAAAACCATTTCGTGGTAATCTTAGAATTTATTATACAACCATCATCCCCCCTACTCTGTTACTATACTTTTCTGCCTTATTTAACGTTTCTATGGACGCCGCTGGTCATATTCTTACAGAACAGAACAGAACAGAACAGATACTTTATTAAGACTTTTACATAGTACATAATGTTCACAAAGTTTAACATGTTTACAACATTCTATATTTGTTTTCAGAAATACAAATATTACGCTCTAGATTCGCCTCTTCACATTTGAAACATACATCTTGGAAACAAACAACATTTTTAATGACAAGTAGAGTTTATGAATAACAAAACGTCCATTTTTCTGCACATTTAAACAATCGACAGTCCTACACAAAACAAATAAATGCGCCTGAAATCATTTCAAAACGTTTTATTGTCACAAATCATTATCAGCACCGGCGATAATTATCAAATAATAAGACAAAACAAAAGTTGGGATCCTGTAAGATTACTGAAGAAAGGTTGAGCTGGAGATCATCGAGAATATAATAGACGCATGCCAAGTGATATAAATAGGGAAGTACACATGTATTCAAACCGTGTTCGTTGATTACGTTATCAAAGCCGCTCCAAAATGAAGTGAAACACTTTCAATGTGAGACATATCCTTTACTTTTGGGACACTTTGTTAATTTAAACTTTTATGAATTATCTGCGTGGTATATTTGTACAGTTTAAGGGCGGGCAAAACTTTTGGGACACGTTAAGTTAACAGTCTAGTTAAACGCCCAAAAATATTCAAAAACACATTTTTGCCAAAACAATTTCAGCGGGTCTTTATCCATTAATGGAAATACTGGAAAATCACACAGGAAGACAAATAACTATAACAGTTCTATATACATTACACTAAAACTAAACTAAGATCAACCGGTATGTCTGAATGTTTCTAAGATGTTGCGATCATGAAATACCAAAAAGTCAACAAACATGCGTGAACAGTTTTGACCATCCTCAGATATGAGTACTGAAAGATCCAGCTTTTTCAAATAGGAAATGGAAACAGAATAAAAGCATGGTAATAACACTTCGAGTTAGTATTAGCCAAACTCTACTTTAAGATTGACTTACACTAATTTATTTATTCCCGATTGCGAAACAAGTTCAAACAACCTAGATTAGTCGCTCTGGAGACTCACTCTAGATGGAATCAACGTCGAAAAGTTAGAGAGAGGTAAAGTGGAATTATTTGTGTCTGGCCTCCTATCTCTAGGATAAGAGGTTAACGCCCTACCGCTGCGCAACGGTGGCTCTACAAAGGTTTGTCAAATAATTGCTTGTGCTGAGACATATACCTGTCTTTTTGGGTTTTAACAATGAAAAAAAAAAAACAGTGGTAACATTCGCGGAAGCTGAGAGTTTCTTATGATGCGAGTCTCTCATGAAGACAAAGCATTTCCAGATATATAACATAAGTCTAATGAATCATTAAAATCGACATACATGTATGTCTAAATGTCTTTAAAGATGTTAAAGTCAGTCAGGAAAGGCAACATAGTCAAAAAGCAAAACAATATAGACCCACCCCCAAATTAAGAAATGTCCCTAGACTAGTATTTTACTAAGAGGAATTTTCAAAGTGATACAAAAGAACATGGTTTAGTTTTAATAGTAATATCGTACTGAAAGTCTGTATATATTTATAGCAGAGCTCATGATTTTAACTTGCGATCACTGTCGGTCATTCTTACACAACGTTCATTTCTAAACAGCCTACATTAAAATGCATTGGAGTTACATTAAACTGTCTGTAGCCTTAAGGTTTTCCACTGGTGCAAATCAGAACAACAGGAAATTGTATTGTTCTTTTTTTATAGAGACTAACAATCTAGTTAGTTAGTTCCTGTAAAAATAATGATGGGTCGAGGATTTGAACTTTTCGTAATATTAATCATTATTTTGTCGTAAACCTGGCGTCTCGGGCTACCGATCGTTAGTAATTCTCAGCTCATTTTTTCGTCACTCGGGGCGTCTTTTCTCTGTGAATCGGGATTGACGAGTTGTTCATGATGACCGTCAACACTGAGGTTTAAGTTACACAGAAGTAGGTCAAACCCTCAAGAAATGTCATATCATTTGAGTACACTCAAATTAAGTACAAACACAATTCAGTTTTTCTTTTATTCATAAAATCCAAAACACTGTACCACTAAAATCAACTCAACAAACATTTTTCAATTATATGTAATCTAAGCACAAAACAACTATTTTTACTACACTATATACACTATCAACATTTTTGATACCCAAAACATGAATAAAGTTTAATCAATAAAAAGTATGTCAGCTTCCCTAATTAAAGTAATTTATATTCTGCACATGACACAGTCTAGTACTGATAAAACAAACATCTTTACTGATTTATGGTCATGTATTAATATGTCTTTTCAATAATTATCAAAATTTTCTAAGAGCAGTTCTCCCAAGACTAAATAATTATTACTTTTCTAATTTCTAAAGTACAGTTGCCTTCAAGCAGTAATTCCAATTTTTCAGAGGTAGGGTGATAAAACAGCACGTACAGCCTGTCAAATACCCCTTGGGCACCGCTCCATAATTTATCAAATGAAGTACTACTTTCACTTAATTGAAATTTGATTGTTCAATATATTGATTGACATTTCTTTGATTGACAGATAAGGTAATTAGCACCTCTCCGTTGTTTTGGAAATCATTGACTCAGGGAGGAAAGGAATAGGAAATACTTGTACAAGTAAGCTATTCTTATAAAGACAATTAAAATCTCCTTCATACCTTACCCCCCCCGCTGACCCCCCCCCCCCCCCCCCACAACCACATGGTAAGACATGGTCAGATTAGGTATCTTTAGACCTGAAGTATTTCAAGCACTGTCTGGATAATTTTTTCGGTAGATACGGCATTATACAAATGTAGTTTAAACAGGTGAATGACGATTACAATGACTCAGACTAACACAGGGGTCCATGGCAGGAGCGGTCATAAATGCTGAAACATCTTTTGTCTTTAAAGATGTTTCCCTGAAAAAATAAAAACCTATTCCTTTGCCGCAAACAACAACATCTGTTTTGAAAAGTAAACTTGCATCAATAAAAACAAAATCGTTCTGACTTCAAACTGATACATCCTCCTGGACTGACCAGGGACATATCTAGGGGAACCCAAAGACACCCGAACGCCAAAATATTGTTATAAATGTACATGTAAATAGAAATATGGCCAGATTAAATACTGTTCTTTCAGTCAATAGTGTTATCTTTTACTTGAAATTGGTCAATAATCCCATGTTTAGACTCAATTTGTTCAGAATTTCATATAGATTATGAAAACGTATAGCAAGACAATTGAACAGGAATGTGAGATATGTGGCCACTGAGGTCCTGACAGACCTGTGTATTCACGGTAGGGGTCTTAGCAAATGATAGACTAGCTTCTGTTTTCCATAACCAGCTACTGTGTATAGCTACTATTACAGTAGATAAAAGTTGATAAATGCTGGTGTACACAATTAAAAGAGTTAACAACTTCTTATTTGAAAAAAAAATGACGAATAAGAATGAAGAAAATAAGTATTTTACCTATTCTTTTCAATAAAATCTAGGCATATTTATAACGTGTGGTGTTTAGTACATTGTCAATGTAATTTCATAAAGGTATGCATTGAGTGAAATGTTTAGTTAATATGTACATGTAAATAATTTACTAAAATAAGTTACCTTGGCTACAGTCTGAGAAAAGTGTACAATGTTTCTGTTCCACTAACAAATTAGTCATTTCAGTCGAAGAGACATACTATAAAAGGAACAAATTTTCTGTTAAGTTTACTGAAATTCTTTACTAATTTATTCTCGATTGCTATAAAAAAAAGTTCGTACAACTTAGATTATGTTCTCGAGACTGGCCGCTCCATATTGATCCAAGTCACAGAAAATGAGAGATAATATGAAACTAAGTGTCTTGCCTAAAGAACATTCGACTGCATTTCATTGCAATGGTGGGGATCGAACCCTGGACGCTGTAATCCCGAAGCGAACACGTCACCACTGCGCTATAGCGGCTCAAAAAGGAGCTAAAGTGAACATTTGGAACCACTATACAAGGAAGATTTACTGACCAACACTGATGATCGATGTTTAAGCCTATAACCTCTAAAAGTGAAATGTTAAATAGCAGTTATGTACAAGGTCAGTTCAAATCGATAAGAAATAGAAATAGTTCTAAATGTCTGACCTAAAACTGGTCAAGGACAATTTTTTTACACCTTTTAAAAAGCATTTACCTAAAAAATTGCCTTCAGATTTTCATATTTACATTATCTTTATATAAATTGCAACGTATATGGTGATTGTTTGACTTTCTGAAAAGCTACCAGTGAACAATAATGTAATGAATGTCGAGCTTCTTTTATCACTATGCTCCGAAACATGAAATAACTAAACCCTTCTGTGGGCGTTGGTCCATATGGATTATGCGGTACCAACGATAAAACTCTAAAATGCAAACGTTGTGGCATCTACTAATATCATAATTGAGTAATATATGTCGATTGACTGCAGTCAGAGGATTTAAATTCTATTTAGTTTTCTCAATTATCATCAAATGTGTTTGTTTGTATTTGTTAGAATAGACCATCATTTTGTTATCTCCCACCGCGTAGCGGGAGGGGATATAGGAATAGTCTCCGCCCGTCCTTCCGTCCGTCTGTAACATTTCCTATCCGCTCAATATCTCCTTAGCCCTTTGAAGGATTTTGATGAAACTCAGGTCAAATGTTTACCTTATCAAGTTAATGCGCAAAATCCATGATCTACCCACGCCGACTCAAGGTCAAGGTCACAAGTTAGGTCAAACGTTTGAGTCTTGAATTTGTATCCTCTCAATATCTTCTGAAGCACTTGATGGATTTGAATGAAACTCTGGCCAAATGTTCATCTAATCGAGATGATGTGCAGAACCTATGATTTTGCCATGGAAATAAAAAACAAGTGATGGGTAGAACACGCTTTTTAACAACTCAAGGTCTAAGTCAAACGTGTGAGTCTACGTTTCCTGTCCGCTCATTATCCTTAAACCCTTTTTGATGAAACTCAGGTCAATGGTCAGTCTCATCAAGACGATGGGCAAAATTCATGATCGGGTCGTGTTGAATCAAAGTCAATGTCAACGTTTGAGTTGCCATACTGCTAATGTACCATATTGCTAATGGAACATACTGCTAACGGAACATACTACTAATAAAACAAACTGCTAACGGAACATACTACTAATAAAACATACTGCTAATGGACCATACTGCTAATGGACCTCATTGCTAATAGACTATACTACTAATGGAACATTGTGCTAACGGACCACACTGCTAATGGACCATACTGCTAACGGGACATACTGCTAACAGACCATACTGCTAATGGAACATACTGCTAGTGGACCACACTGCTAACAGACCACACTGCTAATGGACCATGCTGCTAATGGAACATACTGCTAATTGAACATACTGCTAATAGACTACACTGCTAATAGGCCATACCGCTAATGGAACATACTGCTAATGGATAACACTGCTAATTGACCATACTGCTTATAGACCACACAGCCAATGGAACACACTGCTAAAAGAACATACTGCTAAAGGACCATACTGCTAATGGAACATACTGCCAATGTATCATACTGCTAATAGACCACACTGCCAATGGACCATACTGCTAATAGAACATACTGTTAATGGACCATACTGCTATTGGAACATGCTGCTAATGGACCATACTGCTTATGGAACATATTGAATCTAAAATAGAATAAATTTTATACCAAATCATATAAATGGCACCACATAAAACAGGTTTTGATTTTAGTCAATTGAGTTAAATCCAAGTAGCTTCAAGTTCTTCATGGGTTAGATCACCGTGATTGTTATATGGCAAATTTTTCTGATTGTAAATACACGCTCTACCACCTTGTCTGTAACGTTAGTCCGCTGTATGCAATACTTTTAAATAAAACCTTCAGAATCTGGAACAGAGTAATCCAACCAAGTTTCGGTTATACAAATGCAGGCTGCTGTAGATCTACGAGTTACAACTTCATCTTCATGTTGTTTCGGTACATACTTCGTACATTTATATGTTAAAGGTGTCCACTTTGTTTATTTAAAACTTTAGAATCACTCTTTACTCGAAGTTTAGTATCCGCCTGTAAAAAATGACGGGATATGTTTCAAATGGGAGTTAAACACATGCAACAACAACAACAACAACAACAACATAAGTAATGGTTTCACAGTATATGATGTTGCTTTCCGCAAACATAAATAACGGAGAGAGACTACTTAAGTACATGTTCAGTAAATGCCATTTCAAATGCAAAAACATTGCATTATGTCAGAATAATATCGCACAATGACCAAATAATAAGCGACTAGCAAATGGTACCGTATATGCGCTTCCGGTCAGAACTCATATTGGACCTTCTTTCTGACATTTATTTAATTTTCTTTTTTCAGTCGCACACAACAAATAATCTTTGCATGCACATGCATGTATTAAATAAATGACATTGAAACAATGCTAAGACAACTAGAGTACTTTCACACGTTTTCTGTACAAATCAAACTTTGATGCAAGTCGTGTAACTTCAGTTCTTATGCGTTGTATGTCACAAATCAAATTTTCGATGCAAGTAACTTAAAAGTAACGTAATATATATAAACAAAAGTGACTAAAATAGCAATAATTCACGCACATATAAACTATGTAACAATTTTCTTTTTTTTAAATGACATTACAGGGTTATTGTGAGATTGATCTAGACCAAATTTCTAACGCTTAAAGGTCCACTACTAAGGAAATTAAGTGACAGCAATGCAATACAACTAGCAAGACAGTGATGAAGACTATTCGTGTTAAAATTTACAGAAAGTGTTTGGAACACAAAAAAAAAAAGGGAATTATTTTGAAACCCCCCCCAGTCCGACATATGACCCCCCCCCCCCCCCCCCAGGTCTTTTTCTTCTTCATAATGCATAGAAAAAAATTGCATGTTGTTTTATTAGAATTTCTACAACTTTCATTTCTTAACTTATTTCTTTTTTTTTTTTTTTTTTTTTTTTTTTTTTCCCCCTTAACACAAAATAACATACATGGAAGTCAGTATATTAAATGTACACTTTAATACCAATAGCAATATTTTGAGACCATTTTCTTATTCTGTCTCCTATTCCTAGCGTTTATTTTTGTTCTGTTTATTCCTTGTCATTTTTCCCTGCCAAATGTCGGAACAAAAATAGATATAAGATGTAGTGTTTTATTTGTAGTATGTATGAAATCAAGATCTGCTAATAGGCATTTGAAGTTGTTACAATGTATTTCTTTGTAAATACCGCCTCGATAGCCTAGTGGTAGCGCCCGCTTCGAGTGGAGGTCCGAAAAAGACAAATACAAATAAAGACCAGCAAGTTGATTTCTGTCGGCATGTTACACTAAATTCATAAACATAAGCTAGATACACCTTTGAATAAAGACCACCTGCAAACAAAGAACCACATTTGTAGCTTCCATAGAGTGGCTCCCTTTGGGCATTAGGCATTAAAATGAAACTGCTCTCTTCTCTTCGCAGTAAATACCGCCCGGAATAGTTGTTGATAGTGCCTAAGTGGTAAACTTGTTTCGAATCGCCTATAGTGTGGCAGGGTGGGGTGGTGGTTTCATTTTATTTAGTTGTCCCTGGCCGCGTCTTACAGCAAAGCTTACATAATTTAGCGTGATAAAGGTGCAATGGTACTATATATAGTAGCTCCTAGCGTATTAATTTTATAGGGTCCTGGCTTTGCTCTGCCCTGTTCACCCAGTATCGAGAAGCAGATTGTTTTATTTAACAAATGTATAATTGTATATTCATTATAAGTCATCCGAGAAAAAATAACGTAGGTTGTTATACACTCGTATAGTGAGGGAGCTTAATATAAGTTGTATAACTTGTTTCAAGCAGACATCGACCTAAAATGTTGAATTAGATCATGTTTACTGCACGTTTACTCATGAGTTGTTAGTTTGGTGGTTTTCGAAATATTACATTTTATTCGTAAACTGTCTGACACGCTGAAATTTCAATTACCCGGATTAACTTCAAAAGTATACCGAGCGTAATGAATGCTGACACTTCGTTAAAATGCGTAATCTTACATGCGAAGCTTTCTGGACGTTTCCCGCATTTCGACATTGTATTAAATAAGCTCGCAAAAGTGAGTTTGAGACATAAAATAAACAGAAAAATTAGTTTGTATCTGTCATTAATTTCACCCTGATCAGATGTTATTTTCACTCGTGGCTGCAACTCTTATAATACCTTTTGGTCCACTCGGTTTATGTTACTTACTAACAACAGTCCTTGTTATGTATTTATCACGTAGGATCATGATCATGGATCTTGAAATTATGAGATCATGAATCAATAAATACATAAGATCGTTTTTAAGTGTGGACTAGAAGTTGTTATAACATGAATGAATAATAAAGCCATAATTATACAGCGCCGTAGCCACACTGAGGCACACCGAGGCAGCTGCCTCGGTTAAATTTGTAGAGCAAAAGAAAAAAGAGGAAACAAATGCAATGAAATGAAAATATTCCTACTTCTGAATTCGAGAAAAGACTACAATGTTACATTTAATCATGCAAAATGCGTAGCCACGGACACTGAGGCAAGTCGAGGCACCATCCTGGCGGTCATATAGGCCTACCAATGACGGGACTCCGTGTTGTTATGGAATCACGTGCACTCAACCGTAACAACTCGGCCATATCCGGCAAGCTAAGGCTGAAATATCGGTAAATCACAGAACTTTACGGAGATTAAGTAATATATTGTTTCAGAACACAAATAGGCTAATAGATATTTGATATCTTATCTGATGATCAACATTCTTGAGTATGGTGGTATTACATGGCCAAAGTGTCGTCAAGGACGCACTAGAGAAGTCCTATAAAAATATTCCCGGGGTACCCTGGACCCCCCTAAACTGCTTCGGTTTAAATATACCTCTGGCACTGACATTATATGATTACAATATATTTCTCTTTGTACTCACATGGGTTACTTGTTACTATTTTCCTTGTCAAATCAAGCGGTGTGATCATTAATCTTTTCGTATACTTGTCACAAATACTTATCTTATTGGCCGATAGCGCTCACGGGCCGGGTCCAAAAAGTATACGATACATGATAGATGTTTAGACCTGCACGGATTTACGTCATTTCTGTAATAGTGCTCGCGCTTTTCATACGTTTTATAGTATCATTTTAGACGAGGTTTCGGTCAATATAAAGTTTTGCGGCTGCAAAACTATATATTGACCTCAACATTAGTCTTTAATTGTATATTGTATACCCGTGCTATAAAACACAAATAGCTTGTTTATGAAATATAATGAATCAGTATTTTGTATGACTCGGAATGATAGATTTCTTATCTAGAGTATGTACGCAGTCATAAACTTTTTTCTAAAAAATATTTTCAAGATATTGGCAACACTGAAATATTTCATTTCTTCAGATGGAATTGTGTGCTGCTGTGAGAGGTCTGGTTACGTTGGATGTGTGTCGGCATGGGGAAATTTGGCTAAGATTTTATATTACTACCAAAACATTTATCTTTCCAACTCAAATACATTTGATATCTTACATAAATGCATATCTTACATAAGTTCAAGAAATGCTTTTGTAGTCAATATTGTTGAAACGAAATTAATCGAAAGAGATCCAGTAGTGAAAATAGAATTATACTATAATTGAGACTTCCATACCAGACTAGCTGCGAGAAAAATAACCCCATAAAGTAACACATGCATGTATTTATATGCATAAATCGATATTTATACACTTGATTTTGCGGTCCGAGAAGATCCTCCGAGGTTCATAATTACCGCCAAGCTAGAATTTTGTCAGTTGAACATGTTATTTAAGTAGGAACCAAAACAATGTTGGCAAAAGTGTTAAACGTACGACTGCATAAACGAAACAGTTAAATCATGAAATATAAACTTTAAGACATTATTCTTTGCTTTCAAAATTAAGTCTTCTTTGTTGGATCGATTGATTTTTCAATCGGGCCAATGCTAATAGCTTCCTTACGGCCGAACGCTTTACATACAAACAAGTAGTTCCATATATTCAGTTGTTACGAATTATACTGTCTTCTGTTTTAAAGATTATATAGTGACAAATCTAAATAATATCAAAACATTTCAGAATAGCATAATATTATATTGTTGTTTTTCTTATAATTTGTAACTAAAAATCAACGAGGTATCTGTTCTGTATAGAACTATTTTCCTACGCGGGTTTGATCACAACAGTTTTCTAGTCAGAACGGAGACACTTATTTAGTGTTTCCAAGAGAGCGCGTTTTTTTTCGTTTTTGACGCACTCATTTTGTCAATGACGCAACAGAAATAGCAAAGAGCGTCTTCTATGACGCAAATAAAATGTGTATGATCAAATTACTACAAAAACGACATTTCAAAACCTCTCGAAAAGCTTCGAAATGCAAGATAAGTTGTTTACAAAATACGCTTCCGTTATGAGATATGTCTAATTTTGACCCTATTCCGTCGTCGTTGTCGTCTGATTTCGGATCCGCATTTTGTACCATTGAGTTTTTGTGTGTATTGGTTCGTACGATACCGTCATCATGGTATCGTAGACGCATAATAAGAGATGGTCGACGAACCTTAACAGAAGAAACAAAAACGTCTTTCTGAGTGATTTTAATGATCATTTTGTAGTAATTTCGATCAGACTGTCACTGTTGAAAGGGGTTTCCGTGTGCCAATTTATATCAAAGTTTAATGTCTTTGGTTGAATGCAATTATGAAAAATTCTCTTTGTGGACAAAGTTGACTTTTGAGATGCAGTGACAAAATGGAAAGCATCCAAAGAGAAACACCTGTTGTCTTGCCAACCCTTTGATTACCCACCAT
Organism: Saxidomus purpurata; assembly: GCA_022818135.1. Taxonomy (NCBI): domain Eukaryota; kingdom Metazoa; phylum Mollusca; class Bivalvia; order Venerida; family Veneridae; genus Saxidomus; species Saxidomus purpurata. Next base: position 43,012,193 of record JAFMSR010000006.1, read on the forward strand.
TTTGTGATGTATCACATGCAGTTTTACAGAAGTAAACTGAATAAAACTTCTTTAACATATAGTCATGCCTTTTATTTTTTTACCATAAAGAGTTTGACCCTCGGAATTTCTAAATGACCCCCAAATTCTGATACAGAGGGTAAAAAATAGTCCATGTGTGTGTACAGTCTGTGTTGTTCTGATATTTACACATGTATGTGTGCAGACTGTGTTGTTCAGAGACAATCGATCCTCCAGCACTTTCAGTCCTTTGATTTAACTTGATTTCACAAGTATAGACAGCTGTCTACACATCGTGATTCTTTTCAAACAATGTACCACGTTTGCCAAAATATATCTTATTCCAGCGAATATTTGTGGTGTGCTGTGTAGCACCGGATACAGCTCCTTTCGAATAGAGCTCCTCCCCAGTGAGCTGTATTCGGTGCACCTGAACGAATACAGCTCCACGGGGAGCTGTATTCGGTGCGCATTAACGAATACAGCTCCCCTAATCAAATGGGACCTGTATTCGGGGTGCTTGTACATTTTTTTTCGAATAGAGCGCCCCAGTGACCCGATGCAACAAAGACGTATCATTCGTTTACACAAATACGCGGCAAAAGATTTATTATAGAATAACAAGGATCCATACCGCTATTCAGGATGCAGTACTTAGCCCTAGGATGTCTGTTTTTTGTCCGCACGTGTTGGATGGACAGTTGAATGAAAATTTGAAGTTTAATTACTTTTTTGCTGATATTGAAGAATTATTTTCTTTCAATAAACTTTCACATAAGGCAAAAAAAATGTTGATGGAATGAAGCTCATTCACATCGGTGTGTACGGCCTGACAGACGGACGGATAAGGCAACAAACAGGGTAGGACAACAGACAGCGGGTGGGACAAATAGACGGACGGAATAGATGTAACATCCAGTATATTGAACATGAGTTAGATGTTTTGAGGCAATTTAGGTTCCTAATTTCTATCTGTGAACATTTTTAACATAGGGATCAGTGTTCTTAATATATTCTAATAAAGCAAACATAGGGAGCTTTATTCGAATTTGCATATGCTTTGCTTCGAATACAGCTCCGCTATACCAAGGGAGCTGTATTCGTTAATGTGCAAAGGAGCTGTATCCGGTGTTACATGGCTACACAGAATGATGGTCTTTGCAAGAATTATAATCTAATATCTGTTCTTAACAATTTTATTGATACTGGTATTTTCTCATCGAAATTTACATGAAATTCGTACGTTATATTTTACCATATGTTAAGATTGTACGTTATATTTCACATATCGTAAAACATAACATGTAAACATCACGTTCGGCTTTATTAAAAGATTGTTTAGTCAAGACTTTTTCTTTTATTAGTTCATGATGTTTCTCGCAGTGATCTATCTAGTCAACGCTGAAGCACTCCGTCGTGAACACTTTTAGTTAGGCAAAAGTCAGTGTTTTGATTTTGGTTGGTTGAGTCTTGCAAAGTTGAGAAGCTCGCACGTTTCCGTAGTAAATGGCCGTGCAAATTTACGAAAGGAAAGTTGATAAACGTTTGAGGTTTCTAATAGGGATTGATATGTTATTTAAAGAATTTTGTTCATTTCAAGTTTTAACACATTTTTTTCTTTTTTTGCAATTAAGTGATTATAGGACATCAAAGGATAAAGGATTTTAAACTCGGACTTTACTGACTTTACGTCGGTTTTCTTTCAAACCTTACCCTTATTGTCGCCTCATAGCCTAGTACCAGCCGGTCGTGGAGTTTCTGAGTAAATGTCACTACTATAGCCACTATGAATGGAGCATTTAATAGACTAAATCGTACAAAGAAATACCGTATAAGAATTAACGATAAGATCACACCTTTGTGGCCATACTTGATCTTTTAGTCACTAGGACAATTTCGGGAGGAAAAGGACAGTCAAAAGTAAGGTAAACATCAATAAGTTTTTAGTTAATTTATCTTAGCGTGTTAAAATTACGAAGTAAGCTTAGAAGCAAAAGATTGCGGATACTGAAAACAAGCTATTGAGAGAAACAAAGGCAAAAGTCAATTTGACCAAGTCTTATTTCTATCAGCATTCAATATGTTTATGAAAACACTTAAATTGTACATTGTAAAATGAGTTTGTGATGTTGTGCTATAGAAATATAATTAAAAATAAGAAGTAAAAAAAACAAGCTTTTGGAGATAGGCTGTTTTTGTATTAATTATACGTTTAGCTCATGTCACGGACTATCTATTGACGGGGCGGGGGCGGGGGCGGGGTATAATCTCTACCAGATCTCAGAATTTATTCATTAATTTTATACCTTTTATTTGTATTATGTTTAGCTCATGTCACAGACTATCTATTGACGGGCGGGTGATAATCTCTATCAGATCTCAGAATTTATTCATTAACTTTTTACCTTTTATTTGTATTATGTTTTGATAGCAAATGCAAGATATTAAAATGAGTCTTACAGATGTGGTGAATCGTAATACTTACCAGTTTAATTATGTTCACATAAAAATCACTTTCTGTCATCATATGGGATACCATCCCATCTACCTACTTCAATGGGTAAATAATTGTTACTAGCTGGAAATTTGTGTAAAGGTGATAAAATATGATTTATTTAGATGTAAAAATAGTTCTCTAATTCAATGTATTCTTTTATAATGGAGTAACCATGATCTTTTGAAGAGTCTTAAAGTGATGAATGCCAGTTTTGGTAGAATTGATAAACTAACTTTAGCATTCGTTTAAAGATAAACGTTACCGTTTTACATGCAAGGTAACTTTGATTTGTCCATATGTATAACGTACCAGTTTCTGTGACTAAAACCAGCTCCTTTGTTTCGATTTGAAAGTTGGTGTATGTAACATAATTTGGTAAATTTTAAAAGATAATTTATCTTCGCTTCCTGTGATTAGCCGATTCCAAAAGCCTATCGTTCTGGATTTAATATTAACTTCATTTGGATTTCTTGCTTACTCTGCGTAAAGCATATATAATGGGGTACTTTTCCTTAATTTGGTTACGTACCTTAAACATTCACAGTGAACTTTCTCAAGTATTAATATGTTTTCGTATCTCCGGACTTCACTGGAGTATGTTAAAATAGGCATTATCGTATGGTCAAACAGTTTGACAATTCAATCTGCACATCAAAAACCCGGTTGGATTTTTTAACTGTCCGAATTCAAAATTTCAGAAAAATGTAAATTATTTGACGCTTTTGTTTTCTTTGCACTTACCTACTGCTCTGAAATATGGGAAGGAAAATATGGAGAAAATATAGAATTGTTTCACACAAAGTTTTGTAGAAAAATATGAAGGTAAACGCGTCCACAAAATCTTGGTATCATGGTGAACTCGGCAGAGTACCGATGAAAATCAGAAGACAACTAAATATGATCCGATACTGGACAAAAATTAAAAAATTATGCGACAATTCTCTTGTTGAACAACAACTTAATTTCAGACACAAATTAAAGTTGTATACTCAAGGGAGACATAGTAAATAACATTACATGTACATACAAAGGCTTGAATTGGGCTCATCAAATAAAATTTATTCTAGATAAGTCTGGGTATGTCAGATATATGGTATAATACTGAAAATTAATATATATCAGTATCGAGCAGGTATATATTGCGCAGACTGCACACCATACTTTCGAATTTGTGTTCTGTTATGTCCTGGAATTTGGTATATTTTGATGATGGGTACCTCTTTTATAAGGCCTTTTTTGTAACTTTTTTTTTGCATTACATAAAAAATAAGGCTCGCATGAAAAGCACATACCGTGTTGTAAATGTTTCATGCACAAAATGTTTAAGAAATAATAAATATGTCCCTGTATTATCAGTTGAATATATTCATTTGTCTTTGAAAAATACCCCAAACTATATTCAACGTGTAGTAGCATTATTTGTTACTCATAATGGACTAGTGCGTGATGTCCGTGGAAATCGTGAAAAATAATGTACAAATTCTTTTCTTCTATATTTACACAGGAAAAGTTGCTGGTCGGTTAGTCCACGTGTTGAATCGACCATTCGCTATCTGACCACACGGATGTGCATTCTGACCATGGTCTGGCAGATTCGCTTGACGCCGGCAGGTAAGTTTTAACTTTTTTATTTTCACATTGATTGTAAATGTTGATGCACTATCCACGCCAAATCGAAAATTCCCACGTTATAAGTTGTGGACAGGGTACATTTAGCATGGGGATTCCACAGTACCATGAATTTTGGCCCCTGAAAAGTCAATTTTTATCAAACACCCTGACCAGCTATCCAGCATATATATTAATAGTTATATATGCATGGTAGTCGGTCCTGGGTGTTTTATAAAAATGGCTTTTTGGGGTCCAAACTTCATGTGACTGTGGGGACTCCCGGATCATGGTGTTTGCCGCTAATCCCGGAGGTTGTGGGTTCAAGCACCCCTAGGGTCACGACCGGACATCCTTATATCACACCAGTACTGTTTTTTCCAGGAAGCGAGCTACATGCAATGGTGAAAGCTTGAATAAAAGAGTAATACTTAAAAAAGACTTTTGAGGTTTAACGGCACAATTTTCCATCTTTCATCTCATATTTGTTGATTCTAACACGCATCATGCACATTTCTGTTTCTGGACTGATTGTATTAAATTTGGTATTATTTTGGATCACGTGGTTTGTTATTGAACAGAAATAGATTTCTGAAAAGTTGAAGGTCAGGGGGCATGTCAATATATATTTAAATTGTCAAAACATTTGCAGCTCTCAAACGAGTGTAGCGATTTAAATACCGTTGTTCAGATCTTCCTGATTTTCTTGAATTTGCCGTATATATTGACGATGACAGTTACCTGTCAAACTCTGTTTTTTTGTTGTTTTTTTTACCACGCTGTAGTAAGGATCACGTGACTGATGTATATGGTAAACGGTTGATTGAGCTGTGTCACTCGACATCAATTGTTATCGGTAACGGTCGTCTGCACAGTGACCTTGATATAGGAGATTATACTTTTCACTCAGTGAACGGCTCTAGTGTAGTCGATTATCTTCTGCTTAGTGCAAATGACTAAATTTGTCACTGATTTCATGATTTTAGAACCAAATGAATTTTCCGATCATTCTGGTATTACATTTAGTTTTATGGGCAAATTAAATTCCAATCAAACAAATATTAAAGATAATACTTATGATACCCTTATAACATGGGATAATACAAAAAATAAATGACTTCAACAATTATTATCTACAAAAAACAACGAATTATCAATACTTATTGAAAATGTAAATCAATGGGACATTGAAAACTTATCTCATAAGTTCACGAATTTATTACAAGAATGTACACATGCTATCTTTAAACAAAAACGCTCGGGCACTAGCACTAGAGTACTGAAATGCCCGGTAATTTTAACAAAAAATACCCAAAAATATACCTAAATAACACACTATTATGAAAAAATACACAAATAATGGTAAAAAGTCATTTTCTGACAAACCCCCGTATCACAGTTCTATATTTTCACATGGTGTTGAACGTTTTCGACAGGGGGTCCGGTCCCCGCTCTTTTTGTACTGTTCAAGCAAGCAATTGAAGATTAACAGCGGTCGCGTTTAACAGACAATATATTTATCTACCAAACTGGTAAGTAACACTTTTTAAACAGCTACCGTTTCTATAAAAATTCTTCAAGACTATTGCGCTATTTCGCTCTCTCCGTTTTCCTGGTGTTTTCTGTCACTGCCGACTTCCGGTTCACCTTTCAATTTTGAAACCATAAGTTTTCATTGGTTGAAAATATTCCGCTTTATATTTCGCGCACTGTGTCAAATTAGTGTATTTCGTATGTAAACAATGCTGAATGCCGTTGAAAGCGGCCGTAACCTGTTAACTTGTGGACAAGCAGGTACAGGAAATTTATTTACTGTAAAAGCAATTTGTAAAACGTTACGTAAGCAGCGCAAAGTAACCGTATGACGTGTTTGAAAGGTCATTTGAGTTGAACCGGAAGTCAGCAGTGACAGAAAATATCAAGAAAACGGAGAGAGCGAAATAGCTCAATATTCTTCAAGAATTTTATAGAAACGGTAGCTTTTTAAAAAGTGTTACTTACCAGTTTGGTAGATAAATATATTGTCTGTTAAACGCGACCGCTGTTGATCTTCAATTGCTTGCTTCAATAGTACCAAAAGAGCGGGGACCGGACCCCCAGTCGAAAACGTTCAACACCATGTGAATATATAGAACAGTGTATACGGGGGTTTGTCGAAAATGACTTTTTTAACATTTTTTGTGTATTTTCTTTTCATGATAGGGTGTTATTTATGTATACTTTTGGTATTTTGTTAACATAACAGGGCAGTTCAGTACTCTGGTGCCAGTGCGCTCGGGGGAAAGCGCATCTGCGAGTAAGCAACGATATAATAATCATTGGTTTAATGCCGATTGTTACAAAGCGAGAAATCATTTTAAACGAACAAGAAATATTTTCTTACATTGCAAAATGGGTTTATTTAGTTTATTGCAAAATGGTGACTATCCCGAGTCTTGAGGAACAGGTATTATGGTGCCCGTATTTAAAAGTGGCAATATTTACAATGTCCAGAATTATAAAGGAATTACATTAATTAATACCATCGCAAAAATCTTTTCACAAGTCATTCTTAATCATTTAACAAAATGGTCTATAAAACATGAGAAAATCATTGAAAATCAATATGGTTTTCAAAAAGGAAAATCAACTATAGACTGTATTTTTGTATTTCACTCTATTATTGCTAGAACTTTAAGTCAAAAGTCGAAACTTTATTGCTCTTTCCTTGATTACGAAAAGTGCTTTGATAAATTGGACAGATCGTTTCTCTTTGAAAAATTGTTTCTTGAAAATGTCAGTTCAAAACTTGTTAACGCAACAAGAAGTATGTATAGTGTTGTGAAGAGCTGTGTAAGGCTTAATTCAAGGTTATAACCCCTGTTTGACTCTAAATCGGGGTGAAACAGGGGACCCTAGCTCCAGTTTGCTTTTTTTATTTTTCGTTAATGACATTATGTCAAACATCGATGAAACCATAGATGGTTTATTCACAATCGATGCTCTAAAAGTCTATATTTTACTTTTTGCTGATGATGCTGTTCTCTTTGCTCATACCCCACAAGCCTTACAATCTCTACTTAATGATCTGGAAAATTTTTGTAATACATGGGGTTTAAAACTTAATACTAAAAAAACTAAAATAATGATAGTTGAAAAGGGAAGACACACTACTCACGACTTCACTTATAACAATACAATTCTCGAAGTCGTAAATTCTTTCAAATATTTAGGTATACATTTATATAGAAATGGTGGATGGTACCAGACTCAAAAACGATTAGCACAACATTCCAATTTTGCTCTACATACTCTCTTCATGATTTGTAATCAGTTAGAATTATCTTCTTGTGATAAACGTAAATTATTTGACAGTTTGGTCGGTTCTATCCTTGAGTATAGTGCTGAGGTCTGGGGCTATTATGACAGTCAAGATATTGAACTTGTTCATTGTAAATTTTTAAGAAAAGTTTTGTGTGTAAGAAAAAATACCAATCTAGATGGTCTGTACGGTGAGTTAGGAAGGTATCCGATGAAAATCAAACGTAAAATTATCATTATAAAGTATTATATCAAACTCTTAAATATGACTGAAAACACCTTAGTTAAAAAGATTTTTAAAATGTTAAAAGAAGATGCTGACAATAGTTGTATGCATGGAGGATACAACTGGGCATTTCATGTAAAAACATTTTGAACGAAATAGGTATGTCAAACTATTGGGACAACCCCAACATCATTATAATAAGCTTTCAATCAGTCAAATAATTTTAGATATATACAAACAATCCTGGTATTCAAATATAAACAATTCAAATAGACTTTCATCATATTCTTTTGACAAACACAACTTCAATATGGAAAAATATCTAAACTGCATACATGTTAATAAATATAGAATAAGTTTGTCTAAAGGCATACAAATATCCCACGGAATGATAGACTCTGTGTACAATGCAACATGAATGCTATTGAAACAGACTACCATTTTCTCCTAGTCTGTCCAAAATACTCAGAATTACGTAAACGATTTTCAAACCGGCCAACATTACAAAAAATTGAATCCATTATGCCATCAAATTCTAATAAAGTTATAAACAATTTAGCTAAAAACTTATACATTGCTTTCCAAAGAAGACAGATTTCGTAATGAAATTTTATCGATTTTTTGAAATTAGTTTAATACATCACGTAGTTTCAGGTTTTCAGGAAAAATACTGATTTGTTAAAACAAGAAGATATATTTGTAGGTCCTCATGAAATATGTCATTACTTTTTGCATGCGTTAGTATACTGTATATGTAAATGTATTATTAGGCTATAAATTTGCTATGTGCTATTTTATGCCAATAAAGATATGTTATGTTATGTTATGTTATGTTATGTTATGTTATGTTATGTTATGTTATGTTATGTTATGTTATGTTATGTTATGTTATGTATATGTGCACTTACAATTTTATTAAGCAGTTCTTTCAGTCACACTATGTATGATTTATGTCATACTTCGTTCATTACAAATTAACAAGAAAACATTAGAAAGTGGTTAAACTGTGAAAATATATTGAATATTGCAAGTATGCACTTTAGAGCAGTTTTTAGATGTTCTCCAATCAGCTGGTCCGAAACTGACATGTATACAGGATGATGCATTAACAACACTTTCTCCAGATAATCTCCATCTTCACAAAATCTGTTTTTCACAAAACTAAAAGTAAACATAGATAAACAAATTCATACAAATATTACCAATATTCACTATGCAGATGCCTTTGATAATTGTCTTTGAATTGCAGTCAACCTTTTTGGATGAACGCTGCGTCGGTAAAATGTCTCGGGGGTAAATTTTACGACTGCATGATTTCCGAGAAAAATATTTTTCGATTTTAAAAAAGAGCAGTCGAATTTCAATTGAAATCTATTGAATTTTCTTTTTGATTTGATTTGAGGCAAAATTTATAAAGGTCCGTCCATAAGAGCAACTATATTAGCTTGTATTTGTGGATGAGACCTCTACTGAATTTTCTAAATAGGTAATATGTATTTCTAAACATCGCTTCTATAGATGTGTTTTCATAAAGCAATGCTCTGATCCTGGTCTAGATCTACAAGTGATCCGCAACTACATGTACTAAAGTCCTATAAATAAGCCACTGCATTTTTTATGTTCACTTGTCGTGCTAATATTTTATGATATTATACATTTTATAACATTGCTGAATCCGAGGTTTTGCTTCAATTTCTTAATATCTATAACACTTTCCGGTACGACTTCATGGCGTAGTTTTTGGAAATTTTCCGTCAGAGAAATAGATATTCATTTCTAAATCAAATTTAAACCAAAAAGAAGTCTTGCTTACCTTCTAAGTCATTATCATAATACAATGTAGATAAACAAGTAGGATTTTCTGTCATGTAAACATTTTTATATCATGCACAACAAAAATGTAATAATAATAATAATAATAATAAAAGAAATAAGAAACAACGTGATGTCTTAAATGTTTCAAGATGTTTCAGTAAGCCGGCAGGGTAGTTTAAAGTCCCATGATCACTTTTACAAGAAACTTTTATCTTATCAAGAAAGATGTCATAGTGTCAGAAGTGACCTTTTTGTACCGAAAACATTCCTAACTGTCCTTTTTAAATCGATCAGCACATATTAAAAATATAGTGCAGTATTTGTTTCAATGCTACTGCAAAAATAAGAAGGACTTTCTGGTATGTCAACATTATTTTCGAGTGAATAGAACATGATTATAAAAAAATCTATGAGACTACATCAGTTAATTCAAAGTGATCCTCGGACTTGAAATTTAGTTACTGAACATGATCATGATCCAAAGCACTCGCTAGTCGCCGAGACAGTAGTTTATACTTAAAGCTGCCGAGACAGTAGTTTAAACTTAAAGCTGCCGAGTCAGTAGTTTATACTTAAAGCCTCCGAGACAGTAGCTGCCTAGACAGTAGTTTATACTTAAAGCTGCCGAGACAGTAGCTGCCTAGACAGTAGTTTATACTTAAAGCTGCCGAGACAGTAGTTTATACTTGAAGCTGCCGAGACAGTAGTTTACACTTAAAGCCTCCGAGACAGTAGCTGCCTAGACAGTAGTTTATAATTAAAGCTGCCGAGACAGTAGTTTATACTTAAAGCTGCCGAGACAGTAGTTTATACTTAAAGCTGCCGAGACAGTAGTTTACACTTAAAGCTTCCGAGACAGTAATTTATACTTAAAGCTGCCGAGACAGTAGATTATACTTAAAGCTGCCGAGACAGTAGTTTATACTTAAAGCTGCCTCGTTTTCAGATTTTGGTGAAGAAGTAAGTTCTTCTTATCGTCTTATTTAACAGCAACAACAATATTGTTGTTATATTTAATAACGAATCATCAAATAAAGAAGTTCCGGTATAATTATTTCCTGTAAAGTATAGATGTAGTATCTATCTGGTTTTTTTTTAATATTTTGTTTTATCTTTTTGTTTTCTTTTAAATTATACACTTACAAAATAAAATTAAAGCATTACAAGTACTTTTGAAATTCCAGTTTATAAACATAGTGTCACGGCTTAAAAGTGAATGAGCGTCAATTTGGTAGGTAGTAGGTAGTTGGTATTTGGATATTCGAATAACCAACTACCTACTAGTTCGTACTTGGTTATTCGTAATTCCAACTATATAACAGCTGATAGTTGGTAACTCAATACACTATCACCAGAATGAAATGTTCAAACACACCATATCCTTTCCTTTACATAAAATAAAGCAGGGGACGTAGTTGGTTATTCGTGTGAATCTCCAACTACCTGGTAATTCGAACTTTGCATGTACTCAAAACAGAAAGTATCTTTCCGGAATAAATGTAACGACTATATAACAAGATAGATGTGGTCTGCAAAATTGTTACACGCCCTTCTCCCTACGTCCACCAGGGAACTCAGTTGATTATTCACGTGAATCCCCAATTACCAACCAGAAGGTAATTGATAATTCGATCATTGCATGTTTTCCCGTCAAAAGTATCTATCCAGAAAAAAATGTAACGGATATATAACAAGATAAATGTGTTCTATAGCATGGTAACACCCCCTTCTTCGTATGTTCACCAGGGAACTCAGTTGGCTATTCGCGTTTATCCCCAACTACCAACCAGAAGTTAGTTGGTAATTCGAACTTTGCATGTTTACTCCTCAAAACAAAAAGTATCTATCCGGAAAAAATGTAACGAATATATAACAAGATAGATGTGTTCTACAACACGGTAATACCCCCTTCTCCCTACATCCACCATTGGATTCAGTTGGTTACTCGCCTGAATCCTCAAATGCCAACCAGAAGGTAGTTGGTAATTCGAACTTTACATGTTTTCCCATTCAAAACAAGAAGTATTTATCTGAAATAAATGTTACGAATTTATAACAAGATAGATGTGTTCTACAATATGATAACACCTCCTTCTCCCTACGTCCACCAGGGCACTTAGTTGGTTCTTCGCCTAAATCCCAAACTACCTACCAGAAGGTAGTTGGAAATTCGGATTTTGCAGGAGGGTGTAAGTGGTTGGCCACTTGCCTTCTGTTCCTTTTGTTATGTTTGCAGGTATATCCGTATTAACTTCATTGTTCTACTAATAAATGTTTGTTTGTGAATTTCAGGTGGCTTTGCCGAAGAATACAGAAGATACCGATGAAAGCCTTTTCCCGGTCTTGTCCGGTATGTATAATTTATTTCAATTAGTTTCTTTTCATTTTCATTAACATTTAACATGATGTGCTGTCGTTCCGTGAGTCTACCGTAGCGCTGCATGCAGTCTGAGCACCATACCTTGGCAGCTTTGCAATCGTCCGTCAACCGCCCTCGCTTTGCCTGCCTGCTTTTGTCCGGTACAGCAGCGAAAAGTGGCAAGCTCCGTGTCTTTGGGCAGAGCAGAGGAGGGTGTGTTAGTGGTTGGCCACTTGCCTTCTGTTCCTTTTGTTATGTTTGCAGGTATATCCGTATTCACTTCATTGCTCTACTAATAGTTGTTTGTTTGTGAATTCCAGGTGGCTTTGCCGAAGAATACAGAAGAAGATACCGGTGTTCGCGTCCGTACCGCGCCGTTTTTTTCCGGTGGTTTCCGGTATGTATATTTCTTTAATAATTAGTTTGTTTTCTTTTCTTTTTCATTAATATTTAACATGATGTGCTGCCGTTCCGTGAGTCTACCGTAGCGCTGCATGCAGTCTGAGCACCATACCTTGGCAGCTTTGCAATCGTCCGTCAACCGCCCTCGCTTTGCCTGCCTGCTTTTGTCCGGTACAGCAGCGAAAAGTGGCAAGCTCCGTGTCTTTGGGCAGAGCAGAGGAGGGTGTGTTAGTGGTTGGCCACTTGCCTTCTGTTCCTTTTGTTATGTTTGCAGGTATATCCGTATTCACTTCATTGCTCTACTAATAGTTGTTTGTTTGTGAATTCCAGGTGGCTTTGCCGAAGAATACAGAAGAAGATACCGGTGTTCGCGTCCGTACCGCGCCGTTTTTTTCCGGTGGTTTCCGGTATGTATATTTCTTTAATAATTAGTTTGTTTTCTTTTCTTTTTCATTAATATTTAACATGATGTGCTGCCGTTCCGTGAGTCTACCGTAGCGCTGCATGCAGTCTGAGCACCATACCTTGGCAGCTTTGCAATCGTCCGTCAACCGCCCTCGCTTTGCCTGCCTGCTTTTGTCCGGTACAGCAGCGAAAAGTGGCAAGCTCCGTGTCTTTGGGCAGAGCAGAGGAGGGTGTGTTAGTGGTTGGCCACTTGCCTTCTGTTCCTTTTGTTATGTTTGCAGGTATATCCGTATTAACTTCATTGTTCTACTAATAAATGTTTGTTTGTGAATTTCAGGTGGCTTTGCCGAAGAATACAGAGATACCGATGAACGCTTCCTTCCCCGCTTCCCGTCCGGTATGTATAATTTATTTCAATTAGTTTCTTTTCTTTTCATTAACATTTAACATGATGTGCTGTCGTTCCGTGAGTCTACCGTAGCGCTGCATGCAGTCTGAGCACCATACCTTGGCAGCTTTGCAATCGTCCGTCAACCGCCCTCGCTTTGCCTGCCTGCTTTTGTCCGGTACAGCAGCGAAAAGTGGCAAGCTCCGTGTCTTTGGGCAGAGCAGAGGAGGGTGTGTTAGTGGTTGGCCACTTGCCTTCTGTTCCTTTTGTTATGTTTGCAGGTATATCCGTATTCACTTCATTGCTCTACTAATAGTTGTTTGTTTGTGAATTCCAGGTGGCTTTGCCGAAGAATACAGAAGAAGATACCGGTGTTCGCGTCCGTACCGCGCCGTTTTTTTCCGGTGGTTTCCGGTATGTATATTTCTTTAATAATTAGTTTGTTTTCTTTTCTTTTTCATTAATATTTAACATGATGTGCTGCCGTTCCGTGAGTCTACCGTAGCGCTGCATGCAGTCTGAGCACCATACCTTGGCAGCTTTGCAATCGTCCGTCAACCGCCCTCGCTTTGCCTGCCTGCTTTTGTCCGGTACAGCAGCGAAAAGTGGCAAGCTCCGTGTCTTTGGGCAGAGCAGAGGAGGGTGTGTTAGTGGTTGGCCACTTGCCTTCTGTTCCTTTTGTTATGTTTGCAGGTATATCCGTATTCACTTCATTGCTCTACTAATAGTTGTTTGTTTGTGAATTCCAGGTGGCTTTGCCGAAGAATACAGAAGAAGATACCGGTGTTCGCGTCCGTACCGCGCCGTTTTTTTCCGGTGGTTTCCGGTATGTATATTTCTTTAATAATTAGTTTGTTTTCTTTTCTTTTTCATTAATATTTAACATGATGTGCTGCCGTTCCGTGAGTCTACCGTAGCGCTGCATGCAGTCTGAGCACCATACCTTGGCAGCTTTGCAATCGTCCGTCAACCGCCCTCGCTTTGCCTGCCTGCTTTTGTCCGGTACAGCAGCGAAAAGTGGCAAGCTCCGTGTCTTTGGGCAGAGCAGAGGAGGGTGTGTTAGTGGTTGGCCACTTGCCTTCTGTTCCTTTTGTTATGTTTGCAGGTATATCCGTATTCACTTCATTGCTCTACTAATAGTTGTTTGTTTGTGAATTCCAGGTGGCTTTGCCGAAGAATACAGAAGAAGATACCGGTGTTCGCGTCCGTACCGCGCCGTTTTTTTCCGGTGGTTTCCGGTATGTATATTTCTTTAATAATTAGTTTGTTTTCTTTTCTTTTTCATTAATATTTAACATGATGTGCTGCCGTTCCGTGAGTCTACCGTAGCGCTGCATGCAGTCTGAGCACCATACCTTGGCAGCTTTGCAATCGTCCGTCAACCGCCCTCGCTTTGCCTGCCTGCTTTTGTCCGGTACAGCAGCGAAAAGTGGCAAGCTCCGTGTCTTTGGGCAGAGCAGAGGAGGGTGTGTTAGTGGTTGGCCACTTGCCTTCTGTTCCTTTTGTTATGTTTGCAGGTATATCCGTATTCACTTCATTGCTCTACTAATAGTTGTTTGTTTGTGAATTCCAGGTGGCTTTGCCGAAGAATACAGAAGAAGATACCGGTGTTCGCGTCCGTACCGCGCCGTTTTTTTCCGGTGGTTTCCGGTATGTATATTTCTTTAATAATTAGTTTGTTTTCTTTTCTTTTTCATTAATATTTAACATGATGTGCTGCCGTTCCGTGAGTCTACCGTAGCGCTGCATGCAGTCTGAGCACCATACCTTGGCAGCTTTGCAATCGTCCGTCAACCGCCCTCGCTTTGCCTGCCTGCTTTTGTCCGGTACAGCAGCGAAAAGTGGCAAGCTCCGTGTCTTTGGGCAGAGCAGAGGAGGGTGTGTTAGTGGTTGGCCACTTGCCTTCTGTTCCTTTTGTTATGTTTGCAGGTATATCCGTATTCACTTCATTGCTCTACTAATAGTTGTTTGTTTGTGAATTCCAGGTGGCTTTGCCGAAGAATACAGAAGAAGATACCGGTGTTCGCGTCCGTACCGCGCCGTTTTTTTCCGGTGGTTTCCGGTATGTATATTTCTTTAATAATTAGTTTGTTTTCTTTTCTTTTTCATTAATATTTAACATGATGTGCTGCCGTTCCGTGAGTCTACCGTAGCGCTGCATGCAGTCTGAGCACCATACCTTGGCAGCTTTGCAATCGTCCGTCAACCGCCCTCGCTTTGCCTGCCTGCTTTTGTCCGGTACAGCAGCGAAAAGTGGCAAGCTCCGTGTCTTTGGGCAGAGCAGAGGAGGGTGTGTTAGTGGTTGGCCACTTGCCTTCTGTTCCTTTTGTTATGTTTGCAGGTATATCCGTATTCACTTCATTGCTCTACTAATAGTTGTTTGTTTGTGAATTCCAGGTGGCTTTGCCGAAGAATACAGAAGAAGATACCGGTGTTCGCGTCCGTACCGCGCCGTTTTTTTCCGGTGGTTTCCGGTATGTATATTTCTTTAATAATTAGTTTGTTTTCTTTTCTTTTTCATTAATATTTAACATGATGTGCTGCCGTTCCGTGAGTCTACCGTAGCGCTGCATGCAGTCTGAGCACCATACCTTGGCAGCTTTGCAATCGTCCGTCAACCGCCCTCGCTTTGCCTGCCTGCTTTTGTCCGGTACAGCAGCGAAAAGTGGCAAGCTCCGTGTCTTTGGGCAGAGCAGAGGAGGGTGTGTTAGTGGTTGGCCACTTGCCTTCTGTTCCTTTTGTTATGTTTGCAGGTATATCCGTATTCACTTCATTGCTCTACTAATAGTTGTTTGTTTGTGAATTCCAGGTGGCTTTGCCGAAGAATACAGAAGAAGATACCGGTGTTCGCGTCCGTACCGCGCCGTTTTTTTCCGGTGGTTTCCGGTATGTATATTTCTTTAATAATTAGTTTGTTTTCTTTTCTTTTTCATTAATATTTAACATGATGTGCTGCCGTTCCGTGAGTCTACCGTAGCGCTGCATGCAGTCTGAGCACCATACCTTGGCAGCTTTGCAATCGTCCGTCAACCGCCCTCGCTTTGCCTGCCTGCTTTTGTCCGGTACAGCAGCGAAAAGTGGCAAGCTCCGTGTCTTTGGGCAGAGCAGAGGAGGGTGTGTTAGTGGTTGGCCACTTGCCTTCTGTTCCTTTTGTTATGTTTGCAGGTATATCCGTATTCACTTCATTGCTCTACTAATAGTTGTTTGTTTGTGAATTCCAGGTGGCTTTGCCGAAGAATACAGAAGAAGATACCGGTGTTCGCGTCCGTACCGCGCCGTTTTTTTCCGGTGGTTTCCGGTATGTATATTTCTTTAATAATTAGTTTGTTTTCTTTTCTTTTTCATTAATATTTAACATGATGTGCTGCCGTTCCGTGAGTCTACCGTAGCGCTGCATGCAGTCTGAGCACCATACCTTGGCAGCTTTGCAATCGTCCGTCAACCGCCCTCGCTTTGCCTGCCTGCTTTTGTCCGGTACAGCAGCGAAAAGTGGCAAGCTCCGTGTCTTTGGGCAGAGCAGAGGAGGGTGTGTTAGTGGTTGGCCACTTGCCTTCTGTTCCTTTTGTTATGTTTGCAGGTATATCCGTATTCACTTCATTGCTCTACTAATAGTTGTTTGTTTGTGAATTCCAGGTGGCTTTGCCGAAGAATACAGAAGAAGATACCGGTGTTCGCGTCCGTACCGCGCCGTTTTTTTCCGGTGGTTTCCGGTATGTATATTTCTTTAATAATTAGTTTGTTTTCTTTTCTTTTTCATTAATATTTAACATGATGTGCTGCCGTTCCGTGAGTCTACCGTAGCGCTGCATGCAGTCTGAGCACCATACCTTGGCAGCTTTGCAATCGTCCGTCAACCGCCCTCGCTTTGCCTGCCTGCTTTTGTCCGGTACAGCAGCGAAAAGTGGCAAGCTCCGTGTCTTTGGGCAGAGCAGAGGAGGGTGTGTTAGTGGTTGGCCACTTGCCTTCTGTTCCTTTTGTTATGTTTGCAGGTATATCCGTATTCACTTCATTGCTCTACTAATAGTTGTTTGTTTGTGAATTCCAGGTGGCTTTGCCGAAGAATACAGAAGAAGATACCGGTGTTCGCGTCCGTACCGCGCCGTTTTTTTCCGGTGGTTTCCGGTATGTATATTTCTTTAATAATTAGTTTGTTTTCTTTTCTTTTTCATTAATATTTAACATGATGTGCTGCCGTTCCGTGAGTCTACCGTAGCGCTGCATGCAGTCTGAGCACCATACCTTGGCAGCTTTGCAATCGTCCGTCAACCGCCCTCGCTTTGCCTGCCTGCTTTTGTCCGGTACAGCAGCGAAAAGTGGCAAGCTCCGTGTCTTTGGGCAGAGCAGAGGAGGGTGTGTTAGTGGTTGGCCACTTGCCTTCTGTTCCTTTTGTTATGTTTGCAGGTATATCCGTATTCACTTCATTGCTCTACTAATAGTTGTTTGTTTGTGAATTCCAGGTGGCTTTGCCGAAGAATACAGAAGAAGATACCGGTGTTCGCGTCCGTACCGCGCCGTTTTTTTCCGGTGGTTTCCGGTATGTATATTTCTTTAATAATTAGTTTGTTTTCTTTTCTTTTTCATTAATATTTAACATGATGTGCTGCCGTTCCGTGAGTCTACCGTAGCGCTGCATGCAGTCTGAGCACCATACCTTGGCAGCTTTGCAATCGTCCGTCAACCGCCCTCGCTTTGCCTGCCTGCTTTTGTCCGGTACAGCAGCGAAAAGTGGCAAGCTCCGTGTCTTTGGGCAGAGCAGAGGAGGGTGTGTTAGTGGTTGGCCACTTGCCTTCTGTTCCTTTTGTTATGTTTGCAGGTATATCCGTATTCACTTCATTGCTCTACTAATAGTTGTTTGTTTGTGAATTCCAGGTGGCTTTGCCGAAGAATACAGAAGAAGATACCGGTGTTCGCGTCCGTACCGCGCCGTTTTTTTCCGGTGGTTTCCGGTATGTATATTTCTTTAATAATTAGTTTGTTTTCTTTTCTTTTTCATTAATATTTAACATGATGTGCTGCCGTTCCGTGAGTCTACCGTAGCGCTGCATGCAGTCTGAGCACCATACCTTGGCAGCTTTGCAATCGTCCGTCAACCGCCCTCGCTTTGCCTGCCTGCTTTTGTCCGGTACAGCAGCGAAAAGTGGCAAGCTCCGTGTCTTTGGGCAGAGCAGAGGAGGGTGTGTTAGTGGTTGGCCACTTGCCTTCTGTTCCTTTTGTTATGTTTGCAGGTATATCCGTATTCACTTCATTGCTCTACTAATAGTTGTTTGTTTGTGAATTCCAGGTGGCTTTGCCGAAGAATACAGAAGAAGATACCGGTGTTCGCGTCCGTACCGCGCCGTTTTTTTCCGGTGGTTTCCGGTATGTATATTTCTTTAATAATTAGTTTGTTTTCTTTTCTTTTTCATTAATATTTAACATGATGTGCTGCCGTTCCGTGAGTCTACCGTAGCGCTGCATGCAGTCTGAGCACCATACCTTGGCAGCTTTGCAATCGTCCGTCAACCGCCCTCGCTTTGCCTGCCTGCTTTTGTCCGGTACAGCAGCGAAAAGTGGCAAGCTCCGTGTCTTTGGGCAGAGCAGAGGAGGGTGTGTTAGTGGTTGGCCACTTGCCTTCTGTTCCTTTTGTTATGTTTGCAGGTATATCCGTATTCACTTCATTGCTCTACTAATAGTTGTTTGTTTGTGAATTCCAGGTGGCTTTGCCGAAGAATACAGAAGAAGATACCGGTGTTCGCGTCCGTACCGCGCCGTTTTTTTCCGGTGGTTTCCGGTATGTATATTTCTTTAATAATTAGTTTGTTTTCTTTTCTTTTTCATTAATATTTAACATGATGTGCTGCCGTTCCGTGAGTCTACCGTAGCGCTGCATGCAGTCTGAGCACCATACCTTGGCAGCTTTGCAATCGTCCGTCAACCGCCCTCGCTTTGCCTGCCTGCTTTTGTCCGGTACAGCAGCGAAAAGTGGCAAGCTCCGTGTCTTTGGGCAGAGCAGAGGAGGGTGTGTTAGTGGTTGGCCACTTGCCTTCTGTTCCTTTTGTTATGTTTGCAGGTATATCCGTATTCACTTCATTGCTCTACTAATAGTTGTTTGTTTGTGAATTCCAGGTGGCTTTGCCGAAGAATACAGAAGAAGATACCGGTGTTCGCGTCCGTACCGCGCCGTTTTTTTCCGGTGGTTTCCGGTATGTATATTTCTTTAATAATTAGTTTGTTTTCTTTTCTTTTTCATTAATATTTAACATGATGTGCTGCCGTTCCGTGAGTCTACCGTAGCGCTGCATGCAGTCTGAGCACCATACCTTGGCAGCTTTGCAATCGTCCGTCAACCGCCCTCGCTTTGCCTGCCTGCTTTTGTCCGGTACAGCAGCGAAAAGTGGCAAGCTCCGTGTCTTTGGGCAGAGCAGAGGAGGGTGTGTTAGTGGTTGGCCACTTGCCTTCTGTTCCTTTTGTTATGTTTGCAGGTATATCCGTATTCACTTCATTGCTCTACTAATAGTTGTTTGTTTGTGAATTCCAGGTGGCTTTGCCGAAGAATACAGAAGAAGATACCGGTGTTCGCGTCCGTACCGCGCCGTTTTTTTCCGGTGGTTTCCGGTATGTATATTTCTTTAATAATTAGTTTGTTTTCTTTTCTTTTTCATTAATATTTAACATGATGTGCTGCCGTTCCGTGAGTCTACCGTAGCGCTGCATGCAGTCTGAGCACCATACCTTGGCAGCTTTGCAATCGTCCGTCAACCGCCCTCGCTTTGCCTGCCTGCTTTTGTCCGGTACAGCAGCGAAAAGTGGCAAGCTCCGTGTCTTTGGGCAGAGCAGAGGAGGGTGTGTTAGTGGTTGGCCACTTGCCTTCTGTTCCTTTTGTTATGTTTGCAGGTATATCCGTATTCACTTCATTGCTCTACTAATAGTTGTTTGTTTGTGAATTCCAGGTGGCTTTGCCGAAGAATACAGAAGAAGATACCGGTGTTCGCGTCCGTACCGCGCCGTTTTTTTCCGGTGGTTTCCGGTATGTATATTTCTTTAATAATTAGTTTGTTTTCTTTTCTTTTTCATTAATATTTAACCTGATGTGCTGCCGTTCCGTGAGTCTACCGTAGCGCTGCATGCAGTCTGAGCACCATACCTTGGCAGCTTTGCAATCGTCCGTCAACCGCCCTCGCTTTGCCTGCCTGCTTTTGTCCGGTACAGCAGCGAAAAGTGGCAAGCTCCGTGTCTTTGGGCAGAGCAGAGGAGGGTGTGTTAGTGGTTGGCCACTTGCCTTCTGTTCCTTTTGTTATGTTTGCAGGTATATCCGTATTCACTTCATTGCTCTACTAATAGTTGTTTGTTTGTGAATTCCAGGTGGCTTTGCCGAAGAATACAGAAGAAGATACCGGTGTTCGCGTCCGTACCGCGCCGTTTTTTTCCGGTGGTTTCCGGTATGTATATTTCTTTAATAATTAGTTTGTTTTCTTTTCTTTTTCATTAATATTTAACATGATGTGCTGCCGTTCCGTGAGTCTACCGTAGCGCTGCATGCAGTCTGAGCACCATACCTTGGCAGCTTTGCAATCGTCCGTCAACCGCCCTCGCTTTGCCTGCCTGCTTTTGTCCGGTACAGCAGCGAAAAGTGGCAAGCTCCGTGTCTTTGGGCAGAGCAGAGGAGGGTGTGTTAGTGGTTGGCCACTTGCCTTCTGTTCCTTTTGTTATGTTTGCAGGTATATCCGTATTCACTTCATTGCTCTACTAATAGTTGTTTGTTTGTGAATTCCAGGTGGCTTTGCCGAAGAATACAGAAGAAGATACCGGTGTTCGCGTCCGTACCGCGCCGTTTTTTTCCGGTGGTTTCCGGTATGTATATTTCTTTAATAATTAGTTTGTTTTCTTTTCTTTTTCATTAATATTTAACCTGATGTGCTGCCGTTCCGTGAGTCTACCGTAGCGCTGCATGCAGTCTGAGCACCATACCTTGGCAGCTTTGCAATCGTCCGTCAACCGCCCTCGCTTTGCCTGCCTGCTTTTGTCCGGTACAGCAGCGAAAAGTGGCAAGCTCCGTGTCTTTGGGCAGAGCAGAGGAGGGTGTGTTAGTGGTTGGCCACTTGCCTTCTGTTCCTTTTGTTATGTTTGCAGGTATATCCGTATTCACTTCATTGCTCTACTAATAGTTGTTTGTTTGTGAATTCCAGGTGGCTTTGCCGAAGAATACAGAAGAAGATACCGGTGTTCGCGTCCGTACCGCGCCGTTTTTTTCCGGTGGTTTCCGGTATGTATATTTCTTTAATAATTAGTTTGTTTTCTTTTCTTTTTCATTAATATTTAACCTGATGTGCTGCCGTTCCGTGAGTCTACCGTAGCGCTGCATGCAGTCTGAGCACCATACCTTGGCAGCTTTGCAATCGTCCGTCAACCGCCCTCGCTTTGCCTGCCTGCTTTTGTCCGGTACAGCAGCGAAAAGTGGCAAGCTCCGTGTCTTTGGGCAGAGCAGAGGAGGGTGTGTTAGTGGTTGGCCACTTGCCTTCTGTTCCTTTTGTTATGTTTGCAGGTATATCCGTATTCACTTCATTGCTCTACTAATAGTTGTTTGTTTGTGAATTCCAGGTGGCTTTGCCGAAGAATACAGAAGAAGATACCGGTGTTCGCGTCCGTACCGCGCCGTTTTTTTCCGGTGGTTTCCGGTATGTATATTTCTTTAATAATTAGTTTGTTTTCTTTTCTTTTTCATTAATATTTAACCTGATGTGCTGCCGTTCCGTGAGTCTACCGTAGCGCTGCATGCAGTCTGAGCACCATACCTTGGCAGCTTTGCAATCGTCCGTCAACCGCCCTCGCTTTGCCTGCCTGCTTTTGTCCGGTACAGCAGCGAAAAGTGGCAAGCTCCGTGTCTTTGGGCAGAGCAGAGGAGGGTGTGTTAGTGGTTGGCCACTTGCCTTCTGTTCCTTTTGTTATGTTTGCAGGTAAAAAAATGTATATCCGTATTCACTTCATTGCTCTACTAATAATTGTTTGTTTGTGAATTCCAGGTGGCTTTGCCGAAGAATACAGAAGAAGATACCGGTGTTCGCGTCCGTACCGCGCCGTTTTTTTCCGGTGGTTTCCGGTATGTATATTTCTTTAATAATTAGTTTGTTTTCTTTTCTTTTTCATTAATATTTAACATGATGTGCTGCCGTTCCGTGAGTCTACCGTAGCGCTGCATGCAGTCTGAGCACCATACCTTGGCAGCTTTGCAATCGTCCGTCAACCGCCCTCGCTTTGCCTGCCTGCTTTTGTCCGGTACAGCAGCGAAAAGTGGCAAGCTCCGTGTCTTTGGGCAGAGCAGAGGAGGGTGTGTTAGTGGTTGGCCACTTGCCTTCTGTTCCTTTTGTTATGTTTCCAGGTATATCCGTATTCACTTCATTGCTCTACTAATAGTTGTTTGTTTGTGAATTCCAGGTGGCTTTGCCGAAGAATACAGAAGAAGATACCGGTGTTCGCGTCCGTACCGCGCCGTTTTTTTCCGGTGGTTTCCGGTATGTATATTTCTTTAATAATTAGTTTGTTTTCTTTTCTTTTTCATTAATATTTAACCTGATGTGCTGCCGTTCCGTGAGTCTACCGTAGCGCTGCATGCAGTCTGAGCACCATACCTTGGCAGCTTTGCAATCGTCCGTCAACCGCCCTCGCTTTGCCTGCCTGCTTTTGTCCGGTACAGCAGCGAAAAGTGGCAAGCTCCGTGTCTTTGGGCAGAGCAGAGGAGGGTGTGTTAGTGGTTGGCCACTTGCCTTCTGTTCCTTTTGTTATGTTTGCAGGTATATCCGTATTCACTTCATTGCTCTACTAATAGTTGTTTGTTTGTGAATTCCAGGTGGCTTTGCCGAAGAATACAGAAGAAGATACCGGTGTTCGCGTCCGTACCGCGCCGTTTTTTTCCGGTGGTTTCCGGTATGTATATTTCTTTAATAATTAGTTTGTTTTCTTTTCTTTTTCATTAATATTTAACCTGATGTGCTGCCGTTCCGTGAGTCTACCGTAGCGCTGCATGCAGTCTGAGCACCATACCTTGGCAGCTTTGCAATCGTCCGTCAACCGCCCTCGCTTTGCCTGCCTGCTTTTGTCCGGTACAGCAGCGAAAAGTGGCAAGCTCCGTGTCTTTGGGCAGAGCAGAGGAGGGTGTGTTAGTGGTTGGCCACTTGCCTTCTGTTCCTTTTGTTATGTTTCCAGGTATATCCGTATTCACTTCATTGCTCTACTAATAGTTGTTTGTTTGTGAATTCCAGGTGGCTTTGCCGAAGAATACAGAAGAAGATACCGGTGTTCGCGTCCGTACCGCGCCGTTTTTTTCCGGTGGTTTCCGGTATGTATATTTCTTTAATAATTAGTTTGTTTTCTTTTCTTTTTCATTAATATTTAACCTGATGTGCTGCCGTTCCGTGAGTCTACCGTAGCGCTGCATGCAGTCTGAGCACCATACCTTGGCAGCTTTGCAATCGTCCGTCAACCGCCCTCGCTTTGCCTGCCTGCTTTTGTCCGGTACAGCAGCGAAAAGTGGCAAGCTCCGTGTCTTTGGGCAGAGCAGAGGAGGGTGTGTTAGTGGTTGGCCACTTGCCTTCTGTTCCTTTTGTTATGTTTGCAGGTATATCCGTATTCACTTCATTGCTCTACTAATAGTTGTTTGTTTGTGAATTCCAGGTGGCTTTGCCGAAGAATACAGAAGAAGATACCGGTGTTCGCGTCCGTACCGCGCCGTTTTTTTCCGGTGGTTTCCGGTATGTATATTTCTTTAATAATTAGTTTGTTTTCTTTTCTTTTTCATTAATATTTAACATGATGTGCTGCCGTTCCGTGAGTCTACCGTAGCGCTGCATGCAGTCTGAGCACCATACCTTGGCAGCTTTGCAATCGTCCGTCAACCGCCCTCGCTTTGCCTGCCTGCTTTTGTCCGGTACAGCAGCGAAAAGTGGCAAGCTCCGTGTCTTTGGGCAGAGCAGAGGAGGGTGTGTTAGTGGTTGGCCACTTGCCTTCTGTTCCTTTTGTTATGTTTGCAGGTATATCCGTATTCACTTCATTGCTCTACTAATAGTTGTTTGTTTGTGAATTCCAGGTGGCTTTGCCGAAGAATACAGAAGAAGATACCGGTGTTCGCGTCCGTACCGCGCCGTTTTTTTCCGGTGGTTTCCGGTATGTATATTTCTTTAATAATTAGTTTGTTTTCTTTTCTTTTTCATTAATATTTAACATGATGTGCTGCCGTTCCGTGAGTCTACCGTAGCGCTGCATGCAGTCTGAGCACCATACCTTGGCAGCTTTGCAATCGTCCGTCAACCGCCCTCGCTTTGCCTGCCTGCTTTTGTCCGGTACAGCAGCGAAAAGTGGCAAGCTCCGTGTCTTTGGGCAGAGCAGAGGAGGGTGTGTTAGTGGTTGGCCACTTGCCTTCTGTTCCTTTTGTTATGTTTGCAGGTATATCCGTATTCACTTCATTGCTCTACTAATAGTTGTTTGTTTGTGAATTCCAGGTGGCTTTGCCGAAGAATACAGAAGAAGATACCGGTGTTCGCGTCCGTACCGCGCCGTTTTTTTCCGGTGGTTTCCGGTATGTATATTTCTTTAATAATTAGTTTGTTTTCTTTTCTTTTTCATTAATATTTAACATGATGTGCTGCCGTTCCGTGAGTCTACCGTAGCGCTGCATGCAGTCTGAGCACCATACCTTGGCAGCTTTGCAATCGTCCGTCAACCGCCCTCGCTTTGCCTGCCTGCTTTTGTCCGGTACAGCAGCGAAAAGTGGCAAGCTCCGTGTCTTTGGGCAGAGCAGAGGAGGGTGTGTTAGTGGTTGGCCACTTGCCTTCTGTTCCTTTTGTTATGTTTGCAGGTATATCCGTATTCACTTCATTGCTCTACTAATAGTTGTTTGTTTGTGAATTCCAGGTGGCTTTGCCGAAGAATACAGAAGAAGATACCGGTGTTCGCGTCCGTACCGCGCCGTTTTTTTCCGGTGGTTTCCGGTATGTATATTTCTTTAATAATTAGTTTGTTTTCTTTTCTTTTTCATTAATATTTAACATGATGTGCTGCCGTTCCGTGAGTCTACCGTAGCGCTGCATGCAGTCTGAGCACCATACCTTGGCAGCTTTGCAATCGTCCGTCAACCGCCCTCGCTTTGCCTGCCTGCTTTTGTCCGGTACAGCAGCGAAAAGTGGCAAGCTCCGTGTCTTTGGGCAGAGCAGAGGAGGGTGTGTTAGTGGTTGGCCACTTGCCTTCTGTTCCTTTTGTTATGTTTGCAGGTATATCCGTATTCACTTCATTGCTCTACTAATAGTTGTTTGTTTGTGAATTCCAGGTGGCTTTGCCGAAGAATACAGAAGAAGATACCGGTGTTCGCGTCCGTACCGCGCCGTTTTTTTCCGGTGGTTTCCGGTATGTATATTTCTTTAATAATTAGTTTGTTTTCTTTTCTTTTTCATTAATATTTAACATGATGTGCTGCCGTTCCGTGAGTCTACCGTAGCGCTGCATGCAGTCTGAGCACCATACCTTGGCAGCTTTGCAATCGTCCGTCAACCGCCCTCGCTTTGCCTGCCTGCTTTTGTCCGGTACAGCAGCGAAAAGTGGCAAGCTCCGTGTCTTTGGGCAGAGCAGAGGAGGGTGTGTTAGTGGTTGGCCACTTGCCTTCTGTTCCTTTTGTTATGTTTGCAGGTATATCCGTATTCACTTCATTGCTCTACTAATAGTTGTTTGTTTGTGAATTCCAGGTGGCTTTGCCGAAGAATACAGAAGAAGATACCGGTGTTCGCGTCCGTACCGCGCCGTTTTTTTCCGGTGGTTTCCGGTATGTATATTTCTTTAATAATTAGTTTGTTTTCTTTTCTTTTTCATTAATATTTAACATGATGTGCTGCCGTTCCGTGAGTCTACCGTAGCGCTGCATGCAGTCTGAGCACCATACCTTGGCAGCTTTGCAATCGTCCGTCAACCGCCCTCGCTTTGCCTGCCTGCTTTTGTCCGGTACAGCAGCGAAAAGTGGCAAGCTCCGTGTCTTTGGGCAGAGCAGAGGAGGGTGTGTTAGTGGTTGGCCACTTGCCTTCTGTTCCTTTTGTTATGTTTGCAGGTATATCCGTATTCACTTCATTGCTCTACTAATAGTTGTTTGTTTGTGAATTCCAGGTGGCTTTGCCGAAGAATACAGAAGAAGATACCGGTGTTCGCGTCCGTACCGCGCCGTTTTTTTCCGGTGGTTTCCGGTATGTATATTTCTTTAATAATTAGTTTGTTTTCTTTTCTTTTTCATTAATATTTAACATGATGTGCTGCCGTTCCGTGAGTCTACCGTAGCGCTGCATGCAGTCTGAGCACCATACCTTGGCAGCTTTGCAATCGTCCGTCAACCGCCCTCGCTTTGCCTGCCTGCTTTTGTCCGGTACAGCAGCGAAAAGTGGCAAGCTCCGTGTCTTTGGGCAGAGCAGAGGAGGGTGTGTTAGTGGTTGGCCACTTGCCTTCTGTTCCTTTTGTTATGTTTGCAGGTATATCCGTATTCACTTCATTGCTCTACTAATAGTTGTTTGTTTGTGAATTCCAGGTGGCTTTGCCGAAGAATACAGAAGAAGATACCGGTGTTCGCGTCCGTACCGCGCCGTTTTTTTCCGGTGGTTTCCGGTATGTATATTTCTTTAATAATTAGTTTGTTTTCTTTTCTTTTTCATTAATATTTAACATGATGTGCTGCCGTTCCGTGAGTCTACCGTAGCGCTGCATGCAGTCTGAGCACCATACCTTGGCAGCTTTGCAATCGTCCGTCAACCGCCCTCGCTTTGCCTGCCTGCTTTTGTCCGGTACAGCAGCGAAAAGTGGCAAGCTCCGTGTCTTTGGGCAGAGCAGAGGAGGGTGTGTTAGTGGTTGGCCACTTGCCTTCTGTTCCTTTTGTTATGTTTGCAGGTATATCCGTATTCACTTCATTGCTCTACTAATAGTTGTTTGTTTGTGAATTCCAGGTGGCTTTGCCGAAGAATACAGAAGAAGATACCGGTGTTCGCGTCCGTACCGCGCCGTTTTTTTCCGGTGGTTTCCGGTATGTATATTTCTTTAATAATTAGTTTGTTTTCTTTTCTTTTTCATTAATATTTAACATGATGTGCTGCCGTTCCGTGAGTCTACCGTAGCGCTGCATGCAGTCTGAGCACCATACCTTGGCAGCTTTGCAATCGTCCGTCAACCGCCCTCGCTTTGCCTGCCTGCTTTTGTCCGGTACAGCAGCGAAAAGTGGCAAGCTCCGTGTCTTTGGGCAGAGCAGAGGAGGGTGTGTTAGTGGTTGGCCACTTGCCTTCTGTTCCTTTTGTTATGTTTGCAGGTATATCCGTATTCACTTCATTGCTCTACTAATAGTTGTTTGTTTGTGAATTCCAGGTGGCTTTGCCGAAGAATACAGAAGAAGATACCGGTGTTCGCGTCCGTACCGCGCCGTTTTTTTCCGGTGGTTTCCGGTATGTATATTTCTTTAATAATTAGTTTGTTTTCTTTTCTTTTTCATTAATATTTAACATGATGTGCTGCCGTTCCGTGAGTCTACCGTAGCGCTGCATGCAGTCTGAGCACCATACCTTGGCAGCTTTGCAATCGTCCGTCAACCGCCCTCGCTTTGCCTGCCTGCTTTTGTCCGGTACAGCAGCGAAAAGTGGCAAGCTCCGTGTCTTTGGGCAGAGCAGAGGAGGGTGTGTTAGTGGTTGGCCACTTGCCTTCTGTTCCTTTTGTTATGTTTGCAGGTATATCCGTATTCACTTCATTGCTCTACTAATAGTTGTTTGTTTGTGAATTCCAGGTGGCTTTGCCGAAGAATACAGAAGAAGATACCGGTGTTCGCGTCCGTACCGCGCCGTTTTTTTCCGGTGGTTTCCGGTATGTATATTTCTTTAATAATTAGTTTGTTTTCTTTTCTTTTTCATTAATATTTAACATGATGTGCTGCCGTTCCGTGAGTCTACCGTAGCGCTGCATGCAGTCTGAGCACCATACCTTGGCAGCTTTGCAATCGTCCGTCAACCGCCCTCGCTTTGCCTGCCTGCTTTTGTCCGGTACAGCAGCGAAAAGTGGCAAGCTCCGTGTCTTTGGGCAGAGCAGAGGAGGGTGTGTTAGTGGTTGGCCACTTGCCTTCTGTTCCTTTTGTTATGTTTGCAGGTATATCCGTATTCACTTCATTGCTCTACTAATAGTTGTTTGTTTGTGAATTCCAGGTGGCTTTGCCGAAGAATACAGAAGAAGATACCGGTGTTCGCGTCCGTACCGCGCCGTTTTTTTCCGGTGGTTTCCGGTATGTATATTTCTTTAATAATTAGTTTGTTTTCTTTTCTTTTTCATTAATATTTAACATGATGTGCTGCCGTTCCGTGAGTCTACCGTAGCGCTGCATGCAGTCTGAGCACCATACCTTGGCAGCTTTGCAATCGTCCGTCAACCGCCCTCGCTTTGCCTGCCTGCTTTTGTCCGGTACAGCAGCGAAAAGTGGCAAGCTCCGTGTCTTTGGGCAGAGCAGAGGAGGGTGTGTTAGTGGTTGGCCACTTGCCTTCTGTTCCTTTTGTTATGTTTGCAGGTATATCCGTATTCACTTCATTGCTCTACTAATAGTTGTTTGTTTGTGAATTCCAGGTGGCTTTGCCGAAGAATACAGAAGAAGATACCGGTGTTCGCGTCCGTACCGCGCCGTTTTTTTCCGGTGGTTTCCGGTATGTATATTTCTTTAATAATTAGTTTGTTTTCTTTTCTTTTTCATTAATATTTAACATGATGTGCTGCCGTTCCGTGAGTCTACCGTAGCGCTGCATGCAGTCTGAGCACCATACCTTGGCAGCTTTGCAATCGTCCGTCAACCGCCCTCGCTTTGCCTGCCTGCTTTTGTCCGGTACAGCAGCGAAAAGTGGCAAGCTCCGTGTCTTTGGGCAGAGCAGAGGAGGGTGTGTTAGTGGTTGGCCACTTGCCTTCTGTTCCTTTTGTTATGTTTGCAGGTATATCCGTATTCACTTCATTGCTCTACTAATAGTTGTTTGTTTGTGAATTCCAGGTGGCTTTGCCGAAGAATACAGAAGAAGATACCGGTGTTCGCGTCCGTACCGCGCCGTTTTTTTCCGGTGGTTTCCGGTATGTATATTTCTTTAATAATTAGTTTGTTTTCTTTTCTTTTTCATTAATATTTAACATGATGTGCTGCCGTTCCGTGAGTCTACCGTAGCGCTGCATGCAGTCTGAGCACCATACCTTGGCAGCTTTGCAATCGTCCGTCAACCGCCCTCGCTTTGCCTGCCTGCTTTTGTCCGGTACAGCAGCGAAAAGTGGCAAGCTCCGTGTCTTTGGGCAGAGCAGAGGAGGGTGTGTTAGTGGTTGGCCACTTGCCTTCTGTTCCTTTTGTTATGTTTGCAGGTATATCCGTATTCACTTCATTGCTCTACTAATAGTTGTTTGTTTGTGAATTCCAGGTGGCTTTGCCGAAGAATACAGAAGAAGATACCGGTGTTCGCGTCCGTACCGCGCCGTTTTTTTCCGGTGGTTTCCGGTATGTATATTTCTTTAATAATTAGTTTGTTTTCTTTTCTTTTTCATTAATATTTAACATGATGTGCTGCCGTTCCGTGAGTCTACCGTAGCGCTGCATGCAGTCTGAGCACCATACCTTGGCAGCTTTGCAATCGTCCGTCAACCGCCCTCGCTTTGCCTGCCTGCTTTTGTCCGGTACAGCAGCGAAAAGTGGCAAGCTCCGTGTCTTTGGGCAGAGCAGAGGAGGGTGTGTTAGTGGTTGGCCACTTGCCTTCTGTTCCTTTTGTTATGTTTGCAGGTATATCCGTATTCACTTCATTGCTCTACTAATAGTTGTTTGTTTGTGAATTCCAGGTGGCTTTGCCGAAGAATACAGAAGAAGATACCGGTGTTCGCGTCCGTACCGCGCCGTTTTTTTCCGGTGGTTTCCGGTATGTATATTTCTTTAATAATTAGTTTGTTTTCTTTTCTTTTTCATTAATATTTAACATGATGTGCTGCCGTTCCGTGAGTCTACCGTAGCGCTGCATGCAGTCTGAGCACCATACCTTGGCAGCTTTGCAATCGTCCGTCAACCGCCCTCGCTTTGCCTGCCTGCTTTTGTCCGGTACAGCAGCGAAAAGTGGCAAGCTCCGTGTCTTTGGGCAGAGCAGAGGAGGGTGTGTTAGTGGTTGGCCACTTGCCTTCTGTTCCTTTTGTTATGTTTGCAGGTATATCCGTATTCACTTCATTGCTCTACTAATAGTTGTTTGTTTGTGAATTCCAGGTGGCTTTGCCGAAGAATACAGAAGAAGATACCGGTGTTCGCGTCCGTACCGCGCCGTTTTTTTCCGGTGGTTTCCGGTATGTATATTTCTTTAATAATTAGTTTGTTTTCTTTTCTTTTTCATTAATATTTAACATGATGTGCTGCCGTTCCGTGAGTCTACCGTAGCGCTGCATGCAGTCTGAGCACCATACCTTGGCAGCTTTGCAATCGTCCGTCAACCGCCCTCGCTTTGCCTGCCTGCTTTTGTCCGGTACAGCAGCGAAAAGTGGCAAGCTCCGTGTCTTTGGGCAGAGCAGAGGAGGGTGTGTTAGTGGTTGGCCACTTGCCTTCTGTTCCTTTTGTTATGTTTGCAGGTATATCCGTATTCACTTCATTGCTCTACTAATAGTTGTTTGTTTGTGAATTCCAGGTGGCTTTGCCGAAGAATACAGAAGAAGATACCGGTGTTCGCGTCCGTACCGCGCCGTTTTTTTCCGGTGGTTTCCGGTATGTATATTTCTTTAATAATTAGTTTGTTTTCTTTTCTTTTTCATTAATATTTAACATGATGTGCTGCCGTTCCGTGAGTCTACCGTAGCGCTGCATGCAGTCTGAGCACCATACCTTGGCAGCTTTGCAATCGTCCGTCAACCGCCCTCGCTTTGCCTGCCTGCTTTTGTCCGGTACAGCAGCGAAAAGTGGCAAGCTCCGTGTCTTTGGGCAGAGCAGAGGAGGGTGTGTTAGTGGTTGGCCACTTGCCTTCTGTTCCTTTTGTTATGTTTGCAGGTATATCCGTATTCACTTCATTGCTCTACTAATAGTTGTTTGTTTGTGAATTCCAGGTGGCTTTGCCGAAGAATACAGAAGAAGATACCGGTGTTCGCGTCCGTACCGCGCCGTTTTTTTCCGGTGGTTTCCGGTATGTATATTTCTTTAATAATTAGTTTGTTTTCTTTTCTTTTTCATTAATATTTAACATGATGTGCTGCCGTTCCGTGAGTCTACCGTAGCGCTGCATGCAGTCTGAGCACCATACCTTGGCAGCTTTGCAATCGTCCGTCAACCGCCCTCGCTTTGCCTGCCTGCTTTTGTCCGGTACAGCAGCGAAAAGTGGCAAGCTCCGTGTCTTTGGGCAGAGCAGAGGAGGGTGTGTTAGTGGTTGGCCACTTGCCTTCTGTTCCTTTTGTTATGTTTGCAGGTATATCCGTATTCACTTCATTGCTCTACTAATAGTTGTTTGTTTGTGAATTCCAGGTGGCTTTGCCGAAGAATACAGAAGAAGATACCGGTGTTCGCGTCCGTACCGCGCCGTTTTTTTCCGGTGGTTTCCGGTATGTATATTTCTTTAATAATTAGTTTGTTTTCTTTTCTTTTTCATTAATATTTAACATGATGTGCTGCCGTTCCGTGAGTCTACCGTAGCGCTGCATGCAGTCTGAGCACCATACCTTGGCAGCTTTGCAATCGTCCGTCAACCGCCCTCGCTTTGCCTGCCTGCTTTTGTCCGGTACAGCAGCGAAAAGTGGCAAGCTCCGTGTCTTTGGGCAGAGCAGAGGAGGGTGTGTTAGTGGTTGGCCACTTGCCTTCTGTTCCTTTTGTTATGTTTGCAGGTATATCCGTATTCACTTCATTGCTCTACTAATAGTTGTTTGTTTGTGAATTCCAGGTGGCTTTGCCGAAGAATACAGAAGAAGATACCGGTGTTCGCGTCCGTACCGCGCCGTTTTTTTCCGGTGGTTTCCGGTATGTATATTTCTTTAATAATTAGTTTGTTTTCTTTTCTTTTTCATTAATATTTAACATGATGTGCTGCCGTTCCGTGAGTCTACCGTAGCGCTGCATGCAGTCTGAGCACCATACCTTGGCAGCTTTGCAATCGTCCGTCAACCGCCCTCGCTTTGCCTGCCTGCTTTTGTCCGGTACAGCAGCGAAAAGTGGCAAGCTCCGTGTCTTTGGGCAGAGCAGAGGAGGGTGTGTTAGTGGTTGGCCACTTGCCTTCTGTTCCTTTTGTTATGTTTGCAGGTATATCCGTATTCACTTCATTGCTCTACTAATAGTTGTTTGTTTGTGAATTCCAGGTGGCTTTGCCGAAGAATACAGAAGAAGATACCGGTGTTCGCGTCCGTACCGCGCCGTTTTTTTCCGGTGGTTTCCGGTATGTATATTTCTTTAATAATTAGTTTGTTTTCTTTTCTTTTTCATTAATATTTAACATGATGTGCTGCCGTTCCGTGAGTCTACCGTAGCGCTGCATGCAGTCTGAGCACCATACCTTGGCAGCTTTGCAATCGTCCGTCAACCGCCCTCGCTTTGCCTGCCTGCTTTTGTCCGGTACAGCAGCGAAAAGTGGCAAGCTCCGTGTCTTTGGGCAGAGCAGAGGAGGGTGTGTTAGTGGTTGGCCACTTGCCTTCTGTTCCTTTTGTTATGTTTGCAGGTATATCCGTATTCACTTCATTGCTCTACTAATAGTTGTTTGTTTGTGAATTCCAGGTGGCTTTGCCGAAGAATACAGAAGAAGATACCGGTGTTCGCGTCCGTACCGCGCCGTTTTTTTCCGGTGGTTTCCGGTATGTATATTTCTTTAATAATTAGTTTGTTTTCTTTTCTTTTTCATTAATATTTAACATGATGTGCTGCCGTTCCGTGAGTCTACCGTAGCGCTGCATGCAGTCTGAGCACCATACCTTGGCAGCTTTGCAATCGTCCGTCAACCGCCCTCGCTTTGCCTGCCTGCTTTTGTCCGGTACAGCAGCGAAAAGTGGCAAGCTCCGTGTCTTTGGGCAGAGCAGAGGAGGGTGTGTTAGTGGTTGGCCACTTGCCTTCTGTTCCTTTTGTTATGTTTGCAGGTATATCCGTATTCACTTCATTGCTCTACTAATAGTTGTTTGTTTGTGAATTCCAGGTGGCTTTGCCGAAGAATACAGAAGAAGATACCGGTGTTCGCGTCCGTACCGCGCCGTTTTTTTCCGGTGGTTTCCGGTATGTATATTTCTTTAATAATTAGTTTGTTTTCTTTTCTTTTTCATTAATATTTAACATGATGTGCTGCCGTTCCGTGAGTCTACCGTAGCGCTGCATGCAGTCTGAGCACCATACCTTGGCAGCTTTGCAATCGTCCGTCAACCGCCCTCGCTTTGCCTGCCTGCTTTTGTCCGGTACAGCAGCGAAAAGTGGCAAGCTCCGTGTCTTTGGGCAGAGCAGAGGAGGGTGTGTTAGTGGTTGGCCACTTGCCTTCTGTTCCTTTTGTTATGTTTGCAGGTATATCCGTATTCACTTCATTGCTCTACTAATAGTTGTTTGTTTGTGAATTCCAGGTGGCTTTGCCGAAGAATACAGAAGAAGATACCGGTGTTCGCGTCCGTACCGCGCCGTTTTTTTCCGGTGGTTTCCGGTATGTATATTTCTTTAATAATTAGTTTGTTTTCTTTTCTTTTTCATTAATATTTAACATGATGTGCTGCCGTTCCGTGAGTCTACCGTAGCGCTGCATGCAGTCTGAGCACCATACCTTGGCAGCTTTGCAATCGTCCGTCAACCGCCCTCGCTTTGCCTGCCTGCTTTTGTCCGGTACAGCAGCGAAAAGTGGCAAGCTCCGTGTCTTTGGGCAGAGCAGAGGAGGGTGTGTTAGTGGTTGGCCACTTGCCTTCTGTTCCTTTTGTTATGTTTGCAGGTATATCCGTATTCACTTCATTGCTCTACTAATAGTTGTTTGTTTGTGAATTCCAGGTGGCTTTGCCGAAGAATACAGAAGAAGATACCGGTGTTCGCGTCCGTACCGCGCCGTTTTTTTCCGGTGGTTTCCGGTATGTATATTTCTTTAATAATTAGTTTGTTTTCTTTTCTTTTTCATTAATATTTAACATGATGTGCTGCCGTTCCGTGAGTCTACCGTAGCGCTGCATGCAGTCTGAGCACCATACCTTGGCAGCTTTGCAATCGTCCGTCAACCGCCCTCGCTTTGCCTGCCTGCTTTTGTCCGGTACAGCAGCGAAAAGTGGCAAGCTCCGTGTCTTTGGGCAGAGCAGAGGAGGGTGTGTTAGTGGTTGGCCACTTGCCTTCTGTTCCTTTTGTTATGTTTGCAGGTATATCCGTATTCACTTCATTGCTCTACTAATAGTTGTTTGTTTGTGAATTCCAGGTGGCTTTGCCGAAGAATACAGAAGAAGATACCGGTGTTCGCGTCCGTACCGCGCCGTTTTTTTCCGGTGGTTTCCGGTATGTATATTTCTTTAATAATTAGTTTGTTTTCTTTTCTTTTTCATTAATATTTAACATGATGTGCTGCCGTTCCGTGAGTCTACCGTAGCGCTGCATGCAGTCTGAGCACCATACCTTGGCAGCTTTGCAATCGTCCGTCAACCGCCCTCGCTTTGCCTGCCTGCTTTTGTCCGGTACAGCAGCGAAAAGTGGCAAGCTCCGTGTCTTTGGGCAGAGCAGAGGAGGGTGTGTTAGTGGTTGGCCACTTGCCTTCTGTTCCTTTTGTTATGTTTGCAGGTATATCCGTATTCACTTCATTGCTCTACTAATAGTTGTTTGTTTGTGAATTCCAGGTGGCTTTGCCGAAGAATACAGAAGAAGATACCGGTGTTCGCGTCCGTACCGCGCCGTTTTTTTCCGGTGGTTTCCGGTATGTATATTTCTTTAATAATTAGTTTGTTTTCTTTTCTTTTTCATTAATATTTAACATGATGTGCTGCCGTTCCGTGAGTCTACCGTAGCGCTGCATGCAGTCTGAGCACCATACCTTGGCAGCTTTGCAATCGTCCGTCAACCGCCCTCGCTTTGCCTGCCTGCTTTTGTCCGGTACAGCAGCGAAAAGTGGCAAGCTCCGTGTCTTTGGGCAGAGCAGAGGAGGGTGTGTTAGTGGTTGGCCACTTGCCTTCTGTTCCTTTTGTTATGTTTGCAGGTATATCCGTATTCACTTCATTGCTCTACTAATAGTTGTTTGTTTGTGAATTCCAGGTGGCTTTGCCGAAGAATACAGAAGAAGATACCGGTGTTCGCGTCCGTACCGCGCCGTTTTTTTCCGGTGGTTTCCGGTATGTATATTTCTTTAATACATTAGTTTGTTTTCTTTTCTTTTTCATTAATATTTAACATGATGTGCTGCCGTTCCGTGAGTCTACCGTAGCGCTGCATGCAGTCTGAGCACCATACCTTGGCAGCTTTGCAATCGTCCGTCAACCGCCCTCGCTTTGCCTGCCTGTTTTGTTCGGTACAGCAGCCATTTGGCAAGACACGGCTCATTCCACATTGCCCCTCTGAGTCTCGATAGCGATTAATATTTGATTCCATTGGAGTGAGTCTTGAGAACAATTAATATAAGTTTTAAAAACTTGTTTCGTATTTAACACAAATTGGCTTAAATTGATTAAATAATTATTTAGATAATTTCAAGTAATGTATTTGAATTATTAAAACATAGAATTATAAAATATTGTAAACTGTTACTTCTACAAAAATGATGGAACATACATTTACACCACATTTACACTTCATGTACTAAGACGTCTTACACATGCAGAACTGGAAGACACACCCACGGAATGGTTGATTGCAAATTATGAATGGGGTAGAGTGCACTATTTCTTGTTTTTGAACACAACGTAGATGCCAGTAGCTCAATAAAACCCATGTTGTTGGAACGAGATGGTTATGCATATATATTCATACTCTATTTACATTCGTCTCGCTAAAATTTCAAATGAATTTGTCCATCTTTCAATATTTGAAAGTTGCATTAATCGTAACTCATATGGTAACTGATTGAAATTTGTCTGTCTGAATAGCAAACTGCAGATATTGACCACAGAGCGCAAAAGTGAAGGCTGATCATGATCTACACTGGATGCAAAGTAAAAATTATTTGACGCCATCCGCATATATGAGTTAACATGTTTACCATTCGTTGATATTTGTGTTGTATGTTTTTAACGCCCGTATCAATCTTTTTCGGTCATTTTAATAGGTAGGCAGTTTACCTATCCATCGCTCTCGGAGGGAACCAGCACTACACTCCAATGCGCCGTAAGAAACTGCCATTTTCTCACATAAGGAGAAATGACCGATTACAGGGCTCGAACACCTGACCAATCGTTGAGAGGTTACAGTTATTCCAGGTCAGCGACTCCAGCCACTCGACCACGGAGGCACTTCCGGGTAGTTATTTTGCTAGATTATTTCTTTAGAAGTTTCAATTAAAAAAATAAAATTTTGCATCATTTTTAACTGGTTCAGCGTCATCTGTATACATGTATAATTTTTTCCTCATTTTTGATATCTAATAATCGATTTGTCTGGTTTTTATTTCAGGCTTTGATTTCTATAAGGAAGGATATAAAGTTACCACTCAATCAAGAATGACAGCTGATATGTATATGTAGCAACCAAAGACATAGTTCAGACATCCAAAACTTTCACTGCAGATGTATTTGTATCTGTGTAATGTACTACCAAAGCAAATGTACTACCAAAGCAAATG
This sequence comes from Saxidomus purpurata, assembly GCA_022818135.1. NCBI lineage: Eukaryota > Metazoa > Mollusca > Bivalvia > Venerida > Veneridae > Saxidomus > Saxidomus purpurata. The sequence continues at coordinate 43,048,895 of JAFMSR010000006.1, forward strand.
AACAAGGCACGCCGAAATTATTTAGTTACTGTTGATTTTGTGTGATAGTGGACGTCGAATTTTAGCTGGTATAGTGCTGAAGATGAGAATTGTTGTCTACTGACGCAAAACTGTTCACACAGACATATGAACTTTCAAAGCTAATCACAGGACATGCTCTTGTTATTTTAGAGCCAAGTGTTAAAATGAATGTTGTGCAATTTGCATGTTCCATGTCTTGGTTTTGATGACTATTGATCAAGTTTTGATGTTTTACTTACTCGTAACATTTATATAACACAGAAACCACTTATTTAAAAAGAGAAAGAAATTGCAAATGTATTTCTAACCTTGTTGTATAAATCGATTAAGAATACTCAAAGGCAAAAGAGACGTTTCAATTTTTGAAGTGAATTTTAGTTAAGTGGGTGGGGTAATATAAAGGAGTGTTATATTTATTCTGATAATGATAGAAATAATACTTTATCTATTTTTTCATGCTAAAGTATGACCTACTACATTAGAGAAGATTAACAATTAATACCTATTCTGAAAAATACACCACATATCCTTTGAACGTTCATAACGTAATAAACCGTATACGCGGGTTAAGACAGGCTAAGCTTTCCAGAGAAGCGGCAGTAACCATATGGAACACGTTTTAAATGTCATTATGAATTTAAAGGCTATGCCGACAGCTCCCGAATGTTGAAAACTCAGACGTCCGAGGCTAATGCTGACACATGAAGACAACGAGAACGCTTAAAATCGACCTCTCGTTAGCTAAAAAAAAAAAAAAAAAAAAAAAAGAAGTCCATGCGCAGGTTAGCAGACAGGATGACCCCTGCGCCTGACCTCTGTAGATGGTCCAATGGAAATTTTACTTTCATGTTACAGCTCGATTTTTGCTGACGTATACAACACGCGCAGTAAACTGAAAGTAGCATAACGTGATGTACAGAGTTTACAAATACACATGCATGTCTGTCGAGTGTGTAAAAAAAGTATGCCGGCTGTGCAAAGGATATAATAAAGTTTACAATACCCAAATTCTAGCTAATTCTGCATTTAGCACGTCAGTCATTGACCCATCAGTATTTTTCCAGAAATTAACTTGCAATATGTTAGTCTGGGTCAATAAATGTTTTTGTTAATTAGAATTTCAGCAGTGACCGCCCTTAATGTCAACATAAATTATTTTTTACAAAAACTGTTATCAATATAACCATTAATCAGTAATTGAGCGCATAAAGTTTGAGTGCATTTGAGTGAGAGGTACTATTGCGTTTCTCTTGCCGTGAGTATATATGATATACATATAAAGCAGTATTTGTTCAATGATATTGTAAAAAACTAAGAAACGCTTTCAGACAATACTTATAAAAATTCGAAAGAAGGCAGTAAAACGTTCAAATACATTATTGCGGGCCGTGGCCCGCTATATTTAATACGTGGTTGGAAAATGTATCATGTAGGTAAAGTAGTGTATAGTTCTTTGAACAAAATGTTTTGAAAATCGACTAGAAAGGTACGATGAAGAAAAGGTTAAACCACTGTTCATTGTGTAGCTTTAAAATTGTCAAAAAGCTTATATTTTTATCTTTTATCCATGTAAACGTCAAATTATTTGATATGTTTATGTAACGTGTAATTAGTAGTGAAAAGTTTTCATTGTTCGGCTACTATAAAAACCGATATCGGTCAAACATGCCGGTATTTTCCGGTATCGGGTAAAGTGGGTCCATTACGTTACTATGACTCGATTTTTATTATTTAAAATTTACAATCACACTTCAGTTTGTTTTTGAATGAAAGTATCACTGTGCAGTCACTGACAGTCTATTTTAATCAGAAATGGCATGTTTGAGCAATAAAGTGACAGGAAGCCAAAGTTTACTTTGCCGGGATGCACTTTCCATTTTTTTATCAGACTGGTTTACATTTCGAATTATTTGACTGGTCTACAGCAATAAACTGACAGGTAGCCAAAGTTAACTTATTGGTCGGTATGCACTGATTCAGTAATCGCGAAAATGTGCATTGTTTTGTTTACAATCATTTTGACTGTAAACGATTTTGTAAGGATAGAGGCAGGAATAGTATTGTACATTCTGAAAATCACCTTAATGGAACATCGCGTAGAACATATTATAATATTGCTGCGTTAACTTTGTTTTATTTAACGCTGAATGAAAATAGGGATCTTACATACAATCCAATAAATCCTGATGAAAAAAACGGAATAAAACTGTTGTATGTATTCATGTTATTTAGCTATAACTTTCGCTATGTTTGTTTTTAATGATACTAAACCATTGGTGAATGTATAACATTAAACTTCGATTATGATATTGAAGGGTATAATCACTTTAAATGTACTGCTACCTTTGTTTCAGTTTGAAACTCTGTTAGATCTCAATGTTCTATTACGTCGAAAAAGTATTTGAAAAAGAAGCATTTTCTTTAACCGTTCTTCCTGTTCACATAATATACGTCGCCATCCTATGCCTCAGCAGGTTGTAGGTTATGCAGTTTGAAATATAAGTTGAATTAGTAACACTGATAACAATAACAATGATAACAATAACAATGATAACAATAATAACAATGATAACAATAACAATGATAACAATAACAATGATAACAATAACAACCATAAATAACGTAAGAATACTATAAACCATGTCAGTAATTTTCGCTCTTTTCATAGACTGTGTTGTTTTGTTGTTTATGAAGATGAAGTCGAAGAGTATCCGCCTATCAAATCACGAACAATAATTAGTCTGAAAATTCACTGGTTTATAGTAACTTTTCATCTTGCGTTGGCTATACCTGTTGAATGTGCGGGAGTGTGGTATGATGACATACATGACAGGAACAGGAACGGTAGTAAAGCGACAAGCCATCATCGGCATTGTAAACGGCAAAAATCATAAACTGGAAATAAGTGAAAAACACGTGGCCATAACTGTTTGGTCAGACCAGTGTAAAAGACCACCTCCAAATAAAGGTCAGCAAGAAGGAAAGCTTTACACAGTTCAATCAATAGACATGTACTGGTCTAGTAATTCAATGTTAATAAATACTTGAGATTAACAATAGTTGTAATTTAATTAAAGTGATAATACCCTTCAAACTAACATTCATAATCAAAGTTTAAGAAAGTCATTTGGCATTGGCTTTTACTGTGAGAAAAGTGAGTGTTTAACCTAAAGTAAACGAATCTGTATAACAGTTAATTCCATTGAATACAGTTGAAATCTTTTCGGACTATCCTTGTGAAAAATTCAAATCTACATATTTACATTTCTACATTATTTTTGTTATTATTGCTTTATGAAGTCATACAGAGGGTTAGGGTGTGAATATCCCGTCGCCCTTTATCCAGAGAGGCATCTTAGCACAATGCCACGGGTACAGTTTTCATCCCAAAAAGGGAGGTGTTTTTACTGTGCGGCTTTGGTGCTTCCGTGACGGATATATAGAATGGCAGTTATTACGTACACTAGTTCTTTGTAATTAACGTGTATACTGACTAAGGTCTTTAGTTGATGCTGGTTTCACTTGAAAGTCACTAATTACGCGAGTTAAATTGTATTTGTAAGATATGTTTATATTTATATATGATTGTATGTAAAATGTACGTATACTCTCTATGGAGCTCTTCACGGTAAATAAATGCATCGTTTCACCCTTGCTATAAGGTGTTGTTGTCTTTGTGGAAAGGTGGTCTTAAGACGAACAACTACTAGACTCCTGTCTTCCGTAAGAAACTGTCATATTTTTCACAATACGAGACATGGTCGGTAGCAGGGCTCGAACCCATGACCCTCAATCAATGAAAGGTTACAGTGATTCCAAGTCAACTACTCTAACCATTCGACAACGGAGGCGGATGATATCGTAACGGCGAATTAGATCTATCTATCTATACAAGAAACATTGTACTATGTTTTGCTTTTTAGATAGAGGATATGTGTTATAAGTAAAGTGCAGAAAATGCTATCTGACAATACTTCTTCGTAAAGAAGTGACATAGATATGAAAGAATGGGTATGTGACGATATTGTCTTAGAGTAAATAGAACGCAATTAAATCAATTGGCAATTCCTGTTTTTATACAAAAAAAAATCCTACACGGCCAGTAGGAATTTGCAAACAAATACAAAGCCCGTGCAAACTTTAAATTTACTCGTACGAAAGAGACTTAATCAGATCACACTTTGCGACCCTGCGCACACATTAATATTCAGTATAAACCCGTAAAACTAATTTTCGGTTTTTGAACATTACGAACTTTGAAAACAGAATATAAACTAAATTGATTAGATATGTAAGTCCCGATTAGTCCTGTGGATAGAGCCTTAAGCTGTACATGCCTGAGTTCCCGGTTCGAATCTTTCATCAGGCCTGATGTTTTTTTTAGTTGTTTATAAAAGTATTTTGATAGATAAGTCTGTGTGTAATTTGGACATACACGAACTTTTCGAAATCACGAAAGATTCGTGCAATATCATTCTTCATATTTCTGCACGTATATAGAAAAAAAAACACAGATCTCATGCAAACATGCAAAAACGATGCATAAAAAAGTGTCACAAATTTAACACAAACTAGCCTACCATTTTAAACTTAAAAAATTAGAACCATTTGGTCAGGGTTCGGACCCATAAAACCTTGCATACAAGTAAGACATCTTACATCTATGCAACTATCTATGCGGTGCGGAAAAGTGTATGTTCCATAAATAATCAACTGAAATAACGAAAGCATACCCGGAACGTAACCAAAGAAATGAGTGACAGGCAAATATTGTCGCACAGTAGACTATTATCAATGTTGTGTCATCGTGCCATGATTTGTATGTAACAGGTTTACTCAATCGGAACTACTCGGGTAATTCCGTCATCCTTCATCATCGAGGAGTTCCGATTGCAGGTTTACTGTCAATATGCTGTATAGACATACGACTAAATAAAGTAGATGTTCTGTTCTGTTCTGTTCTGTTCTGTTCTGTTATGTACTATTAAAGTATTTGTAAAGATTTTGTCTTTTTTTGTTATTAGTTATGAAGACTATAAGTACCGCGGTACCAGAAAAAAAACGAGGTAAGATATTAATTTTTAAGACTGAAAAATTGTGATATTTCCAATGCCCATTAATCATGCACTGTCTTGTTTTATGTCACTAAAACAATAGCTATGGGCTCTGGTGTTTTATCTTCTCATCGGCTAGCAATCGGGATGGGTAGATATATATTTATTGACAACGATATTAATGACTATCTTTATTGTATTATTTCTTTCTGTCTGTTTAATTTGATATTTCTTTCTTTAAAGTGAAAACAATATGTAATATATGTGGCCATGAAAACTCAATTCCCAAGTAATGTTGTAACATCCAATGGTCTACTCGTAAGAATTAGTCAGTGTTATACAATGTAACTATGTTTCATATTAGTACAAAACTAACAAAGAAACAAGAAAGCTGAATATTTTTAATACAATATTCATTGCATACAAATACAATTTCTGGTACTGACGCTGTCATTTTTTACTGATGTGTTTTTAAAATCATGGCAGTAGTTTGAAGTTTCCTTTGCAGAACTTTGGCTGGTTATGAAAGGTACATATTATCCACAACTCCATGAACACTCCTACTCTTTTTAAGACTGCTGTAAAGTAGAAGCAATATCTTGTAAGCATTGTACACTTCCCATTATACCTGAAACAAATGGTGTTTTTTATGAATGACATATTGGCACTTTCTGGTTTTATATATGACATACTTTCTATATATGACTTTAATTTAATGCACTGGGACATGCATATGTCTTTACAAAAAATATTCCAAACTCCAAAAGATAACAAAAATGTAAGCCTGACTTTACTGTGAGTATTTCCACAGAAAACATCAAATTCAGAGTAGAGTTGTGTAGCTTTTACACACTGTTCACTCAGTAAGCTTGACACTTTATTGATGCAATATTTAGTTAAAATGCAAATAATGATACAAATTTATTCAGATTACCTTCTACTGATCAGGTTGAAAACAAATATGTGTGTCTAGTGTCCATGTGGCTTTAAATCTGTACTGCAGATCTAAGTACAATGTATTGCACATACATGCCATTCATGGCCCTTCACATGTCAAATGACAGTTTTTCATTTTGTTCTGTGGAATTGTTCATATGCAGTTGCAGTTTGTCCTGGAAAACATCATGAATAATAGATGAGAGATGTTAATTCTTTTGTTTTTCTCCTTTCCAACATTGCACATCTTTTCTTCAATCAAGAAATAAACAGGGATCCTCCAACCATGTCCTGTTTATGAACATTTATCATTGTGACATTTTTAAAATGAATTATTAAAGTACCCTGTAAATATACAGAATGAAAACAAATAATATGAACAAACAATGTTGGTCTACATACTTAAGATCTGTAAGTACCATGGAACAATAGATGAAAACATCTACTTAGAGAAAAAAAGAGTACTATTTTACAGTATGTTGTAAATGTATTTGGAATGTTTACAAAATAAAACACTGCCACAGCCATTTTCTTGAAATATGTGCAACTTATGCAGAAATTTCTCATACCTTGTGTCACATCATGCAAGTTAAAACACTGGAACATCCTTGGAGCATAGACAGGGTCAGCCTTAAGTTAATTGATACAGATAAATCAAACAGTGTTATACAATGTATGTATGTACATGTTTTTGTGTAAATGAAACCAAGTTAATTACATAAAATATTAGGTCAGTGAACATTCAGTATTTGATAATTAAATAGATCATTTATGATTTATTATTATAATCATTACTTGAATTGAACCTATTATACACATATAGATAACAGTTTCTTATGCATACCTTGAGCAGGGTATACTTAGATATCTGCTTAGCATAATCAAAACAATACTGGAGCATACCATTCTGGCTGCATTGAGCTTGCACTGAAAATAAAGTGTAATAATGTGCTGATTATCTCAAAGACAACGGTTCAAACTCTGAAAACACAGAAGAAATCAAGTACATAAATGTTTACATTTTGCATTTGGAACTATTACTCATGTCAAATAATCTTTGATTTTAATATTTCTACAGGTACAGTAGATACAGTATACACTTTCTATGCCATAGACATGATTTTTGTCAGCAGTATTGTACACTATCCATAATTCTTGCAGAAACAGTCAAACAGGAAGTCATGTATGAAACATTAAAGATACAGTGACTACACATATCCAAAAACTTTAATAAATTGTTTTTCCAACACACACACATCATGCACATGATACAATGTATTTGTACTAACTTGACTTCTTGTCAGGAAATAATTCAGGTATCAGGAATCATAGATCTATGTAGAAAGTCAAGCATGCATCAGGAATTGAGCCTGGATTTTTCAGAATTTTTAAACAATTCCACAATTCACAACACCCTTCCCCCACCCACTCCCAGTCAGTTTTCAAGACACAAAATTCATTTATTTTAAAACACATTCTGTACTCAGTCTGGTGGAGCTCTTTAAATAACAATGTGAGAAATAATCCAAAAGAATGTGTTAAACTTAACGACTAAATATCGCTTTATAATATAGTTAACCGATTTTCTGCTTTGGAGTAGATTCTTTGACAAATTCCAAATTTTTGGGTTCGCATGTGAATTCCTTTGTCTGGCAATATTTTGGGTGACATTTAAAAAAAAAGTTAGATTAAAAGTTATTAGTGGTATTAACGGTATAATAGGGGTATAATCATATACATAGAGTGTTTCTAGATATATTACGGGAAAGTATTTAATATTCTTCGTAACAATTTTGTTCTTTAAACGGAAAATCTAAGTTTCAAATTGGAGCAGGTGAGTGCTCCATTTTAATTTTCGTCCCTCCGCAACTTCGCACCGGTGTTAAATTTATATAACAGCGAAATGTTCCCCATACCAATAATCTTTAGTATCGCACTATAATAAGCTTCATGCTTTTCAGTACTCTGGCTGATAGCCCGTCCGAACATTTGTAATATTGATACTATTACAGTTGTTTGCCTTCCGTTTTATAAACGGTGTATATAGTTCTCCGTTTTAACAAACGGTGTATCATACAAGTATACTTTTAAGATCAATATATTAATGGCAAGTTGTGCTATCAAAAAAAAAATACCTTGATAGATAGGGTGCGTCTACTTCCGTTTCTGGTGACTGTTTCTCTTCACAAATACAAAATGTAGTTCGGGCAATTACATCAAGCCCGAGGCAGACTCATTTGAACATCCGGGTTTATATTTTGAATGGAAAACTATGTCAGGTAGAAACACTAGTAAAGGGATTTCAGAACTTGGGAAACACATTAGTAATTTTCAACCTAATAGTCTAGTACTGATATGGTTTGTAGGTAAATACATTTTCCCAAGGTACAACAACACTGAAGAATTATTAGGAAAATTTAGAATAGATTTTGATAAACTTTTTTTTCAAAGAAAACAATAACATTGACATCGGAATCTTAGAAACACCTCCAATATTTACTAGGATCTGGAACAGACAAAGAAACCATCCTGAGTGGGAAACAACTGACGACTCAAAATAATATATAGTTTCCCAACTAATATCAATAAGGTAATTGAATAATCTCAGACAAAGCCAACTTTCACTGAACACTAGAACACAACAACATAAATTCATAACATACATACATATAAAACATAGCAGTGCAGTGATGTTGTAGGGACTGCCCTGCCGTCACAAACTCATAACGAACGTGCACCTATACATAACTTCAAAATTTATCGTTACTTTGAAAGCACACTATTTTAGTGATGCTGTTGAGACTGCCCTGCCGACATATGTGATAATCAATTTACGATAGATCACTTTTATTTAAAACTTCAATAGAACTCTCAATATGTGGGGCGACTCTCAAACTAGTACACCAAAACGTCAAATGCTTCAGAAATTAGGAGGATTAGACATCATGAGAAAAAGGTCACCAGAATGGAGCCCTAGTCAGTTAGCTAACTGCAACAGTTGTAACTCAAAATTGTCCCTTGAAAATGGTACAAATTGTTCAGGATGCAATTTAGGTTTCTGCAAAATCGCTACAGGTATGTCCTCTTGAACATTTGACTTACTAATAAGCGGTGAAATTGAAGACTCTAAGTGGAAATGTCGAAGCTGAAAAAAAGCTCAGCCAACATTAGAAAGAAAGGACAGAACATTACAAGAACTTAATGAAAAACAAGATCGACAGCTACAGATACTCAAACAACAAATGGAAACAGTAGAGCTATCAACTGAAAAGAAAATTAAATCAGAAATGCAAAATGTTGAAGAAGACCTAAAGTCATGTATGACCGAATATGTCAAAAAAATGGTTAATGAAGAAGAAGAGAGTTAAATCTTAATTTTTACAATCTCCTGGAGTGCTACAGCGAGAATAAATTTGATAATAAAGCCGAAGACGAGAGGAACATCATGTATATTAAAAAACAGATTGGAGTGGCAATTGAGATGAAAATGCCTAAATCAGCTTATTGTCACAATTCAAGGGCAGTCACTCTGTATTAACTCTTCTGATTCAGTTGTCAATTATAACATGCAAAGTCAATTAGCCTTAATATGTTGTTTCAAAACTTCTAAAAGATTGGATAATATCCGTTTGAGATAATGAGCGGAATACTTTTCGTGACCCTTGCGGGCGCTGTCCAGCCACCACGTTTGATTATATAATATAGCTGAGTAAAAAGAGCATATTAAAATCAATATATCTTTACATTTAATTTTAAGTCTTTTATAGTATCATATTCTTTTGAAAATAAATACAAAATATTGGAATACTTTTAATGCATTTGAAGATATATTTAAAAATTAAATAAATACATATTCATATTTTAACATTTTTTAGACAAGGGAGGTAATTCAAACAAGAAAAACTCAACATTTTGTTCAGCGACCTATACTTTTCTTTTCAAATATTGATAACTAATAGTGAACTCCATCATCTGAAGAAGTTTATGGAAAAGTAAAATATAATTATAAATATGATTTTTTCTTATTAGAATGTTTGAACCAGTCTGTTTTTAGACCTGAAAAATATGGGTTCACATCAGGGCAAAATAACGTCTTTTTTGGGGGTGTAATTGCAACATATGATATGAACTTCTCAATATCTAGATAAAACAAACTCAGAATGTGATTTTACAAAGAAAAAAAAAATAGCATATCATCTTTCAAATATTGGTAATTTGCATAAAAACTTACTTTTCCCATGTGCTTAAATAAGAAAACTGTTTGCATAATCACAAGGCTTTCATATATGAATCTAGCAAAAACTGAAGCACAGCATTTTTTGTTTGTTTTTTATTGCCCATACATCCAACTCTCAAAATAACAATGTTACAAAAAAAGTTAAATATTATAAAAATAATTCCACTTTTCAGTTCAGTACATCCTTAAATGGAACATAAAATATCTGCAAGGTAACACTTCATATTGAACCGTTGGTTGTTATTTGTGTTTGAGGATTGTACAATGTATATTTCGAAACAAAATAGCGGACCTAAGCTAAATTTTTTCCAATAAGTGTGATGTTATTGTGTAATCCTGAATGTACAGGACCTTTCACTCCTGAGTGTGACCTTTTGAAAGGCACAAGATGGCTGGAAATAAGCACATCATGTTGATATGTTGAACATTTGACAAAAGTGTCACGGAAATCATTCAAAAGGTTTCTGAGATATAGTCTGATGACCTATCATCACAAGAGCGAATGGGGAACATACAACCAAAGGCTTAAGAGATTATGAACATATTATGAAGAACCCATGTCTCTTAAGTGTGACCTTTATCTTACGATGTATTGACATGTTTAATTGATCCATGTTTCGTGTCAGTCGTCCAATGGGTTTTAGGAAGTATTGAGTGGACACTGAAAGGAATGTTCTTTATTGTGAGCTTAGACTTATAGTAGCAAGATTTAAGCATGCATCCGGCACGTCGTCTTGATGGGATTAATATTGAACCCAAGTTTCGTGAAAAACATTCGATGGATTGAGGCAATATCGAGTCAACACAAAAATAAAATACAGGAAAAATACAATCAGCTAGGACGACTAACATTCCGTTGGATCATGATGACTCCTAAATACTGTCAAGCTATATTTATCACACGATTTTCACATTGCTAATATTATAAATATGAGTACTTCTCCGTACATCATGCTTACCCTTGCAGGCACAACAGGCGTTTCTTTATTAATATTCTTTTCAAGACTACACGTGCATCAACATATAAATCAAAGCATTAAAGTAAGCAAAATTCACCTTATCAGAAAACAATAAGATTAAATACAACTTAGCTATTTCACTGTTCTGTCTAAAACGAATATTAGTTTTTTCTCTCGTTATTTTTAAAAAATGTTAGTCACTGTCGCTGTCAGTATCTTGCTCGAGAACATAATCTATTCTGTCATCAGCATACTGCATTGTTTGACGAAGAGCAAGCAAGAGGGGGATGTTTGTCATTGGCTCAATCTCGAATTCCACCTCGTAGTTCTTGACAGGATGTATCGATGCCAGATCAATGCCAAATACTTCACCTGCAGTTTTCACAACATCCCTAACTTTCACACTCATGAACAACTTGGTTATATCCCTCTCGACCTCATCACACAACTTGTCGACTTTGGTTAAGATAAGAATTCTAGGTATATCTGAAAGAGAAACAATCACATAGAATATGGAGACATGTGTTTCTTAAAACATATTGACTGACATATATTCGTATACATAATATAAATAATTAAATCAAAGCAATCCTTAAAATTCAACAGAACTTGTATCAGCACAAGCGAAATAGGAATATAACTTGAACCTCATTGAAAGACGTATTATGTTATAACGTCTTCAATTTTGTTCCTTATTATTTTAATTTTGAAATAGACGTTCTTGCTCATCCAGCTAAAACTGTTTACATATACACAATATTTATATACATGTTGTCATGGGAAACAAGCTTTCATACATTGTATAACAGTTTCAATGGAATGACCTTTTTTAGATTAACATCCGTCCATCCTTCTGCCATTAAAAGACACTTTAACGCGATTTTAGAAGCCCGCGGGTAGATAAGTGACCAAATTAAAACTATTCAAACCTAAAAGATAAAGTCCAAATGTCATGACATTTGCTTGTATGTTTAGTTAACTGGGCTTGTTTCATCATATCTTTATTAAAGGAACATCTGATAACAAAATGTGCATACTTTTGAGATACATTGTATTTATTGAAGAAGTACGATTTTTTTGCCATTTAAGGACAAAAAAGACAAAGTAAATTTTCAAAAGTAAATGCCCATATGCTTTGTACTACAAGAAACGTTATCGCTAATGTCCTTACAGTTTGTCCTTTTCGCGTACGCTAAGCATCTTCTTTGCTTAAAGATAATACAATAATCATATACGTGCCATCTGACACTACTTCGCATGCACCAGAGGCGATTTCCTTGCATATAAATTATATCCTCCGAGGGGTCGTAATTTCAGTATTGGGCAATTCAGTGACCAGAAACTCTGTAAACAAGTTGTTCTCTGCATTTAAATATTCCATCAAAGAGTATTCATGAAAAACGATATTTTTTCTTTATAATTATAATGAAATCTACTTATCATGAAAATTGTTTGTATCATTTGAAAATTGGGCTTGTTTGATCATATTTTCTACAATAGATAGGTAGTTGCGCCAAAACGCAATGCATCTTGATTTATTCGTGCACATTAATAATCTTTCCTGCTTAAGGGGGTCACTGTTGAGGTTTTGGATTTTCGCACTTCAGGAAATTTGCATTTGTTATTTTATAATTTTGCTGGTAAAACAATTATGCAGTTATAAACTTACACCATGTAGTATTTGTGCAACAAGAACTACCTTTAAAAAAGATAGTCGGCGCAATTTTTAGTATATGAAAGCGATTGTTAGCTAGATTTTTATAGTTGAAATTAATTTTATTCAGTCGGAAGGCGCAAATGTCACAAGGTGAGAAAAATATTGAGCTAGATTCGAACCCAAATACCTTCCCTTGCAAAGTTGTTAAATTTAATGCTCTGTCGACTGAGCTGACCAGCCACTTGTCAAATTGGTCTTCAATAACTTAACTTATAAATTATACATTTGCACTTTATCCTTTGGAAAAAAAGTTGTTTTCGGTTTGCATGAACTGTTTTTCGATCCTTTTTCTGTCTTATTCTGTCGTTTTCGGTAATTATATGCACCCTGCACTATCCAATTAAAATGTGCGTTACAGCGTAAATTTCTCAGATTAAAAAATGTCATTCTACTCGTCATTTCATTGCCGGTTGAAGAGTTCAATACTTCCGGTCAAAGCGAGAGCAAGCTACTACCCCTAATTTTTCATCCTAAAGTATTACACATTATAGTAGAAAAGATGGAAATTTTATACCTATTCTGAAATATACATCACATACATAAAAGTTTACGATACCCGAATTGTAGCTAATTTTAAATTTACCACCTTGCATTGATGGTGTATCAATAAAGATTAATATTGCGAAAAAGTTAAGTCATTGACCCATCAGTATTCTTCCAGAAATTAACTGGCAACATGTTATTCCCTAAACAACACAGGGTCCATAAAATGTCTTGTTATTTTGTGACCCCCTTTAAATCATAAACATGCCATTGACATTTCAATAAATTAATTATCCAAGGTTTGGGGGCGTTTATAGACATTTAAGCGACCTGGCATTCGGCATGACTACTACTCTCTGCTTTGAAATATATTGCAAAGAAAAATATACCAAAAGGCCATGATGGCACTACATCGTTCAGGGTCAGGGTCAAAAGGTCATTATCAAGTCTAATAAGAGGACTTCTGCAAAACTGTACTAATAGTCCATATTTCATCTCTCTTGTTTGGATAACACTTCATAGGCCAAAGATTAAGGTCGATGTCAGTGAATTTCAAAGACGAAAATCTGCATAACAAAAATAGTGTTCACATTTTATTACTGTAGCTTCAAAAACAGGAAGTAGGTAAGCAGGTCAAGGTCAGCCAATGTTGCAGTTGAAATATACAGGCAAAATATTTTCATTGTCCAATATAGCTATATCCGATAAACCTTCAAAAACAGAATGTATATCTGATTCAGTAGTCATGCTACAAGTCAAGTTCAAATCAAAGCAAATCTATCAATATTGCTATAGCTTAATTAAAAACATGAAATCAGGAAAGTAGGTCAAATTGACCCTGGTGATGGGCAAACTTATCACAAAGCAACTTAACATTGATACAAGCAAAAAAATAAAGCGCTGGGCATTGTGGTCTGAGACAAGAATATATTAAAAGATTTCCGATATATCTTCTATATATTCTTTGGACACATTTGGTAGTTTACCACCTGTTCCAGACTCCGAATGTTTGTGCAGGTTCTAATTAACGGGGTTTACTACTTTTTGATGGCCATATATCATGTCCACCTGTCCGGCGCAGTGTTAGTTTACAGCGGTTCCATGCCAAAGCTTTAGGGTCACAAGAGATGAGTGCCTCCCATATTCAGAAAATGAAACTTTGAATTTATCCGTTAGAGGGCGCTTTCTGCATTTTGGTTGGTCAAAACTGTCCCTAGAAATAATAATCACATGCAAATGCAAATTTTGCCGCCTTGCCAGAGCGCAGTGGATTTTGAGAATTCGTCAATTAAAGCACGATTTTTGTATCTTTCAATGTCACTACGTTTTGGGCACAGATAGCATTGTTCAGTAAGGTCATTTTTGTTTTATTGCCTTGTTCGGAGGAATTATTTTTGTTCAAATAATTTTGTTCTGAAACAATTACACCTTTTACTGTTAAGGTAAATACATCTATATTTTTATTAAGTAATGAAATTGTTTACATAACTAGCTGCAGGATTCCCGCAATTCCTTGTTAAGATATATTCTGTTGTTTGTGTTAATACTTGTATGTACGTACACAGTTGTATGCGTATCTTTTTTTTTTATTTTATGTTTTACTGAGAGTGTGAATGTTTGACTTTCAGATAACCGCTATTGTACGTTATTCTACGCTATTCAACGGTATTCAGGAATAAAAGTGAATGAAGTAGCGCGTATATTTTATCTGTTTTCGTTGCCCAAGACACTTGGTGAAGCTGCCCACTACAGCTGTGCAGTAGTGCTATAGTTAGTTATTCTCTAGAAAACACCACCAAAGGAACAGAACTACCAACTGTTGACGGACATGAGGCGCTCGCAAAACCTCACATTGCGCCCGAGAGCAAAAAGAAATGGTACTATCAGTCTTCCTTATACTAGTACATGTAAATATTAAAACTATTTTGTTCAAACTGTTTCTACAGTAATTTATGTTAAGTTATGCGACTCTATCGTTAGGTACTGATGCATTAAGATAGAGTAATTAAAAATTAAAAAGTGATTCAAAATAAATACGTATTTTATTAATTGAAAACTAAATTCAAAAAGTAATTCCTGCTCCACAAAAATATAATTATCATACGTAGCATCTGAACTTGAACAAAAAACTTTAAAACAGTTCAAAAACCGACCATGGCTTGATGAAATACATACATGTTCAATTGATGCTAATCTACTAAGATTTTTGCATAAAGTGGAAGATACTTCTATGATATAGGTACAATATTCTACTTGAAATTAAATTCAGAAATCCATTCACCATTGCTTTACTTGTCTCTTCCTTCAAACTGTTGTATACACGTTTCAAGAAAATTTTAACAATGAAATTATTATTTGTTCTAAATGGCATAAATTTCAATAACTATTGACTTAAGTGCTATTCACTCGGTCATTTTCAATTTAAGATACAATTTATTTGTATAAAAATACAATTAACTACAAAGAATTCAAATCTTCCCATTGGGAGACTTTGTAATCATCTCCATACAGCCTTTGAAATGTATTGCCTCTACAACTACAAATGAATATTTTGACTGCATTCAATTAAAGTAATAACTGATATTCAAGTTTAAATATATACATAATAAATTGAATTATCTGTCAAAGGCTAAATTAAATCATACCGGACTGTACATGTTTGAGTTCTGACAATTGCTCTGTAATAAATACATTGCCTATTGGGTAGAAATGGATGGAATATATAAATCTTACGCTGTCGTTTTATCTTATCTTGTAGATAACCAATTTTCTGGACATAGGCAGGTGGTATCCCAGAATGAATTGTCATCGCATCAACAACAAATATCACACAGTGTGTCTCGTGTTCAAGTTTGGGGTTCTTTCTGTAATGACTGTCGGTTTCCGAAATCGGTTTTGCAGGGTTAAACTAAAACAGATACAACGTGTGCTTATGATTTGATTTTTTTCTAGATAATAGTGAAACAATGTTATTATAGAAATCCAATTAAGCTGCGCGTAATGGCAATGAAGTGAGGTGATTTTCAAACATAATTTAAGTAAGACTCATTGTGTGTTATTCCTAAATTCTGTGAGGTTTTCTAAATAAAAATGTCACAGAAAGGCTTCGACACCGAAGACTGACCATGCTTTTCGGTATTGAGGACCGGACTGTAGTGTAAGACATACTTGTCTAAGATGCTCTACGAGCGGTATTCCATAAATGTTGTAACTTATATTAAATTTTATTATAATAAAATTATAAGACTAAAACTGATCCAAAGCAAATGCCTTCTATCAACCCTTCAAAATGTTTTCCCTTAACAGGATTGCACTTTTCTATCCGAGCTATCAAAGACCTGAAAACTACAACGTAATCTGCTCAAGTTGTATTCTGCGGAAACTGATACACAGCACTGTCAAAAGCTCAGCTGGAATTGTAGCGACGCCAAACAAACATCTTTTTCAGTACAGGAAAACAAATAGAAGTCACAAAAACACATGCCTGGCGTGTATTGACATGATCATTTTAAATTGTACTAGTAAAACTATTTACAACATATATTTATGATATTTCTCTGTTGCATCACAATTATTAGATTTTTTATTATTGTCATGACCTGAAGTACTGCACTCGTTAAAAGTAAAATGCGCACACTCTTCCGAGAATCAATTCTAATACATGTAACTAATTTATGGTAGAGACACGATATCGATGCACGGAAGGTTTGAGAACTACATGACATAAACTAGAAAAGGTTTATTTTAATGGGTTATGATACTAAAGGGTATTAAAATTGTCCATTTTGTTACTTACACTGTAGTTCCTTTTCATATGACCTGTTAGTAAAGCTATAATATCTTCCTGATGAAAGCCATGACCATCTGAAGGCTCAATGCCCATACAGTCAAAGAGGCGATACTTTTGCAACAGGCTTTTCTCCGTGTATCTGTCAAACTAAGCATTTCGGAGATGATACATTCATAGTATTGACTCTAACAACGTATTTTCGTAATAAATGAGAAGTACAAACAGTACTTGATGATCTGCCTTTTAAATTTGTTAAACATTGCATGAAACATAGTACTTGAAACTGTAAAAGAGGAAATGAAAACAATGATACAATTAAAGGATTGAGAAAATCAACGTATTCTCGTAATGAACGAGAAATGCAAACAGTTAAACATTGCATGGTTGTTGAAACTATCCAGATTTTACTAACTTAATACAGACAGTTACTTACTTCCACTGTGTAAGAAGAAGTTTGCTCCCCCGCAGGTGCACTGATACATTTTCTGTCTTTTCCAATACTTAGAATCGAGTTTATAAAACTCGACTTTCCTGCCCCAACAGGCCCAAGGATTTGTAAGTTTGGCTTCTCTTGAGGATTCAATTTCTTTATTTGCATGAGCAATGCATTTTCAAGCTATCAAAATAAAACAAAAATACTAAGATCTTATTTGCATAATTAGTCATTAAAATTTAACAAATATACTGTTTTTGTGTTTTAGTAAGTGAGCAAAAGCTTGCTGTAAAAACTTAATAAACAAGTACGACAAATGTAATTTTCATAAATCATAGAACCCATAAACGGATTTTTGTATTTAATTCAATTAAACCTTGTCTTAGACATTAGCAATGTAAGCGCCAAAAAGATAAATTGTCTACACTTTGTATATTTAACGCGTTTCTGTGTTTCCGATGTGTTACTTACAAAGTACATCTTAAAATTCACCTTCGAGGCCGGAAACATTCTGCCACACATGATTCGTCAGGACCAGTTTGAATATTTGGTTTAGTACATGTATATAAGAATTGTTAATCAATATGATACAACAGGAAACTACCTCTTTATCCCAACTTGCTGTTTTCCGCCATGGGTGGGCAGTCAACTTGGCTGGTGGTGGTACATATGGTACATATCGTGGTGGGGATGGGGCTGTGATTATATGAAATAGACAATTAAATCATTATCTGACAATATCTGTATTATGGACGTAATAAACATTCTGTTCCTTTGTATGTTTATTAACCTTAAATCTTTAAATGTGGTTTACATTGTTTCTTAACAGGAATATCTGTCATTTTCTGAAAACTGTTTGAGTCGTTACAAATTGTGTGAATTATTTTAACTATATTTAAGGTTCATTTGAGCTTTAACTTCCTATAAATGTTTTTATTTTAGATAAAAATTACTTCTTATTTTCTTTGTATCTGATTATCTTCACCAAGTGACCCTAACTGTAAATAATTTATCATGTTTTACAATTAAAGTTGTATATTTTTCTGATTGTATTGTCAAAGTATATAAGATATCTAGAAATAAGTCTAAATATTTATTTTCAACATTGTGTTTAGTTTAGTTTAAACAATATTTATTCTCGAAAATGCATTGTATGTATGCACAGGAAAAACGATCATCAAGACCTCTTGACATGCACGCAACGGTTCTTATATTGTTCACATTATCATAGGTTTCGAATGATTTTTTTCATAATCAGAGCCCAGTACCCGTTTTGAGTTGAACATGATTAAGCACAAGATTTTATTATTAAATCACCGCTAGAAATAGGGGAGTACAATACCTCAATAGCCAGGTATCAATCGATGAATACAACCGTTTCAGTTTCATTGAGCTTTATGAAAAAATAGTTATGACCTTGCATGTTTGTATACATACAGGTGTAGAGGCATTTAGTACATTTCATATATTGTGTCAATGTAAAATTAGTAGAATTAAATATATCTTTAACATGGCATGAACGAATACCCTTCATGCAAATGGATGATTCCCTACAGAAATGTTTAATAATGTAGCTCCCCGGAATGTGACATTGGTTGTGTTATTGGCATGCAAATTTGTATTGTTTTTTATTTGAAGTATAAGTGAGATACACATGACATGTTTATCATTATCGTATGTGTACAATTAACTACATTACATGTTAACTATATAATTATATTAACTGTCTCTCGATGAACTTGTTATTTAGTTTATACTAGTTATTTTTAGGTTGCTTATGAAGAAAGCTTGTAGCTGCTTGTACCTTATCGAGTCACTCGCGAGTCCGCTTCCTAAAAATAGTAATGGTATCATATGAGGAGGTACGGTGGTGACTCTAGTGGGGCTCTAACCTGCAACCTCCGGGATGAGTGGCAGACACCATAGCCTCTACACCACCACTCCCCCCTTGTTTTTGTTATTTTACCACAGGGAGCTTATCCGATATGGCATACATGTATTCATAGAAATAAAATACATTACGGATATGCAGGTTGGTAAAAACACAATTTATGTGTTAAAAGCCGATTCAATTTTTCACCACACGCACCTTTTCACCGGCGTTTTCCCGCCGCAAAAACGCCAGTCGTTTTTCTTCAAGTATCATTCGTGCATGTTTCTAAACCAAAATGTAAGATATCCGACACAATGATAGTTACATGTTGTAGGAAAGTTTTGGGTAATTATCTGCCTCAACACGTTACCCGGTCCCTCAAGTGTGTGTGCAATATGTCCATTGATTTGACATATGCTTCGGCAGCTTTCATATAAACAAGATACCTAGAAGGGCCAGTATCTCTTAGTTTCCGCGCCATAAACAGTCTAAAGTCATCACTAAAGACGCGTTAAACATAAAGTATTAACTATTTTAGTGTTTGACCCAATTTGCCCACCAATCGCTGTTAAAAATTTGAATTAATAAACACTAACTTTTACATAGTATTGATCGATAATTGTCAAAAAAACTGATAAAAGGCGGAGCTTAGGAAACAAATATTGGGCGGTGCTTCGTAGCTACTTTGACAGACGCGTCGGCAATGTTCAAACATTTGTGCATTGCTTTTGATGTTATAGGTGAACCTCCTAACTCTATTCAATTATGTTACCAGTTGTAAATAATTTATTTACACATACCATGAACTATTTATTTTCAATTATATTTAACACTTTTCCCAAATCGATAACGTTCACTACATGGACCAAACGCTGCACTATGCAATAATAAAACAACAATAGAAGGTTGATGTATTGTAAAATATTGCACAAAATATATACAATTATGTGATTGATTACATGTATATAGACAAAAAAAGGTTATCCATTTAGCATTTTCAAATATATTTGTAACAATTGAAAAATAAAGCTGTTTCATAAATACATTGTATGTTAAGACTACATTTCTAATGCAGCAACAAGTTCCTAAGTTATATAATTTACTACCAAAATGCATGCATATGACAGAATTAGACCCATCAGAGATTTCATTTGAAAAATCGATATCGGATTTTGCTATCGTTCACCGAAGCTGACACTGAATTTGTATGCATCCGGAAATGAACGAAAATCCTCGGATTAGCCGCAAGTGCACATTATTTCTGCCTGGGGCTATTTTGTATTTTGTAACAAATTTGTTAAAAAGCTAGCGCTACGATATCTTAAAAATATCTTATTTTTGCATCCATAAAAGAAAACAACAAAATATTTTTTGAAAAAAATTTCATTTTCTCCCATAGTGATAAACCACATTTACTGACATAACAAGCTAAACTACATGTTTCATTTCTTGTTGGTTAAACTGTACTGGCTATTTAAAATAAAAATAAATAAGGTTTTTGCCACGAAATCGATTACTATTTAAGTAAAACCTCTTAATCATCGATTTATATAATGTGTAGTTTAATGTTTAGGTCTTCAGATATAATTTGCTTGATTTGTAAATAAGTATATGACCATTTATAAAAATTTCAAGATGTAAAATATCAAAACTAAATGTATTAGTTTTTAGTCTTAAAAAAGGACACAACTTCTGTTTAACTTCCCGGCTTTTCAAATTTTAATTTGGAGTACAGCATATCAATACAATGCAAATTAATACGGATTACATTAACACCCCGAGTGCAATACGGGTCTAAATCATACTAAGTTAGCACGCTTTAGGATTGTTTTGCAGTGACATCTCGATCAATATATATTAGTTAAGCGGGGCCTGGGGCAATGTTCAGCACCTCGTAAAAGTGTCAATGGACTTGTTAAATCTATGTAATTTAGAAAGTGACCGTAACATATATATGGATCTGTCTAAAAACAAATTTGAAATTCCATTCGGTTTGTCTTTGGCTGTATCGCAATATCAAAACTGTGATCTTTATATGTATATTTAAGTCTTTCTCATATGCATAATACAAAATCTTACTAACACCTGTCGGTGTTTCAGTAATATTTCAAAAGTTATTACAACAAATAGCAATCTTCAAGTTTACAATGACAATGACCGGTTTAGCTAAATGCTTAGTAAGAAAACAGTGATGTAATTTAATTTGCTGACACACCTTGTTCAAAGGCAGACGACAAACTAACGGTACGGAAACTGGCGAAGGAGAACCGGAAGTGGATTGCATGGAAGGCTAGGACTGTGGTGAACAGTATATTTCTTTCCTTCAATGGAATATACAAGGAATATCAAATAAGCTTAACGACGAAGACTTTATCCCGTATGTTTCAAATTATGATGTCTTAATATTCACAGAAACATGGCACTCAAATGTAACTAATGTTAATATAAAATGATACGGCCAAAATCCAGTAAAAAAGCTAAACGGTTTAGTGGTGGTATATTAGTATATTATAAATGTGCACTGAACTGTAACGTACAGCTGGTTAAAATAAACACGAACGGAATACTATGGTTTAAATTAAAGTGTATACAGTCGAACGAAAAGCGATTATTGTACTTTTGTGCTTGTTACATTCCGCCGGAAGTTTCAACTGTATATAAAAATGCACAATCAAGTCTTTTTAATTTTGATTTTTATGAAAGTCTGTATGATGATTTGTTACATTTTAGAACTCTTGGAGAGGTGTTTATTGCGGGGGATTTGAATTCTAGAACTGGTGAACTGGTTGATTTTGTGGAGGAACTCAACTTAGCTAGATTTGTAAACTCCCCAGAGTCCGACAATAAGGATATATCTATTAGAAAATCTCAGGACAAAAAAGTCAATTCTTTCGGACATAAACTTATTGCTTTGTGCAAAGACCAAGATCTTATCATTGCAAATGGCCGTTTAGAACCCGGAAAATGTACATATCATTGTTTAAATGGTAGGCACAAAGGTGCGAACGTTGTAGATTATCTAATCTTGAACTATAAAAATTTCGAATTTATCTCATGTTTGAAAGTTGCAGATATCACTGAATTTTCTGATGATTGTCCACTGACTTTTAATATAGTATGTCAAAATAAGTCGCATAAATGCCAGAATGAGAAACGCTATGATAAACTTTGCTGGAACACTGAAAAAATACAAGATTTAATAAATGCTTTAGAATATAAAAGGGTTGAGTTCGAGCGAATTACAAGTAATATTGTAACTAGTGCTTTAGATTTAGATGAAGCAATTTTAAACTTTTCAAACGCTATTTATTGTCGTTCGTACCAAGTATTTGGGAAAACTGTATATACTGCTAAGAATACTTAAGAAGAGTACGTAAAAGAGTTTGGTTTAATGAGGATTGTAAGTTAGCCAAATCTAGATTTATGGATGTGAAAAGGAAATTTAAACGAAACCCCTGTTAACAAAACAAAATATTATTTTTTGAAAGTAGAAGCCATTTTTGTTCTATTAAGTGTAAGGCTAAAAAGTAAAATTTTACGCACAAGAGAAGCGCAATCTGTCTGAACTGAGTCGGAATTCACCAGCAAAATTTTGGAAAAAGGTTAATAAATTAAGAAACAGTAAAAAAACTGGTATTGCTGATATGGATGTATCTTCGTTTGCCACATATTTCAAAGATATGTTAAATAAACAAAATAAATCTCATTTCATACAGGAAACGAACGATGATTCTAGCGATGATGTTACTAATATTGAAGTAATAGATAGACCTTTCGATGAACATGAAATATTGAAAATCTTGTCTTCACTTAATAGGAACAAGGCACCGGGATGCGACCAGATTATCTCAGATTTTTTCATAGATGCTAAACAATTTATTACACCGTTTTTAGTTCAAATTTTCAACAAAATCTATCAAGATTGTACTTATCCCAAATTATGGACCAAAGGTGTTATTGTTCCGATAGATAAATTTGACCCGTCAAACTACAGAGGTATTACTTTGATTTGTACTATGGGAAAAAATTTCTCCCTTGCACTAAGAAATCGATTGAATACATGGTGTGAGGAACAAAATGTTTATTCTGATTTACAATACGGATTTCGTAGTAACAGAAGTACTGTTGATTGTATTTTTATTTTACATAATATAATCCAGAAAACTATGTCTAACGGTAAATCACTGTATTGTGCCTTTATTGACTACACCAGAGAGGCATTGTGGTATAAATTATTTGAAATAGGTGTCAGTATAAAAATGGTTAAAATGCTAAAATCTATTTATGAAGAAGTATCAGATTGTATTAAGGTATTTTCTGATCTATCTGACTTTTTTGAGGTGACCCTGGGATTGAAACAAGGGGAACCACTCTCGCCGATCCTTTTTATACTCTTCGTGAACGATGTTGCCTCTAACCTTGATTTTAACGCAATGTCAGACACGGATCTACAACAATTATGTATATATATGATGTTTTTTGCAGACGACATGGTTCTTTTACAACAAATCCAAATAGCCTACAGGCACAGTTAGATAGTTTATATGTGTATTCAGCGAAATGGGGTCTGAAGATTAAAACCAACAAAACCAAAGTGCGCATTTTTAGAAAGAGAAAACAAAATATAAATTGTCGATGGAGATTAAATAACGAAACTTTAGGTATTGTAGACTCGTTTTGTTACCTTGGGCTTACATTCCATTGTAACGGATTAATGAAAAAAGCTATGAAAAGCTCTGTCTGACCAGGCATCAAAAGCAGTAAATGGTCTTTATTCAGTTTTCTCAAGAGTGAACTTTGATTTTAAAACTAAACTTATGCTTTTTGATCGAATGGTTGTGCCAATTTTAACATATGGAGCTGAGGTCTGGGGAATATATGACACAGCTTTTATGGTAGAGATAAAATGTTATAAACGTGTATTAGGTGTTAAATCTTCAACTCCCAATATGGCCGTTTACGGAGAATTAGGGTGTTACCCCATTTCAGTCATTTGCCGAGAAAGAGTTTTAAAATACTGGCAACATATTTCATATAAGCCTGATACGATTATGAATACGGTATTTAAATCCATGTGTGCAGATATCAATGTAGCAAATAACAAGTCTTGGCCTAAATATGTAAAATGTATGTTAGACAGTTTAGGTTTTAGCTATCTCTGGAATGATGCAAATGAAAATATTAATTACACTGTTCTATTTCTATGTGGAAAGGCGCGAAAGGTGTAAAGACTTGTTTTATGTGTCTCTCGAAATTGAGTGTTTTTTGTTGGAAATAGTAAACTGATTTTTTGGATTTTTATATCAGTGGATAGCGAATTTAAGCAGTGAAGGGATAGGCCTAATATTAAGATAATATGAAAAACAAAAAGAGAGGAAAAAGGAAGAAAAATAGTGAAAGTGATGATGAACAAAATTTGAGTAAATTATCAAAACACGGATTATCGCCGTCGGCTACGGACCAATCAATAGAGGTAAGCCAGGTTTTACGTGAGACGAACTCTATACTGTACGAACAAGATCAAGAAGCAATATCACATGTAACTGTACCAGTCGATAATAGATTTAATGTGTTGAGCGGACTAGTGAATTGTGACAAAGCGCCTTTGGCAGATTGTGTCAATATGGCGGACAAATCTGGTGGGCCTACAAATGCAGACATTATTGCTATGTTAGGGAAAATGAACTTAAAATTAAATGAAGTTGATAAAAAACTTGAATCTCTGGAGTCTATTCAAAGAAAAGTAGAATCTAAAGTGGAGGGGCTTGAAAATAAAGTAGACAGTTTTGATAAGGAACTTAAACGGTTATGGTTGCATGTAGACTCAAAAACAAAACTCAGCGACGAAAAAATTGATCATGTAGAAAATCGAATAGCGTCTGCTGAAATTGAAACCGAGGAAGCGCTTAAAATAATTGGAAATCTTGAGAAGAACAATGAAGAGATGAAAGAATCCTTATTATATATGCAGGCGCAATCAATGCGCAATAATCTCATTTTTGGTGGAATTAAAGAGGAAGTAAATGAAAAACCAGAAAAAACTGAAGTCCTTTTGAGAAACGTCATGGTGGAAAAATTACGGCTTGCAAAAGATTTGGTGTCCAGCATTAAAATAGAAAGAGCGCATCGCATGGGCGCTATACCAAGGGATCAAAACGAGGCGCAAAATAGAAGTCGTCGTATTGTATGCAAATTTAATATGTTCACCGACAGGGAAGCTGTCCGTAAATCTAGCCACAAATTAAAAGACACGAATTATTACATTACGGAACAGTTTCCCCTGGAAGTGGCAGCGAAGAGGAGGACACTTTTCAGAAAAATGAAGCAAGAAAGGGAGGCCGGAAATACAGCATGGGTGTCCTACGACAAACTCTATGTTAAAGGGAAGATAGTTACAGATGCCTAGGAAAACGCGGATGGGCTTAAATGCCTAATATGGAACTGTAACGGGCTGAGTTCGAGCAAAACAACAGACAAAAACTTTACTGACTTTTTAACTAAAAATGACGTCATAATCTTAACTGAATCGTGGACTAGTAAATCGAGTGAAATAGAGTTGGAAGGGTTTTCATGTTATAATTTATATCGTAAATTCAGACATCGCAATGCTAAAAGAAATAGCGGTGGTATTGTTGTGTATCTTAGGAATAATGTTAAAGATGGTATTTCAAAAGTAAAAAATATACATGACACGATTATTTGGTTAAAATTTGATAAACATTTCTTTAATAATTCTTCTGACATTTATCTAGCTGCAGTTTATTTATGGGGAGAAAACTCACCCATTGCAAATTTGATAGATATAGATTTGTTCGACTGTTTGCAAAATGATATAGAACATTTTAAGTCAAAAGGCACGGTGTTAGTTTCCGGTGATTGTAATGCAAGGACATTATGCAAACATGACTATATATTATAGGATCGATTTGTGCCCGACATCAACTCCGATGATTATTGTATTGATACACCCTTGCCAAAATTTTCAATGGACAAGGGAAGTAACCCATATGGTAATAAATTAATAGACATGTGCAAAGCTACCTCCCTTAGAATAGCAAACGGTCGCTTAGGTGATGATTTCGGGAAAGGTGTTTTACATGCTATAATTACAATGGTGCTAGCTTGATTGATTATCTATTATTGTGTGAGAAAGATTTTGAAATGATAAGCAATTTTCATGTCTGTAATTTTAATGAATTTAGCGACCATGCTGCCTTAAATTTTGACATTTTGTGTAACTCAGTAAACGCAAATGGATCCAAAGTATTTAATTATGAGTATATAAAATGGAGCGATGATGATAAAGAATTATATCGTTCTGGATTAATAGCAAAATTGTCTGTTTTGAATGATATATTACTGAAATGTGATGTAAATAATGTAAACAGTATAAATAATACGGTGAATTTATTCACGAGTGTTGTGAGGGAAGTGGCAGATCCTCTTTTTTTTAAAACATGGTTGTACATTTCCAAGATTTGAGATAACTGAAATTGATGATTCTTTTAAATGGTTTGATTTAGACTGTAGGGAAGCAAAGCGCTTGTACAAAAATGCATTAAAACAGTTTAATGTGTCTCACACACAGTATGATCGATTAGAATTAGTTCAACTTAAAGCAAGGTATAAATATGTTGTTAAAAAAAGCGTCGTTCTTTTAAATGGCAACAAACTAAAAATTTTGAAAATTTAAAAAAGAGTAAGCCCATTGATTTTTGGCGCTATTTTAAAAAGCAAAAGGGAAGTAATAATTGTGAAATACCATTGCACGATTTTAAAACATATTTTGAAACTATGTTCTCTGAGGTAAATTTTTCTTTGAATGAAAGAGCAGAAGATTTTAACAATGTCCATGATTTTAATGATTTTAACCCTGTTTTTTTCAGAATTAGATGGAAATATTACTTTACAGGAAGTACTTAAGGCAATTTCTATGCTTAAAAGAAATAAAGCGGCTGGGATGGATAATCTTTTAAATGAATATTTTATAGAAGCAAGTGATATATTATCTGGACATATAACAGAGCTATTTAACAATATTTTAGAATCTGGCATTTTTCCAGAAATCTGGACAATAGGTTGTATAATACCTTTACATAAAAAAGGAAATAAAGAAAATGTACAAAATTACAGAGGAATAACTTTATTGAGTCATCTTGGTAAACTGTTTACTAGCATTTTGAATCAAAGAATAACTAAATGGTGTAATGAAAATAACATTATTTCTGATGCTCAGTTTGGTTTTAAAAAAGGTAGCTCTACTACGGATGCTGTTTTTATATTACATTCTATAATTGAAAAATATTTGAACCAGAATAAAAGATTGTATTGTGCATTTATTGATTTAAAACGTTGTTTTGATTCCATATACAGGAATGCGCTTTGGTTTAAGATGTATTATGCTGGTTTGAATGGTAAATTATTAAGAATAATAAGAAGTATGTACAACTCTGTTAAATCTTGTGTAAAGTCCTGTGGTAATTATTCTGATTATTTTGATATTTCGATTGGATTACGTCAAGGGGAGATAATTTCCCCAGTTATGTTTTCTTTGTTTATTGAAGATCTAGAACTTTATTTGCAAAACAATTTAAATTCTGGTATAACCCTTCAAGACATTCGCCTCATTTTACTTTTATTCGCTGACGATATGGTATTAATTGGTGAAACTCCTCTAGATCTCCAGTGTTCATTAAATAAGCTTCTTGAATATTGTAATAAATGGGGATTAGAAGTTAATGTAAATAAAACAAAAATAGTAGTTTTTCGTAAGAGAGGTGGTTTAAGAGCAGGGGAAAACTGGTTATATGGTCAAGAAAATATAGAGGTTGTAAATAATTTTAATTATCTAGGTGTCACATTGAATTATACAGGCAATTTCAACTTAAATACTCAAACTTTATATGGTAAAGGTTTAAAAGCCCTAAATAATCTAGTGGCAAATTTGACAAAATATGAAACAAAACCAAAAATAGCCTTACAGTTGTTTGACTCTTTTGTTGGTTCTATTTTAATGTATGCAAGTGAAGTATGGGGTTTTTGTAAGTCAAAAAAGTTAGAAAATATTCATATGAAATTTTGTAAAACTATTATTGGTGTTAGAAAATCTAATAGTAATGTAGCTGTGTACGGAGAACTTGGAAGATATCCGCTGTATATAAACAGATATGTTCGAATTGTAAAATTTTGGTTTAAGATAATAAGTTCAGGTAATATTATTATAAATTCAATTGTTAATTCGTGTATATCTGATATCGGCATAGGGTATACAAACTGGTTTGCAAATATACGAAGTCTTTTAGAAAGATATGGCTTTTTGGAGGTATGGTTAAACCCTTTAGGTGTAAATCAGAATCATTTTATTGTTGTTTTTAAACAGAGATTGGTAGATGAATATGTACAAGAATGGAGAGCTAGTATAAATTCTAATGATGTATTATTTTTGTATAAATCGGTTAAGGACAGTTTTGGAATGACACCTTATTTAGAAAATATTGTATCAAGAAGTCTTAGAATAGCTTTAACAAAACTGCGTATTTCAGCTCATAATCTTAGAATACAGACAGGTAGATATTTACGTGAAAGAGTTGATCGTAATTTAAGATATTGTTTAATTTGTAATACAAATGAAATTGAGGATGAGTTCCATTTTGTGTTTAAGTGTCCTGCATATGAAAATTTAAGAAATAAATATATTAAGAATTATTATAGAAATAGACAAAGTATGTTTAAGTTTGTTCAATTATTACGAAGTGATATAAATAAAGAAACAAAAATGCTTTGTCAATATATAAATGAAGCTTTCAAATTACGATACCAGATTATTAATGTTTAGATCATATGTATATGTAACTAAACCTACTTTAATGTTTGCCTTACAGGTCCAAACTAATGAAAAGTTTTTATTGTGTATAGGGTAGCATGTATTAGCCATCATGTTTTCATTCATGTGTCATTGTTTATTTAGTTTCGTCCATCCACTTAATATCATGTTAACTTTCATGTCATCTGTACTTTTCATGCCATTATATGTATGCTTGTATATATGTTAATCACGAGAAACTTGTAGTTTAAGTGATAAATAAACGTTCTTCTTCTTCTTCTTCTTCTTCTTCTTCTTCTATTACGCAATACATTGCATGACCAGTTCCAACAGGAATGGCACGCGGCTGTGACTCATATGTCTAAACTTGATTAGTATAACATATTCAAAATTTCATTTAAATATGAAACATATTTAGATTTAATAGAAAATGACTTTCTGAGAAAGCTATTTACATGTTTCAGGATGTCTTCTCATAGTCTTGCTATTGAAACTGGTCGATACATTGGTACAGATAGAGCAAACAGATATTGTCAACAGTGCCAATCAAACATGATAGAAACAGAATATCATTTTTTAATGATTTGTCAAAAATATAGATGTTTACGTACAAAATACTTAACAAAATTGTCATAGCCAAATCTGAGAAAATTCGATAGTTATATGGCATCGCAAAATAAAAGTCTTCTCCTTAACATTTGTAAGTTTCTAAAGGAGGCATATAAAATGAGAATTTAACTTAATGTGGATATAATATTGTCTTATTAAGAATACCATATTTTTCACATGTTTGCACTTATGTATATAATATATATGTTTCAGAGTTCTTAAAGCGACTGCACTCCAGATGGACAAGTTACGCTAAAAAAAGAAAATTTTCAATTTCAAGAAAACAATTGTCATTACTGTATCGGGCTTGTATTATGATAATGTGACATTTTTCAACAAAGACTATTAAATGTGTTGTTTTGCTTACTTTTATTGTAGAAAATATCACCCGTGACTAACGGGGTGGGCTCTTTGGATATCAATATTTTTAACTCGCTCAAACACTGACTCCTTAGGTGTGGTTAGCCGCTGTAAATTTTGTCGCAAGATCCGAGTTCAAAACCTGGCTCGTGTAATATTTTTTCTACCTTTTTTTTAGCTTTTACACAAAGAAAATAATCTTGAGCTACATTGTATATATTGTTTCCAAATATTTCTACTTAACCATAGACATGTCAGATGTCGATATTGCTAATAAAGATTTTTGTTGTTGTTGTTGTTGTTGTTCAAATCGCATAAATGTTCATGTATGCCAATTACCTATTATCAAGATTATGACAATACATGCGAGGTAATAATGCTTTATAAACCGTGAAAACATAATTTCTTTACATATTTGAGATTGATCGTCGCACGCCGCCTTTTTTAGTAGTTCTATTTTATTATAATTCGCTAATGTGTTTTTCGCTTTCCTGCTTAAATAGTCAGTGCGCATTTAATCTCATATTTTGTATTTCACATAACAAATTATCTTTCCGACATACATTAATATACAAAATATACACGCATGATTTCGAATTCGTCTGCTATGTGCATTCCTTCGTAAGATTTTTCCGACGTTACGGAAATGATCGGAACTGCTCGCCAATTTCCGAACGATATGAAAAAATGTGTATTAAATGAAAACAATTCGAAAACAGACAATCTAATTATTTTAGGATATGTAAAATATATATATATATATATATATATATATAAAATGAAAATAATGACACTATATGAGTTAGATATATGAGAATAGAAAACTCATATAGTGTCATTATTTTCATTTTTTTTATAATTTACTTATTCCGGCATATCGTTTAACATTTTTCTTATATATATATATATATATATATATATATATATATATATATATATATATATATATATTAAAACCTTAATTATTGTGCTTTATGAATCCGTTTGCACAGGTACAAAAACTTATTTCTTTGACTGGATATTTGACTTAGAAAATGATCATCTTCGCCCGTTTGTTCTTTATTTCATATAAAAATACAACTTACTTGCAAAAACACCCAAACACACTAATTCTTTTTCAAAATATTTTAAAGTCATTTATATATTTGTAAAGTCAAGATATTTAACTTTTAAAAACCGATTGCACAGCGAATTTATCTTTTATAGTGTTTTCACAGTTTTAAAAAAGGTGAAAGTGTCCTTCTATGTTCGTTATGATTTTTTAGCCGTGAGTGCGCTGTGGCGATGGTTCTAATAGAAATAATTTTGAGAGCCGGACTTCTGAACGAAAAACGCAGTTACTGTATTGTATTTTGCCTGACAGAATTAATTGTACCCGTGTCATTTGTTATGATTGAGTGTTATCGTTTACAACAACTTTCTTTATGAAACATGTACAGGTTGTTCAATTAAAAGTCTTTTTTGAATAAAAGAAAAACAGTCTCTTACATGATGATCCTCCGCCCATGTTTACTCCTTATAGCTGTTTCACATATTAAGCTATTCCTTGCGCATATGTTTGTATCCTGCCTAACGTGTCATATAACGGTATAGGGCTGTTCGGTTATCCATGCTCATAGCAAGGATAGTGTTAGATTCATGCATCACGGGTGATAAAGTGTATTGCGCATCGAACATAAAAAGATATTTGGAGGAAAAACCTAAATTGTTGACAATATACATTGTGTAATGATAACATAATTCAGGGTCCCTGATCACTTTTGACTTATCAATTACTCTTACCACTTACAATGCTAAGAAAGATGTCTCTCTGAGAAGTGGATAATACTTGAACAAAACGCATTCTTGACGCTGCTCTTCAAATCAAAATTAAGGGTTATAAATACATACAATGTATATCGATATAATTACAAAAAAAGAGAAGAAACGCTAAACTTACAACTTTTAAAGGTGCACTCCCTACATCTAGCATATTGTATTTCCGAAACAGAGATGATGTTTTCAATGGATGTATAATGATAAATAGATACAATTTCAAAGAAGAACCTATGGCGTATGTATAATGATAAATAAATACAATTTAAAAGAAGATGCCATCATTTTACCACAGTTAATCAATATAGAGGCTTTCTGTAACAAATCGCATCCATCCATTAATTGTACAACAATACATAGATTTTTGAATGAACTACGGTACTGCAGTATATTCTAAACTGCTTATGTTATCGATAATGACTGGGAATGCATAGCGGACACTTTTAGGTTAAAAGATTAGGTTATACTTCCAAAGATTCTATCATTTATGTTTTGGAGGTTATTTAGTTTGACTTCAGTTATAGGATATTTCCCTTTTAGAAGAAATGATAAGACTACCTAAGAAAGCCATTTATAGAAAACAGCAAAACTATATAAATCATAAGTGAACCAGTTTATCATTTCCATATATCGAACAAACTTAAAAGAATATGGGATATTAAGGGCGTTTGCAACAGTTTCCTATATGTTTAAAGGGCCAACAATTTCCATTTCATAGGATTTCAAACTTTTCATGCATACTGAGAATCGAGCTTGAAACAAAAATCTGAAATTAGAATCATATGTCACTAAACTTGATTTTTAATAATCTGTCCCAATAAATCGGAAAATATAACAAAATTTTGTATTCAAGGGCAGCCAGTTCAATATTTGCATTTTTTGATGAACGCACACTTTTCATTTTAGTAATGGAATACAGGTTTTGAAATGCTTGTAGTACGACACTAAAATTACATTCAATGTTTTCAAAATTTCTGATGTCAATCGAAACTGGAAATGAATATGCTGTTCTTTTTGTGTTAATATCACGCAATTTACATTTTAAGGAAAATAATTATATCATACGATACCTGTTATTTTCATTTTCGGGAACTTGTGACATATTGGTTTGAATCTCAAACGTACCTAAAATAAAATAATTTTGGATAAAGTGTAACTAGCAATTTCACTATTACATCGGATTAACAATCTTCTTTACAAGGTTTGACTATTTGTTTTGTTAGGTATTTTTAATTGATACTAGTTCTCATAATGATTAAGTTTTTATTAGCAAACTGTAATAAAAAATACTGCAAGGTTTTTCCTGTTCTCACAACAGAGTTAATAAGTTTAACACGATACCCCTAAAATGCCTAGAGGCAGTACTTTCTAAGTCATTGGAACCGATATTAGCTCTCAGTGATTGGGATATAATTGCCAGCGTGACATTATTACATGTTTCACGGAAATGCGGTTAGTGAAATAGATTCTTACCAGTGCGAATGTGATATTTACATTTGCAAATCTTACAACCGTCAAGTGATAATGGCCGAAATACATTCTTTTACATCAAGTTAATATGTGTAAGTTTGCCTCGGATAATGGAAGTAAACTATCTACGCAGCAGACCCTAAGAACGACATGAAACTGTTTAGTTGTGATAAGAATATTTACCAACAATACTGTTTTGTTTTTTTCTGTATCTTTTGCATTTGAACTTATTGTATGCTAACAGTACTGCTTAAGGTGGAAGCATACTATTAAAACATTATCTAGCCAACCTTAGTGTTTGGTACCAACTGAAACAACTAATATTTCTGATTCAGAACTATATTTTATTTGACGTTATTCATGCACAAAACGTTACCACGACGTCGCAAACATGACAATGTCGCGCTATTTTTACGTCTGTTGTAAGGAGACAATTTTTGTCTTATCCTTAATGTACAGAGATCATGTGTTGACGTAAAGCAATAAAATTGCTATCAAAATAAAGCAATTAAAATTGCCGCCTACACGGTTACTTAATCTAAATGACTTTGCGTTTATGCTGTGCAAAAGACACTGAAAAAACAACATT
The DNA here is from genome assembly GCA_022818135.1 of Saxidomus purpurata. Taxonomy (NCBI): domain Eukaryota; kingdom Metazoa; phylum Mollusca; class Bivalvia; order Venerida; family Veneridae; genus Saxidomus; species Saxidomus purpurata. The sequence continues at coordinate 43,083,064 of JAFMSR010000006.1, forward strand.
TTCTTTTTCTCAATTTATCCACAAAAAATAGCTTCGCTCGAAATTTAAAAACAATCTGTCCGTAATTCTTTTGCCAAAATTATTTTTTTTTTACTAAAATGTGTTTTAAATATACGCCAAAAATAAGAAACTTTTACCGTTTCGTATTTTATAAGCAGGCGTTTATATTTTGACAAATAGGCGTTTTTTCGACGTTGCCGTTTGAAAGTGTTGGGCTCTTTTGGTCTGGCTTCCCTTTTATTTTTTTTTTTTTGTACGGGGCATTTTAAATTTATTATATGTACTAATAATCACCGAGTTACAAAAGTCTTATTACTAATGCTGATTCATAACATATACATCTAATAGCTCGGGTTACAAAATACCGACTGTCTCTATTATAATACAAGACAATTTGAAAACGGGGATATTGGTAACTATGCGTAATTCTTGTTTAACTGGAAAACGGGTTCATTATTACATTTAACTTTTTTCATATTTATCGGGTTCTATACTCCTGCATGTCAAAATACGATCGTTTTATATACTAACCTATAACAAAGTGATAATAAATATAGTTACACTTTATTTTGGCGAGTGTCCTTTTTTCAGGCAATTAAAAATTCTCGATATTTCTGTAGTATTTGGATGTACTTGTTTGTACACCTGTCTCTGTGGCCTAGTGGTTTAGCGTAATAACTTGTAATCACTAAACCTATAACTGTTCAAACCCCTCTATACCGATGTGACACGTAATGTGAGAAAGCTGGATCAAAAAGTGGTTCTTCCAAGAAACGATGACTATGTTAACTGATGAACGGTGTTGAACCCGCACCCTCTAAACTTAGTAATTATAAAGTTTTTGCAGTTAAATGCGTTTCATCATTTTTCTCTGTACGCTGTCGTTTGGGTATGTTTAACAGTGTGTCTGTACAGTATATCAAATACGAAAATTAACCTGTGTTTAAAAGACCCAAAATACAGAAAACTACTTTCACAAAATGAAATGAGATTAACGTATTGACATTGCATGAGGTCAAAAAAATAAAATAAAAATGATATCAAACAGGGAATGCCACGTACCAAAAACGCAGCCTCCCCAAAACGAGCCCCACAGCACCCAGAAGTGCACACCACCAACACACACACACATACACAAACAACACACACACACACACACACAATCATGTACACACACACACATACACCACCAACACACACCAGCATACAAAGCAAACACACGAGGACAAAACGAAGGAACACAGTGGGGCACCGCCTTGGAACGGTCAGTGGCAAAAACACCACTGGGGGCAAACCGTTCACCCAACCTCACTCTTACCCCCACCATGTTCCAAAGTCACAGGACAGTGTAAATAAAAGTAATCCCTGCTAGGTGAATCTCTAACACACGCAATGGAAACAAAAGGCATGGTATGTAAAACACAAAAATGCTCGTGTATAAATATATAAAAATATATACAAAAAATATATACAAAGTTTAATGTTGATGAAACAACTAGTTCTCTGTTAAGTACCCTCTGCACCATCTGCACGTCGTGTAGTATTTTGTAACCCCCAAAAAACAATTTTGGTTTGGTGCTGAGCGTATCAAATACTTCGTGTAGACTCGGATTCGCCGCTGCACAAAATAGCAGAAGGTATCCGTAAACCGTGGATCTGGTTTACAGAATTTAACTTAACTATGGTTTGCTCTTGCCAACGAACATATTTGATAAAAGACTGTTGACAGACTGTAAAAATTATTGCCTAGCTTAACATAGTTTATACTTTTTTATACTTTTTCCTATGAACATGTTTCCTGTCAGGCCAATGTGTTGAATTGGCCATGTTTGTATTTTAGGTCATAAATTAGAGCTATGTGCTTGACCATGTAGTAATTGAAATTGCTTTGCACGTGGTACTTTCCTACATGTCAGTCATAATTAAATGTGCAACGAAAATATCTACTCTCAATGCGGTTTTTTTTTTTCATGAGAATTTACCTTAATGTAACGGCGGACAGGCCATTACAGTTGATGAAATAATTTTATAATGTATTAAAAGGTACCTCGATATAAAAACGTGTCAATTTGCTACCCAAGGAAATTTAAATGTCAATGTATATGAAGTTCAATGGAAAGAAAATTGTGATAAGTCATTAAACTGTATAGTTAACGGGGCCGGGTTCGCGCCGTTTACGGGGATCCTCCAAAGTCACAAGTGATACGCTTACATTAGAATGTCTGTTCTGATCACCGAATATTTGTCCTCATGAGAATTTTGGTTTCGGGATGAGTATCCCCAGCATGCGCAGTTAATTTCCGAATAAAACACGAATTGCCGTACAAAAGTGCGTAGAGGTGCTGCAGTACAGTATCATTATAAGCTAGAAACCTATCAATGATTTGCTGCACTGAATTCATCCAAAATATGTTACGGTGTTTAAATTCGCTGGCTGTTTCTTATCACGTAGTTGTTACTACTGCAGTTGCTGCTACTACTACTTCTGTTGCATCGTTACTATTACTACTGCTGCTGCAACAATAGTAATCTATAATTACAAAAACTTTTCCGATGTCAATCCATTCTACCTACATGAATTTTAGTCATGTATAGTCTGATTCGGGCTTTCAGGCATCGGTTTGTTTTCTTTCATTTCATCACTATCATTAAATAAAATATGAATATAATTTAAACAGAACAGTTATATAATTCTATTTTACAGAAAGTGAGCTTTTTGCGGGATGATTGCACATGTCTGCCACATATAGCCAAAGTGCGCGTGATCTTTATGAGGTGATTTTCAATGCATGAAGCACACGATGAGCTTTATGCGGCGCACGCCACATGCACACTGCTTCTCTAAATGTTCAACTGATGGCAGCGTCGAAAAAAATATAAAAGTTAGAACATCTTAAAAAAGAATCAAAACCGTTCAGAATAACATTTTAAAAAAGAATCAAAACCTTTCAGAATAACATGTGAGAAATTGCCGAGTTCGCACAAATTTTAGAATGTTTCGCCCTGAAAAGCATTGATTACAGGACTTATAACAAAAATATGGAAACATAAAATGATTTTATATTATACTAAAAAAACGATGAACTTGATAGTGTTCTCGGCTCGGAAGAGGCCATGTATAAAAGGCAGTGCTTGGTAATGATCAGTTTTGGTCTGAGCTCTATATGTTGAAATAGTGCCCCAACCCGAATGACATTGAAGTAGTAATTACAGTAGAATGAAAGTAACTTAATCAACAGCAAGTGTTAATTTATGTTAGTTTATTAGTTTATTTACGTCTCACCCAATACATGTACATAGTGAAAAAATCATAAATAAGACATACAACATGCATTGGCCATTCTATCACAGAATTACAAGAGACTACATGTATTCATAACATCAAACTGATTATATACACTGATTAAAGGCTAGATTACCATCGCTTATCACATATTAAGAACTGCCATAAAATTAATGACAGTAAACACTGATGAGAGAAAGCTGGCACTAATGTGCATAAGTAAAAATGTTTTTAAGAGACCAAATATCAACCCTGATCAGATCAGAGATGAACAGATAAGCAATGATTACCTAAGCTGAACAACAATGCAGTCTAATGGTTCGGTAACACATATTTGCAGCACCGTCCGTTTCGCGACTCGCAGTTCAGAATTCACAGCAACAGGTTTATTCTTCGTTGTATTTCTTTGAACTGTGCGCTGTATTTCTTATTATATATTTCAATATAGAGGTGACTCTTACAACACTTTTTTATTAGCATACAACAAATAAAAATAACAAATTGCATTTGAACGAAGCTTCTTGATTTTTGAAAAGCTTTTTCTGAATTTATCAGTGTCTTTTTGCACAGCATAAACGCAAAGTAATTTAGATTAAATTACCGTGTAGGCAATTTTAATAGTTTTATTTTGATACCAATTTTATTGCTTTACGTCAACAAAATGATCTCTGTACACTAAGTATAAGACAAATTTTGTCTCCGTACATGGGACGTAAATTTTGCGCGACATGGTCTTGTTTGCGACAAAATGGTAACGTTATGTACATAAATAACGTCGAATAAAATATAGATCTGATTCAGAAATATCGTCAAGTTTCAGATGGTACCAAACACTAAGGTTGGCTAGATATTTTTTTATAGTATGCTTTCACCTTAAACCTCGTCTGTTGTCAATATTTCCTTCTTCTGCAATATGAAATAGGTTTGATTCTTTATCTTGTTTTTATGTCTTCAAAGACACTGCAATAATATTTGAAACGGCTTCTCCACCACATTCTAACATTGTTTTCTATCATGTGGTAAGTAAATTTGAAGAAAAAAAATCTTCTGGCACAAAGTTACCGAAAATAACGCACCAAAACTATGTTAAGTTGTTAAGATAAAAAATCTGATTTAGCAATCGATGTTAAAGCTGTATGTTTATGAACACCAACGGACACAAAGACACGGGATGATATTAATTTATACATCATTATATATCATGTGTTGTACTTTTTGTTATATTATGATACTTCATTTTTATCGGAAACTTTCTGCGTTTTCACAATCCGGTTTAAACCAACCATTTTCTATAATGAACAAAAATTAATTATCATGCATATATTTAACAAATGATCATAATAATACATTCTAGCATAAAATGTGCTGTTTTTGCCTATTTTGCCGGTGTTTTAACAGGAGGATAAACGTGTGTTAACAGGGAGATTCACGCGCCTTTATAACCCGTTTTCATTTATGCTCATTACAGGGCCATTGTAAACAATGATCCTGTCTCCCAAGTCTTTCATCAAGTACGGCGTCAACAGTACCGGGCTTAAAAACTGCTGGTGACCTCATAAATATTACATCTGCAGAAACCCTCGGGATATGTTGGTGCCCTCGCCCTAACGGGCTCGGGCACCAACCATCCCTCGGGATTCTGCAGATGTTATAACACGAAAAAACGTGCGTCAACCCTACATTAATGTGTGTCATATTGTCCAGCAATTTGACGTTATAATAGTTCAAATGTATTCGAAGTTACGTCATGTCCGTCTGTGGTGGCATTCGCCAAAACTTTATCTTATAATGATTATATAAGTGCATTGTTGTGATAACGCGTTGTTGTTGAATTTTCCAATCTTAAACTTCGTGTCAAATACTTTGCACTTCCATAAACTGTTGTTTTGAAACGAGGTCTTTTTACAGACTTTGTAGGTGCGAACCTATTATTCCCAGTTGCAGTATCAAATACCGTAAATGTCTCAGATTTTGTGGATTACAAAATGAAAAGGATACATATACAATAGCAAAAATACTTATTCAGATTACAATAGAATAAGGAAAGAGAAACATTAGTTCAGAAATACCTTTAATACTGATCGTGTATCGTATAACGCGCGAATCGTATGTCTTGTGGTGGGGTATAGTTCTAGATCGCTCATCGTGTATGAATTGTTCGTGTAACGTGCTGATATCACGCTTATACCGTGCGTGTACAATGTATTGTACGCTCCACGTGACAACTGTTGCGTTCCGATTACTATATAAGTTTGAATTTATACTGTTCTATACAAGTAAATATGCGTTTGTTATGTTATACTATTCGATAACTTTCAAGTATAAATTGTATATGAATTACATGTGCAAGTAACTTGTCCTAAATTGGTTACATACGAGTATATATATACTGCCTTTAAGCATTGTGAGCACAAACCCTACCCATATAAAAGATAGGTATTCTTTAATTCGCATGATACTGTGATAGTTTCGATATGGGTGTATTGCACTTTACCATATTTAAAATAAAGTTACGTGCTAAAAATGTTCAATCAAAATAATTTGATAAAAAATTCTGTATGAATAAAAGGTGGAAGCTTGTCTTTTTGCTGAATGACATGAGCCCAGAGCCCGAACCCCTTGATGTAACATTCGTGCTAATGTGACCAACCATTTGTCCGTCCATTTGTTCTTCTGTCTGTAAGTGTGGCTAAAGGTTAATTGTCCTGTTACAGTATGCTAAGCCTTAATCTTCTCTGCATCAACTTTTCTCATGGGATTCAACACTGATAAAACAGAAAAGAGACGAATCTGCATGCAAGCTTTAAAAAAAGATTTATATCCCAAACCATTTTTGGTTCTAATGAGAGCTTATAGTGCCATCATGACTATCTTGTTATGTTCATGCATGCTACCTATGCGGCATAACCTATTGGATACTTTTTTAAGCAGCCGACATGTTTTCAATGAAAATTAGTATTGTTATATTTCTATTTTTACCTTAAAGCACTTTTGAATTAATCCATACTTGTAATTACCATATACCATTGCATAAACTGAAATAACAAAATTCTTAACACATGTATATCGGGGCATTTTGTAAAGATCTTTGCTTACAGATATATCCCGAGTAGCCAATGCTTTTTTACCACTGTTCTTACTTCGTCATGTGTACAATTGCTACACAAGACTTTGCCTTCAAAATCCATGATCAAAACTTCAAAGGATTGTCCATTAGGAAGTTACCATTGACCTTTAAATGCCCCTGCAATTGAAAGAATGGCAATTTTTCAATAAACTGTTACCCCCGTCAATCCGTACTTGCGTAAATGTTTGTTTCAGATTAATAACTTCTTAAAAGTTGCATGAATTTTATTCAGATTTTATCTGTAAGTTTATGAACATACAATACCGGTCAAATTCAATTTGTAAAGCCTCTTTTTGACTACATTTTCAGTTTGGTTACAACCCAACATTCTTTACAGACATTACGGCCCGTTTTTCAACCTAAATGCCCCGTAATACACTTTCAAACGGCAACGTCGGGACACATTTCTTGTTTTCAAATAATTTCACATGTATTCTACCCAGATTATTTATAAGCATTGTGTTAAATCAAAACCAAGTCACTAAACAACAGTTTCCATTCAATTTATCAAATGTTATCAGCAGTATTTTATTTAGAATTGAAAAAGTATGTTGGTGAGTTATCACCAAATGTTGGAAATATTGATGTGTCAACATACATCGCCGAAAAAGGGCGCCTGCTATTTGGCTTATTTCCTTACTGTGATTTAAAACCATTACTTACTGAGATAAGATTGATTTAGTTTTACATAATTTTACCAGTATAGTATATACCTGACCATCAACCAATGCTGTGTCACCTGGCAGGCATTAGTCAAAGAGGGGATAATATTCATAAAAAGTATTCAAAGACAACTTAAAAATGTATCCAGACAGAAATGACTAGGTTGTCGCGAGATACTTTTTACCAGGCATCAAAGTAAAAGTGTATCTTACTAAGTGATATCCCAGTAGGTTTGAGGGTTCAGAGCTCAACCGGAAGTAAGGTGGGCGATATTGGGCCGGACATCTACTTTTAAGTACCTGTGGCAGACATAGACCTCTAATATTTTCCGTAGGTATTCATGTTTTTTCTTTGTATCGTTTTCCAGTTGACGGAATTTCTGCTGAAGAGATTGTGTATGACGTGGTGGCTGCTGCTTTTTTGTGCTAAAAAGGACGACCAGAATTATGGTATGTAAGGTATATTACTTAGAATGCAGCATTTAATTTTCTCACTGCGGTTACAAAAACATATACACATAAGATAGAGCATTCTGTTCTAATGGAATTAAAAGTTAGGATAAACGTTAGGATATGTCATAGAATCAAAATTGCTCTATACCTAGGTAAAATAACTTGATTAAAGCTACAATAAGAGCACATTCTACTTGAATCGCATTTGATTTGTTGTCATCATTTATAGAGAGCATCAGCTTGCAGCCTTCGCTTTGTGTTCCGGGATCTTAGATAGTTGCATTACATGATTGATACGTGTTTTGCACAGAATTTCTGTTCTAGCGAAGTCTTAAGCGTACAAAATAACAAACAATTTTCGTTCGTCAAATGAGGGGCAGGTATTGTCTGCTAACGAAAAGTTATAACGTTTGTTTATAAATCATAAATGAATTATCATTTAATCATCTTTTTTTAGTTTGATTTTTGTTTTTTGGCTGACTTATAAATTTATTTCTACTACATACTATATCCTAACTTCATCAATAAGTTTAAGTTAATTCGTTACTCTATTTAAAATAAAAGAGAAAGCAAAGAAAAAGCGTGGCGTGGAAGTTTTCTCTTTCAAACAAAAACACTTTTACGGTGCGTTTTGTGTATACACCATTGATAACCTGTAAATAATTTTATAATTCAAACAAAATAATAAAGAATTTATAAGTGAATTTCAATAAAACCTGTTGAGGAGAGAATTTACAAATACGCTTATGTTTTCTGTTTAGTTCTTTAATGGTATTGTTTGTAACTACATGCTAATAATTGCAATTATATAAATTAAATATTGTTTAAACTGAGACATTTTGAAATATGTCAAAGTGTTTTCAAAATCGAAAGCAATTAAAATAATAGAAATGACAAGTACAGCGTGAGAGTTGTTTTGGTAACTCCTAAGCTCTTTCGGCTAAATACACATCAATCAAATGATATTTTTAAATGATGTTTCCATCTAATAAATAAAGCGAATGTTAAAGAAAAATTAGCACAATTAATCTAAAGAAGGTAAAGAATGCTTATGGTTAGAACAACTGGCTTGTACTAATTTTCTTCGTATCATTTAAGATTTCAACCACAATAAATACGAGAACATATTGAAATACGGGCTAATAATAGATTTGATAAAAATCTCGAAACGTGCTATCATAACACTGAAAGAACGAATGAAAAAACATTCAGAAATGACTTCTTCAGCTTATGCATATAGATTTGAAAGGTAGTTTTCTTTTACTATGTCAAACTGTAGGTGACAAATTGGCAAACCTAGCAAATGAAGTTTCTGTGAAATATCATAAAAGATGGCGCAGTAGTTAAAAGAAAGCAATGAAATAAAAGCGGTGTCAAAAACGGTGTACGGGCAGATTTTATTCATTTATAATCCTACTTTTAAAAGGTAACGTGTATATAAATCATTAAACATATCAACTTTTTGAGTATGTCGATGTTTCCAAAAATAATTAAAAACAAAATGAAATAATTATCGTAGCTTATGAACTGTCGTCATAGTACAGCAGCGCAGTCGTTTTTTCTTCTTCTGGCTTCAGGTATACAAATCTGTATCAATATAAGAATGTCTTATATCTAATTTTAACCAACAGTTTAAAATTCCAATGACATAATTTAGTAGAATATCTTAAGAACATCTTCATAATGTTTAAAAGATATTGAGGCAGAAGAAAGAAAATACCGCTGCGAATGCAGTTTTATTTCAGTTATTATACTTGCACTCAAGTTTGTATTAAAACTATAAATTGTTTCACAGATAATTATAATTTGTAAATCATGCCCCATATACACAACAGAATGAAACCGGCTGAATTCCTATTTACTGAAAACTTAAGATTTTGTAACAAGGTTACATCTGGCTCGGTGACTGCAAGCTTGCATTGCTTAGTTTTACACATGAACCTAATCTCGTCAAACAGCAAATAATAAATAAACTGACCTAATTGTTTACTTTCTAACATTTGACTAACGGACAAATACATTTCCACCTTCACGCTCTTTCCTGACGTTTCTGGCAATAGTGTAGATTTTGGAGTTCATTGTGTACGTTATGTAGCGCTTTTACCCGAAATCGCCAACATTTAAAAGATAGACATTATTTTATTGTCTTTTGATGATCGACCTATTTTTCAGTTGAATAGTCAAACAAAATAGGAAACTAAACTGTGTGAAACCCTATCAAAAGCAAAATAATTTTGCTGCATCACTAAGCAGTATATCTCCAATTGAAAGATAACACTTTGACTTTCTATTGTTGCTATACTATTTGTTTATTTTAAAATTGGAATAAAAACAAATTTAATATCCTTTTTAGCATTCTCTATCTTCTAAAACCAACATCTATGCATTGTGACTAGCCTACTGGCAGTTTATAGTTTTGCATGTAGAAATGCAATATTAATTTTCAACATACCTGAAAAAGAAGCGTTCGTGGGAGGTTATAGCAATCCTGTATATGAGTTGTCGTTCGTTGTAATGAATTACTTTCATCAGCATATTTTCTTAAACTAATGGACTTAAATACGACAGCATTTCATTGGAAAGTTCCTTAGGGATCTCTTACATTTGCGAAAACGGTGCAGTCACGCTGAACTTCTTGAATGCCGTACGAGCCAATGATAGACAAAACTCTTAGACAAATCACCTTTTGTAGCTGTCCAATTTTAAGCGACTTCGCCGACATCTCCATTGGTTTATCAAGCTATTGTTCCGCTGCGCCCAATGGCCACCGACTTAAAAAAAAGAAAACATTTAAACGACATATATGTTTTTTAACCAGTGGAAAAACTCAACCAAGCTCGAACAAAATGATCATTTGATGGTCCTTTTGAAAACTTGCTAAAACCGTTTGCGTCCGTTGTCCAAAATTGCATATAGTGCAAACAAATATATTTTTGTGTGACAACTCTTTCACTATAAACCTGCTGACGGAACTATTTCATACAATTATAACTAAGATGATTACCTATCAAGAACTTTTAAAACTATATAAAATCGTTCAGCGTAACCACCGGGGAATTTCAACCGTAATAAGGAATTGTAATCGGACGTACTTAGTTCATGTTTTTTTATCACATTCATACCTCTATATCATTCGTAAATCATGCATATCTTTTATCACAGGTGAACTTTATAGGGTCACCAAGTGATATATTTCATCCTACCGTGATGATAAATAGTCTAGACTATGATGATTCATTGAAACTGATCTGGCATTTTCTAAATTAAATATTTTGCCATTGGCACCGCCATTTGAAAGATGATAAGTTTTGCTCGTTTTTTAAAGGATGTGTTTTCCTAATAAACCAAAACCTTTCGATTATTTGAATATCAAAAGTTTTTTTTCACATAATATTCTGGAGTTAGAAAAACTAACATGTCGACTTAATTGCATACTACAATATGTATCCAATATTAGTTTTTGTTGCTGTTCTGTGCATGTTTTGTTTGCTTTTTTTGCATCAAGTAACTTTGAATAGGCACTATGGGAATAATTGGTTTACCTATTGATAAATCACGAATGGTGCGTTTGTTTTCAGGAGAAAGATAAATTGAATACTTGTTTACAGCAAATGAACCATATTCTCAATGATTCTACGGTAAGTCTGCTAGCAAGTTCATAATACAACTAGTCATGATACACCTTTGTACAGAGTAAATGCAGCTATAAAGAACCTTGGTAAATTACAGTCATACCGACATTGACATAACATCAAATCTCAAGGAAAATGTCTACAATTTAACAAAAGATAGATAGTTTGCATAGCCATGAATTAAAAGCATTTACCCCTTGAAAGAAATTATTACACGATAATTTGTCCGTCTATTCATCTGTCTGAATGCTGAATTACGGTATTTAACTGTTGATAAATGTCTATGATTTTCTTTGTACTGTGCTTAGAACTGAATTAGTATACGTCAGAACGACAAACCCAAAGTGTTTACAGCATTAGAAAAAGACAGTTGTTCTTTATTTTAGTTAACAAGAAAATACTGTATAGTCATTTAGATAGCAACAATTTTGGTCATGAGGTTTATCTAAAAATATAAGAGGTGTGCACGTTTTCATAGTGTTATCAGCCTGCTTGTAACATACCACTTTTTGTTTGCTGAAAAGCTTCAGTATATAAGTCAGAATTGACAAGATATATGACGCAAATGCATTTGGGTTTTGTGTACATATCTTATTCAACATTTCAGGGATTATCCGAAAATGACAGGACAAAACTACTTGCACTTGTTAAAGTAAGTATTGTGTTGCATGAATATTATTGTATCAAAATGTAACTTGACATAATGTTACAAGTCACGCCTATAAACTTGAACCAGATGATAACGATACACATACTTACGGACTAAAGTAAATTGCAAACCGTTTAAACTTAACAGTTTTAACATTTCAGTATAAGTGTTTCTTTCAATAAAAGTTAAATAATGATTGCCAAGAATTTCAGGTTCTTTAATTAGCAAGATACAAGAATATGGAACACCGTAGCTGTCTTATGTTAAGACATTTCAAGTTGTCTTCTTACCAGAGTGTCCTGTCTTGTTAAAATTGTTTTCTTTATTCTCAAATAGTTGTGATATTTTGTTAATGAACTGTAATATCTTCTTAAGTGTTGTGCTATCTTGTCCTGTGTCATGTTATTATGTATTTTTCACAATAAAATATTATCTTCTTATTCTGTTGTTATAGTATGTGAAACATACGTCCTATCTCGTCTAAATAACATGTTAACTTCTCTATGTGATATATTATCTTATCTAACTGACAAACTTTCTTGTCAGCTAGACAAAATAACATATCATGTATATTTGTTAACGAGGTATTTTGACAAGAAAGCACGTATGTTTCACATATTTAAAAACAAAATACGAAGTTATTATGTGAAAAAAAAACACATAATAACATGACACATGGACAAGATTGCACAACAGTTCATTAACAGGACATCACAACCGTTTGAGAAGATAGAAAACAATTTTAACAAGACAGGGTAATCAGTTATTAAGACAACTCGCCATGTCTTAAAATAAGACAGCTACGGTGTTCCATATATCAATATGACCATTTACCATCAATAGTCAAGGTTGTTGAGCCTCAAAATAGAATAAAACCGGACAAAATTCAGACAGAAATGAAACTTATGTTTTCTGAAAGTTCAATGGCTATAGTATCCATAAACACAAAAATCCCAAAAGTTCCCGCCAGGAAAACTCTGCAATCTAAGATTGCCGCAAAGATGGCCGCCGTACCTTTGAAAAATACCTTTTCACGTACAAGTGCTTACAAGTATCACATTTTCTATTTGTGACTGTATTAAAATGGTGCTAACTATCAATATTTTATCAAAATTAAAGAGCTTATGTCTTGTTATGATATAGTTACTATTTTTGTTAAAATATCAGGATTTTGTTTATGAAAAAATACCTATTTTTTACTTCTTTGCAAAATAATTATTTTCTGTTTCCATTCTGTAAAATATTAATAGCAAAAATGCCTGATAAAGGATATTACATGTTAAACAAATTCTATATGTGTAAATTTTGATTTGTTTCGGATAGTTCTGAAGCTATTAAAACAACAGTGGCTTGTACAAGAAGGTATACTGTGCAAGGTGGGAAGGGAAATGTTACAGGCAGTTCAATAACTCAAATGTATCTAATCCTAACAAATAACATTTAATCACATTATCCTAAAATGTGTGTTTAATTAATACTAAACTATGGAATTATTATTTATTTGCTAAATATATTGGAAGTAAGAACTTTCTAATGTCAATGCATATACATTCTAGGCCATCGTGCATATCAAGAGTGGTTATCTGTGTACAAACAACAACTTGAAGCTGTTGATGGGACTTCAAAAAATAATTATTATAAAATTCACTAAATATAGTTAGGTTGCTTTTAGTTTGCATTAGATTGTGCATAAAGCTAAGATATGTAACTCAATTATTTAAAGAGTGACTGCCCTTTGTTACAAAGGGCTCGACCCGTTATGTATTCAAATGTGCCTGTTTTTAATTAAAAAAACAAAATTTAATTTCCAATATATGGTGAAACAATTATATTTATAGACACCTTACAATATTTACCATGCTGTCGGAACCGTCAAAAACGTCAGCCATGCACAGTGTGACGTCATGCGTGATGTCATAAAATGACATATCGTCCTCAAAATATGAAGGTATTTCTCTACGTCGCCCACGACGTCATTTACATCAGTTATCAGTTAATATTAACAAATCTTTCAGGCATTAAACTTGCATCGTGGGCGAAGGGTGGAAAAGCTTTCAATAAATAAAAACAGAAAAAAACAGCATATAACTTCTGCAGTGAGTTTTTCGTTTTCGGTGTGTAACTCACGGGAAATGATGGTATTTTTTGCAAGGCCATTTTAAACGTCGAATCGGTGTGTACAAACGCATTTTGTACGCATGTAAATTTCAATAATTATGATATAAGACATTTATAATGTTTAAACAGACATTAAACATTATAAATGTCTTATGGCAGCAATAACATTTGGTCTTCAGCATGTTTGCAGTTTTTTCTCCATCGTAACAAAATCTCGACACTAGATATCAGCGCCTTGTTGGAAAACTTTCCCTCAAACTACCCTTCTTTCAAAATATATTTTCGTCAGCCGTCGGGTCTACGAAGAATTAAATTAAAATGTTGCGTTACAAAGGTGTCCTAATTGTATTCATGTCTCTCTGAACTGATTATATACGTATACTTGGCACTATTCATTAAAAGCTAGTTTTATGACTTGGATGTAAAGATCTGGCATTCAAGGCGTGATGACACATTATTAATTCATCCTCTATAACATGATAAAACACTAATTAATTTTTTGCCGTTATCTGCGTAAAATATGCAATTTTTTAGCCAATTTTGGGTCCTTTCAAATGTTTTGATTAATGATAGAGCGATCATTCCCGCGCGGAGATAAAACATGTGCAGATTGGTATTTAAATAATGCACGAGATTGTATCAATAAGATATCCTGGTGCGCAAATTTGAATTTATTCATTCGATTAATTCCTTTTAGTCAAAAGGTTGTCATCAATTATGACTATGCGAGAAAACTGACACGTAACAAACAATTTTTTTTCCGCATGTCAATATCGTTTCGTAAATTAATAGTCTGCACTTCTCTTAAAAACTGCTCAAGCGTATTCGCTTGATTATTTAGAGTGCTTTGATTAATGGTAAACATGCTAAAAAGATAAATGAAATAAGCCTTTATGTTATAGTTTGTGAAATACACAGAGAACTACATATTTGGATGATTCACCGAGGGTCTTTGTCAAATGAATACCTATTTCCAGCTATTTTCGATTAGGTTGAATTGCGACTTCAGGCATGATTTTTGGTTATTTTTATAGAAATCATTTTACTTTGATTATGAAGAATATCCGTGGCTTAATGAGTGGCTTTTGAAAAGTCAGTTAATATATAATCAAGGCAAACATTCAATTCTGAATCAATTCATTTATTCAAAGTCGGCTCAAAGTTGGCAGACTTTGAAATTTATTGATGCACGAAAACAGAAGTGTATGGCTCCATCCGACTTTTAAATACACGTGACAGAATGTCTTTATTATCGTCTTAGAGCCCCGAGAATGCATCAGTTGAAAGCAACCTCCAGGCACTAGAATTCATTTTCCTCACTCTTTTCAATTTTAAATACAATAACGTTTAGTATCCGATGTGTTTATATTTCTGAACACAATTCGTGCTGTTCACTAATAATTTAATTCCATTACTGCTTTGCATTCATTTCAAAATACATTTTGCTTACTATTCGTTTTTTACTTGCATTTAACAAAAAATGAAAAGCATTCCTACTAGAAGTAGACGTTTTATTATCGCAAGCCATTTTACTATTTGTTCCGAAAAAAGATATCTATCTAATTTCATAGAGATATCTTTCGTTTTAACAGCGATATCTCTTTCGCGTTGTCAGATGTGTTTGTTTCACAGAAAGATATCTCCTGAACATAAAGAGATATCTTGTAATGCAGTAGAGATATTTCTGAAATTGAAAGAGATATCCCTTAAAAGACAAGAGACATCTTTCAACAAATATTTATGAGATATATTTCTCAAAGCAAGAAATACAAACATGTAATAACTAATCCCCGTTGTTAATGTCGTACCCGGAATTGTTTATCCGGTGTCAGTGCATAACTTAGGCTAGTCACATTGCCCGATCGGGCTTCCAAAAGTCGTCTTCTTAAAAATGACATAAACAAACAAATCACACACTACTGTTCAGTAATGAGTTGATTAGATGACGCAAAGAGTAAGTCAAAATTTCAATAAATCGCGAATATGAATGACTTGATATTTTCACAGAAAGTTTTGAATGGTCTTGGAGATATAAATAATGACAATAGAGTGTAAATAAACTTATTTCATCAGAAGGTGACTCAAAGAAGTTTAAATATTGAGCAGAAACTTAGCATCATCATGATTTATTTCATGAATATAAGGCAACTATATAGTTAGATGTCTTGGATAGATTGATGAACGATAAGTTTTTATTGCATTAAAGGCACTTTTCACTACAATTATTTCAACCTTGTCCAGAGGGATGACTAAATCATTTCAAGCCGACATTTAGAATTCATTTAGAAACAATGTCCTTATGTAAAGATTTAAGGTGAGAACTAGAGATATATAACTAAGATATGTCACATTGAACATTGTCATCATCATGTGACAAACGATATTTGATTGACTTTGAACAATCGTTTACCACGATGTCACAGCATATTGCGCGACATATTTGGGGGAGAAGCTGAACGGTCAAGGTCATACTTTCGGCTTTAAGGCAAAATTATGACTTTTGTGAAGATTGTTCGGGTATGTACGTGCGTACGTCCGTCTATTCGTACGTTACATTTACTTTGTCCGGGATGTGGCTTTCTCGTGCAGTCAACGATTTCTAAATTAAGTTATATAATTGTTAACCGCAATAATTCTTTAATTTGTCCTAGAACATTATCTAGGCTGTAATCGAATTACATTGAAGTAAATTGAAATTAATTCCATAAATATTCACCATTACGAAACGGTAATTTGCTCGAAATTTTACTTTCAAATTCAATGTCATATTTACAACGGAATGGGTCCTACAATAACAATGTGTGTGTGTTATCCTGTTCTGCGGTTAACTCTTCGTTTTAAAGTAGTATAGGTACGTTCGAATAATAACCTAGACTAGCGTTTCTAGCCATTACTTGTGCACGCTGTGTTTTAGTATATCATTTTGGAGAAATTCACCGGAAACTGTGAGTAGCTTTAATATCTTAAGTGCTAATGGAACTTTAAATATGGTAGTATAATCATTTCAGGAGATGCAAGAGGCGTTACACAAGTCAAACACAGCTGGTCCGCCACAGAGCAGAGGATTCTTCAGTGGTAAATTTCGGTAGAAAATGCATCA
Source organism: Saxidomus purpurata (assembly GCA_022818135.1). NCBI lineage: Eukaryota > Metazoa > Mollusca > Bivalvia > Venerida > Veneridae > Saxidomus > Saxidomus purpurata. Next base: position 43,100,088 of record JAFMSR010000006.1, read on the forward strand.
CCTTGATTTATATATTAGTACATGAGCATACTTATGCCATTGATCAGTAATGTTATCAATATGTAATAGGGTGGTTCTGAGTTTAATATGTCCGAGATTATGAGGGTAACGTGGGGTAGAATATAGTACTAGTAAATTTTCCGCACGTATACATTGCACGGTTTAATATAATTTAGTCCGTTACTGAAGTTATAAATGTGAGTATACAAAACATGCAAAGGAAGCAACTTGTGACATGACTTGACTTGGATCAAATGGCTTAATGAAGTCTGGATACTTAGTCGATAATTACCAGAGGTTCCGACAGTGTCTTTTTAAGATCTTCAAATATGTGTTTATTACTCTGTGGTATATTTTCGTGATCCTTTTGGAAGAAGTTAGCAGTAATATGATGTCAGCCAATGGTCTGGTAATTTTATTGAAGTCAAGGATAAAAGGCAGTAGGATCCAAATACCAACAACGAAATACGTTTTTCTGGTTAAGAAGGTGTAAGACAGTCTAACTTAAGGCCTTATGCAAATACCTCGACCTTTTCATCTTTGTTCATCTCGGCCTCTTCCGCTAACTTTACCATAACCATGATAAATATAAGGCGGAGGACAAAATATCATGATTGGTAGGTTGTCTCTTCCTTTCTTCTTAATCTTTTTCTAGATGACCAATCATGTCATTTAATTGCATCAATCATTTCTGTCCTTTCACTACTTTCTTTCTGCTAAATGTTGCTGGTTGCTCGTTGTTTCTTTATCTAATTCTTGGAGTTCAGTTTCAGTCTTGAAGCGATCGTAATCTGTAATCATGTCATTTTTGTAAGCTGCATGATGTTTCACTTTTAGTCTCAGACCTTCATATAACATTCCCATCAACTGTTCGGCATTATCGCGGCTAAACCCTTTCAGTGTAATTGCCTGTGAGAATAGTTCCCCTAGTCTTGATATGTAAGATATTATTGACTCTTCAGGGTGCTGCCTGCATGAAGACAATTTGAAGATGTTTCCAAAAGTTCTTTACAATTTGTCGATAACCTGTTTTACACATATTCCTGTCCCGATTCTTCTTACATCACTCTCATTTTATTTCAATGCTCTTCTAATTCCTAGTAGTATTTGTTCTTCACTGAATACTTTCTCTACTTCCCATGCTTCTACATCAAATTTGAATGTAGGCCAGCTGACACCTCCCTTGTTTTCTTCTCAATAGAAACTTGGTAGTCTAGGGAAACGATACATACCCTACGTATCTGATTATACTTCTTGTTGTACTTGTGGTTGTACTTGTGGCTGAACTCTTAAGTCTGTAGAAGTATATTGTTTATAGCCTGTTGTGAGTGTACGTTTCAGAAAATTATATACTTCCGTTCGTGTGAGTTTTGTTCACTTACTGCTTTTTTTCATCTACCTGGAAAGCCTTAGCTTGGACTTTATCTTCACAAGGTCATCCGAGTTCTCCACACCAAGCTGTGTTGTAAAGTTTGTAGCAGTGACTCCACGTTACGTCTGAAATACTGTGCATGGCTATATTTCACAACACGCTTATTCAGCTACGTGGTTTACCACTAAGTAATCAACACTACGTGTCTATATAAGGTGAAGAGTTAACCACCGGTCTGACAGCGCTAGTATTTCAAAACTCCATGTTTACGGTTGGTCAGTACCTTTCATCAGTTAAATTAAAATTTGTCACATTTGTTTAAAATTTGGTACATGCGTATATCATGCCCATCTGCGTTGCATGGTAACATTTTTATTCACACGACGTCACGTGATGTCATTTTACAACCTTAGTTGACCTTAGTAACCTTGACCCTAGTGACCTTGACCCTAGTGACCGATAGCTTCCTCTCCACGCAAGCTACCTACGCACCAAGTTTCATTACAATTGGTCACTCCTTACTTAAGTTATTGAGTGGAAACCATTTTCTTTTTTTAGTAGCAGTGCCTTTGACCTTGACCCTAGTGACCCCAAATGCAATCCAAAGCTTTCTCTCTACGCAAGCTACCTGCACACTGAGTTTCATTGCAATTAGTCACTCCTAACTTGAGTTATTGAGCGGAAACCATTTTTCTATCTTTAGTAACAGTGACCTTGATCTTGACCCTAGTGACCGCAAATGCAATCCCAAGCCGCGTCTTCACGCTAGCTACCAAGTTTCATTGTAATTGGTCACTTTTAACTTGAGTTATTGAGCGGAAACCATTTTTCTATTTTTAGTAACAGTGACCTTGACCTTGATCTTAGTGACCCCAAATGCAATCCCAATCTGCGTCTCGGCGCAAGATACCTACACACCAAGTTTCATTGTAATTGGTCACTCCTACCTTGAGTTATTGAGCGGAAACTATTTTTCTATTTTTAGTAACAGTGACCTTGACCTTAAACCTAGTAACCGCAAATGCAATTCCAAGCTGCGTCTCTATGCAAGCTACCCACATACCAAGTTTCATTGCAAGTGGTCATTCCCAACTAAAGTTATTGAACGGAAACTATTTTTCATTGCATTTGGTCACTCCTAACTAAAGTTATTGAACGGACACCAATGTTTGACGCCCGCCTGCCTGCCCGCCCGCCATACGACATAGCCATTCTTATAAGCATTTTTTTTAAATATTACATTTCCGAAAACGTACAGGAAAACGTCAGAAAAATATTTTTTTCTGTTCCATGAATTTTGACATTTCAAAGTATAACAATAAAAAAGTAGTCACTGAAAGTTTTTAAAACTTTGACAATTAACTATTTTTGATATCTGAAACTGAATAATTGAATAAAAATGGGATGTGTTCGGCTTAGATTTTTCAGTAAGTGCTTTTGGATAATGTCAATGTAACGCGAAAAAGTGACGACGTCACGTAAATAGGTAAGTAAAGTGATCGTTTACGTACACGGAGTGAAAATGTCAAACAGTCACTGGACATATTTTTTCATATGTAACTTCCGAAAACTCCAACATCTTAAAGGTTGGAACAAGCAATTTCTCAGTAATTCATTTATCTTCTATATATTTATGGCAAAATACTCTACCAGCTTACTAACTTCTTGAGTGTTGACTCACAGAAGCTGTTTTAAACGGTTTTCACAACTTCTCGAAAATAAAAGTCTTAAATGCTGCGAGTTAAAACCTGTCCTGACAACTCAGCAGAAGGACCTTTACTAGCAGCCATTGATTATAACAAATTGATCCACTATAAGAAATCTCCTTTTCAAAGGGCTGTGTGTTATAGTAAAGGCAGATGTGATAATACCGATGCTTGATACATGTACTTGCGAACATGCGTTCGTCAAACCTGGCATTATGAGCAAGTAAAAGTACATTTTTACATCATTTATCTAGAAAGTCAACGAAAATCCTTAATGCACAACCCATATTGCTAAAAATTCGTGTCCATATTTGAGTCGCGTTGTTATTATCCTGGAAATGATCCCATCTATTTGCAGCTATTTGGATAATGTCGCAGTCAGAGAATTTACGTTGCTAAAGTATTTGCTCTTTAAACATCTTAAAGAACGTTTATATAATACTTTGTTCTTGAGTATGTAAAACCATACCATTCATAAATTTTATGTTATGATAAAGAATTCAATGATAACACATATCAGTGCAGATATCCTGGTGGAAGAACGCCCGCTTCGAATAAGAGAAGTAGCGTGTTCAAACCACGTCGAACTAGACAGTGACAGCCGGTACATTAATCAAAGAATAAAACGAGCCTTCAATTTTACATGGTACTGCCAAATTATTTTTATATCATATAATCATTAAACTTTTGTAAATGTAGCGTGCAATTGAAACTGTTATCCGTTTGTGTGTTATTTTATCAAATAATTTATAAAACGTGACAAGTGTCCTGTTTTCTTTTCAAACGCATTCAAAGCGAATTCTAACCATGGTAAGTGAAGTTTTATTGTAGTTCAATGATGTACTGACTTGTTATCAGATACGAAGATCAGAATTGTAATTATGTTTGCATAGAGACTGCAGGATGCTTTGTGCTAAAATAATGATATTTTTCACAACATGTGGGCTGTTGTATTTCACCGCTAGTGAACTTATGTATTATTTGGTGGTTGCGTAAATACCCATTTACCGCACATGTAATGTACGCTACCCTCGAAATCGAAAGTCGCAAAAATGAACAACGCATTTCACAGGTTTAAATCAATATTTTAATATGTTATTTCATCTCAACATTGTTAACAATAGTAAATTCATAAAATGTTAAAAATAAAATCACATATTCCTTTAAACTACGGCAACAATATCACAAAGCGCAAACCAAAAAAAGCTGCAAAAAATTCATATACAATTAGACCAACAATTTGAGCTCTGTGCTGTAGAGATATTCTAGCCATTTTTGCGAACTCAAATTTCATTATGTATTAAATGGAGATTTAATTATTTAATATAACCAGTCGGCAATTTAGAACGAACCGGTGTCTATTTTCGAATAAAGTTTACGGATGCTGTAAGTGTTCTGCTTTGAAATAAACAGAAATGAATAGCGTGATTAACATGAATTAAATTAATTAATGCATGGTTTAGTGAGAATTATTTTCAAGAAACATTGCAAAAAAAAGTTTCATCTAAGGTAAGCGGTCCGTTTAGTTACCTTATGTGTGGGCTAATTTTGTTAAATAACAATCAATGACAAAATAAGAAATATTAATATTTATAGTTACACACCAGCCTTTTTCATTCCCATGCAATTTATTGGTATATCTTTTCACCAATGTGAGGTTATGAAGTGAAAACTTAGATGAAAGGTACAACATAAATGTGCATCAACATAAATACTTTTAACTTAAAGTTTCATCATACAGCAGTTGAACCTGTTTTCTTCTTAAAATGTGAACTATTAGTGATAATAACATTGTCAATTTAAATAAGATCTGTGTAACAATTAATTGGTGACCTACTGCAGTGTACATTATGTCATAAAACATCAGGTGGCCACGGAATGCCCTTCGGTATTATCATGTACAATACACAGAGTGCCATAAAATCCCTATGAAAGGTCCAGTGATCACATAAACAGCTTACCAAGTAGTGACAAATTGGGTGACAAGATTTGATTTGATTTGATGATAATTTTATCAAGGTCCGTCCAAAACAGCACTTATGTTAGCTTAATATCTGGATGAGACCCCGGCATGTCTCCCGTCATGCCTAAAAAAACAAAATTTTGAAGCCAGAAATAGGAGAAATTTACCTGACTGCAATTTCCAGCTAGTATAGCCAAAGGTTGAATTTGATTGATTACCAAAGAGTAGGCCAATCACGGCGACCAATGAGATCTAAGTGTGATTGACCTAGTTCGTATGTCTGGATCGTGGTAGCCTAACAGTTTTTAGAAAATTTTGATACTAGATGTTATATGTGTTTGTTTTGTAAAGTAAAAATCCCCTTTAATAAAGTGTTGTCCTATTTTTATTTTGCTTAGCTTTTTGTGATGATAAAAAATTTAATTGTCCTGAATGAGAGAATAAAATGTTGTCCAAAAGATGGTTTTACTTATTTTAGCAAGTTAAAAGTATGCATGAAAGTTTGACTTTTTGGTATGTGGCATTCCCTGTTTGATATTATTTTTGTTTTTATGTTCCAACTCTGAAATTTGAAAATATAAAAACCCCTTAAAAGCCTAGAAAGCCAGAAACCGCACAGGCTACTTGTTAACTTTACTTCTTTATTTATAATGATGTACAATAGAAAATTATAAAGAGACTTGTACTAGCTGGTATTGGGTGAGAAGTTATTGATATGTAGCATTTATGTAAATTTATGGTTGAGTGTTAAACTAGTGTTAACTGATATGAAACCTAATATGAAATCTAAGATTGTACAAATTAATTAACAGTTTAATATGTTATCAAGTATAACTGTTCTAACTTGAAAAATCATGGTTTATTTTAACAAATCTATGTACACTTGTATAAATACATAGTAGTTGTATTCTTAACTAAATATTTTGTGTCCGAGGTCCCAACGCCGTGGATGACTGTTCCCAGTTTGGGACCTCTAGATATTATCTTTTGTATGTAATTGTGCTTATTAGGTCCACCATCCTCTAAAGAGGCTGTAATCGGTACGACCCGGCTCTAAATATTATCGAACAAAAAGAGATTATTTAAAGAGGCTGCACAGTGGCCATCTACACGTAGGAAATTTGGTTTGACAGTTTGGAACCTGGAATGATCTAAACAAAAGAGAGAAAAGAGAAAGTGCATTTGCCTTAAAAGAGTAAAATAATTGTTTGAATAATGTACTTGTATGTAGCAAAATCTATAAATTGATGATTGAGTGTTAAACTCGTGACTGTGCCCTGTTGCGCATCACTGCTGATGATGTGAAAACTGAAAATGATTTCTTCAAGCCAGTTATTTAATCACTTATGAAAAGTGATGTTAGAAAAGACAGACTTTTCTATAGCAGTTCCTTTATTTGTTCTTTATAGTAGATTTCTTTATAAATAAAGTAAACACTTTTAGGTGAGTAAATTGGAGTACCATCTGGTTTTGCTACATCTACACCTGCATATCACCAGTCGCTTAGAACTTGAAGTATAAAAAAGTTCCTGGTTAAATCGCGCAAACATGTAATAATTCACTTGTCTTCGTCGTTCCACTATGATTTCATTTAAGTTATCTTTATACGGTTTATGTTTGCAGTTTCAGGCTGTAAAGATAGATCTAGCGTTCCTTCGATGAAATAATATATGCAGTGGTCAACAATCACACTTGCGCGATTATCTCGTTTCAAGTCGCATCCTCGTATGACGTCATCAAAGGGCAGATAATTCAAATTACCGTATAATTGAAACGGTGTATACCCCGTCAAGAATCATATGTATATCTAATAATATAAACACCTACACAAGTTAGCCGTCCCGGATTGTGTATTGTATGCTTTACCTGAAACATGCATAATTAGATTCGTGTTTGATACATGAGTCATATGACGATTAAGTGGGTATTGCAGTTTTCCTCTCCACACTCATTTGATATACAAAATCGAACGTAATAAACTTTGAATAGTGCTTTAGTTACATCACATTAAGACGTCCGTCTTTGGCAACTTTGTAATATTTTAATCCGTTTTAACCTGGGATCAAAACACTTCGCCTTAAAAAGTTGTCTCAGAGATTACAGCAGCTTGGGCATCTACTTGATATAAACTTAATCACTGAGACAGTCGACTTTCCCGTGCATGTATACAAAAAAAGCAATATATCCGAGAACTAATATAAAATGTTGGTTAATTTTGCTGACATAAAAGCCAAATCTGACTTTCATTCTTTCCACAAAAGAGTGCTATTTTGACTAGTTTCAGCAAGCAACATTTTGTGAGTCGTAACTGTACACGTATTTCAAAATTGAGGAATTAACAATTTAAAGTCACCTGCAATTAGGATGATCCTGGATTTTAGGAACTGTTTGAAGTTATAAGGACTATCTCTTTTCATATACATTTGTATATATCATCACATGTTTACAAAGTGAAATACTATCAAGTTTGTGCAGTTAAAAAACTGTCAAAGTATTCGACTTACGGACAAGAATGTTTTCTTTTTATTGTCGAATCAACAAAATAACTGCAATGATGGAATGCATTCTCATTACAAATTTCAAATAAAACCACCCAATACATCCGTGTAAAGTTGAACAAAATTATAATTTAGTTAATAGGAGATGCTGCGGAAGAGGGACGAACTATTTGACAGACGGACGGGTGACAGACGATCGATGGATGACGAGTGATGGGAGAGGTCACTGCGTTCTCAGGGTAAACTAAAAATACAGGAGAAAGTCAATTTATGCGAATATAATTCAGTGCTATCTGGCGAAAACCAACGATGCATCTATATATGATTTATGAAAGCGCTACTTACGAATAATAAGACGTAACGAGCATCTTAGAGTTAGTGAAATAGTGTCGTACGTAACATCCTCATAAACGCATACGTAAGTAACGACTTACGAGTTTTAAGATTTACCGGCCGCTGATCTCAAATTAGCAGGGCATTTCCGTACCTTGATTGGAAATCAGATATTGTACGTTTTGGAATATTTTTCATCTAACTTAAAATGATTTTCCAATAGGGTTGACTAATAATTAAGCCTTAAAAAGTGAAGAATTCATGAAGGCACCCGATTTGTGTAATACTGTGTTGGCATGTTTCTGCCACAAGATGGCGAAATAGCTATCACGATAATGTCAAGGTTTTCTGAAAACATTATCTTAAAGTTTGAAGTTTGTAAAAAGTGTTATTTTGATAGTTATATACCATGAAAAACATTCTGAATGATGTTCGGCTGCTTTACCAACTGTGCCAACCAGCATCGATGTAATCATGTCTTCCGTTTTGGCCGTTGTATAATTCTGCATATACATGTAAACTCTTGCTCATCTCACTACGGCTGTAAACTTCTTTATATGAATAGCACTGTAAAATAATAAAACAAATTTAGCTACATTAAGAAAATAGATAAAATGTATCCAATATCATTCAAAGTTTAGAAAGTCATTCCATTCTGTTTTGTTGTGTTATGTCATTACTTGTTGATCTTTTTCGGGACTACACATAGGCTTACTTCGTTTCACGGCAAAAAAAGATGAATCCTTGGTTATATAGACCTGGAGAAAATCAATTATTTGATCATATTTACATCGCAACGGGCAGTATGGCACTTCCGTGTTAAAATAACACAGAGAATATAAATTATCAGTGACATATTGTCATGAATTAAACGTCATCTCTCAAACGCCATTCTTTTGACGTTTAAGTGGTATCATTGAAAAATCTAGGACTAAGACGTTCTGTTTCTATTTCATTAATTGTGTTCAAATATCATCAAATAAACACTGTCAAAATTACATAAAATGTTACCGTCCCGATTTTGAAATATTTTGTAAAAACGGCAAATTTAAAAAGAGTTGAAGACCGATGACGTTTCAAACTTCATTTCAATTGCTTTAAGCGGAATCATGACATGCTTTGTGAAAGAAGGAACATTTTTTTACTTGGATGTAAAGTACATTTTCTAATGACTTTGATAGAATTTACAGAAAGAAAATATGTTAAATATCAATAAAGCTTTATGAGAATAACTCCAAGATGGTTCCGTTACGCTGCCACTAGAGGGCGTTGTTAAAGGTCGTCATATGACGTAACAAAAATAAAAACGTAACAATGAGACGCAGATGGACACGATATACGCATGTACTAATTTTCAAATAAATGTGACAACTTTTAATTTTACCGACGAAGGGAACTGACTCACCTTCAGGGGGTCACTGCAGAAATTCAAAATAACAAGAAATTTTATTGATCCTGTTTTTTAGGGAGACTAACATATTACTAGTTAATATCTGGAAGAATATTAATGGGTCATTGATTTAACTTTTTCGCAATATTAATCTTTAGGGGTACACTATCAGATCAAGGTGCTAAATGCAAAATTAGCTAGAATTTTGGTATTGTAAGTGGCGTATTTTTCAGAATAGGTATCAATTTTTAATATTTTCTGATGTAGTATATCATACTTTAGGATGAAAAATTAGAGGTAGTGGTATTTCTATTATCATCTGAATAAATATTTCATTTCTTATTATTACCCCAGCCCCTTAACTAAAATTCATTTTTTCAATTTTTGATAAACGCATATTTTTATGTTAAAGGAATAAAAAGGTTTTTCAAATATTTTGCCTACAGCTTGATAAAAACCTTTGTTTTAGAATGAAAAAATAAAAAGTGGGGGACAATGTGCATATAAGAAAGAAATTCAATGAAAACTGACAAAAAGCGTGTTTTTTAGATTTCGACGAGCTTTGAGATATGACGGCATAGGTCTGTAACAAAGATCTGTTAAAGGAACATGTTATTAATGTAGTTTTATATCTTAACACTTCTGCTTGTAATAAAGTTTGAATTAAGTAAACATCTTAAATGTTTTTTTCAGAAATGACATTTTCGTACCCCTACCCCCACTTTGGCATATTGCAAAATTTGTCAATTTAATCACAAAATGTGAGGTCAAAATATTTTCTCTCAAAAATGTTCAATTTTTTGGCACGAAAATATTCCTATTGTTGCGATATTCAGTGTCTGTTCCAAATCAACCAATGTATACTTGTTATACAGACATTTTACCTATAGTATCAGCATTTAAGCAAAGTGAACTTTATAACATGTACTTGTTGAACCTTACGTTTTTGTATTTAGACTTTAGCTATGCTGTAGTATTATTATAAATAATTACTATTTATATACTTCAGATTTATTCATGCTTGCTTCATATTTGTATTTCAAATTTACAGGACTTTTTTCGCAGTCACACTCTAGTTCTAAAAAGGTTCATGTGTGTATGCCAATACAAACGTCTACATCAAGAGCATTTGCTACAGCTTTGTCAGAACTGTTCAAGGAATTGTCCTACAAATGCGAAATAAGTTTCCGTACTGATGCCCTACAGAACGATTCAACGTTATTTGTCGTTTGCCCTATTTCATCAAGACTCGAACCAGATATTGACCATGCACTCAATGGATTAAAGTGTAAGTGCAAAAAATATCAAATCTACTTTAAAATATGTAATTTGGCATTTATTGCTCCAATCCGTTTAGTAGACGATTAGACCAGATGTGACAATGTAACCTGAAAGTTGCGGGGGAAAGTAATTTTAACAATCAGATAAATTACATTTCAATTTTCTACCATGTTCATGAATCATGTTACTTCTTTTTCTGACATCATGACTTGTTTTTTTTAAATGAAAATTATCTTAATCTGACCAATAACTGCTGTTTGGTACTTTTGAATCTCTATAGCTTGATGACATATGATTTATATGGTACTCGTAAATACATAAACTCACGGTCGAGGAGGTGAACATGTAAATGAACTGAAAACTGGAGGAAAAGTGTGCATATTTCTACATTTTTTTCAGAAAAATAATTTCGACTGTTGAATTAGTAAGTAACTAAGTTAAGAAGTTATCCCCTCTTAAAATTTTCTGATCATACTTTGTTAGTACCATGTCAATCTGAAAAAAAAACTGATTTTAATATTTCTAATATTTAACAAACCCTAATGATAACGTTTTTTTTACTACCAACTGTGTGTTACACTGAACCGTATTGTTAGCCAGCGAGAAAGTAGGAAACTGTCTGCAGCAAGACATATTAATTCCACATGTTCAGTACAGGGTTTTCTGTTCTGGTATGTTGTCTGCATTGAGTGCAGTAGTCCAAACATATTATTACATAAGTCTAAATATTACTACATAATCATAAATAATGAATGGCTTTCTGTTTTACAAAAAAGAGACTAAATTTGTAATTTATCAAGAGAACTTATGATTAAATGTTTATTTCAGGGCAGTCACCATTTGTTGCATTAGTTCTTCACTACGGTACGGAAAGTACTCTACCAAAATTACCGACAGCCACACGACTCTCTGACAAGGAAAAGTACCGTAATGTTGAATTTATTGACATAGCTTTCACCACTGAGTCAAAGATACATCAATGCTCGATGAACTTCACCGCAAAGGAAAAAATAAAATCATTCGTGGAAAAGTGTAACAAGTAAAATTGAATGCGATATTTCTATAAAGGTTTACAGTGTCTCATATCATAAAAAAGGTTTTAATATTTTGTTTTTCTTTCTTAAGTTTTAGCGTAAAGCACTGCTTGTATATTTGGAGGTATTATCACTTATAAAGGAAACGAGAACTATCTGAGAACAATCTGGTTACAACATATAGACTATTATTTTTCTGTAGTCATGAAGCTTATTGGTGACAAATTTTTAAGATTATATTCTCCAAACATAAATAACTTGTTCAATGAACGTAAAATGATATAGAAATGCAATTTTAAAGAACACTATATATCGAAAAATTGCAATTGGTCACTCCTAACTAAAATGATTGAGCGGAAACCAATGTTTGACGCCCGGCCGCCCGCCCGCCCGATACGACATCTGCATTCTAATAAGTAGTTTAAAAAAAAAACAACCTGCTTAATGATATTTCAAAGTGGCGTAAATGCGATACAGTGTAGTCGTAGCGCAATGAGACGTGACGGGTAATTTAACAATATGGCCCTATATCGGTCACCTGGCTACCATTACCTATGATACAGGTCAACAATAGCAGAACGGGTCATTTTTGACTGGGGAGTCCTGATTTGATAGAGGTCCACTTCATAATGCTACATTCTGAAAATCTACATTTAAGGCCTTGCGGTTTTAGAGAAGAAAAATTTTGAAGTGGTGCCTATATAAGCCTAAACGTTCCAGCGAATTTTTGGAATTCCAAAACTTTCCAAAAACTACATTGAAAACTATAATAATTATTCGAAATAAAAGTATGTTGATTTATCGTATTTTACATTGGAATAAATAATTTCTACCTTTCGTTCAATAATTTGTAAAGACAAACACAAAAATCAAATTATAAAAGCTATTGGAATATTCCAATTGGATTCTAAAAATAGCATTAAAATTCTCATTCCAATTGGATTTTTCCAATTGGAATATTTTTCCAATTGGACTCGCCAATTGGAAATCAGACTTCCAATTGGAAGTTCCAATTGGATTCAGTCCAATTGGAATGAATTTTTCCAATTGGATTACCGGTATTCCAGTTGGGGCTAATTGGGAATAATCCAATTGGATTAATTCTAAATGAAAATAATTTTGTTTTATTTATTCCGATTGATTTCAAAATAATTTTAAAAGTGCAAATCTCTCTGTGGTAACGATTTTAGCTGAACACACACAATACGGACAATTTGTGTCACTGTTATATCGAACTTGGCAAATCTATTCATATGCTAAATTTACAACTTAATCGCTCTCGAGACTCATTACAGATGGAATCAACCTCGAAGAGAGACGGGCGATGTCGCATGTGGCGGTATTCAAAAAGTATTGCCCCACTTGTCGTATAGGAGTGACCTTTTTTGCAAACAAAATGCCGTATACGCAGTAGACAAAACTCCTGCTGGCAGCGGTCGGTAATCCATATTTTTGTATTGTTAGTGATGTTTCTTAACGGCCGTAACTTTCTTAAAACAAAAGATATTTAAACAAGTTTTATATCACTGTAAAGCTAATAAAACGCATTCATTAGTTTCAATTTCGTTTTACTTTTTTTCAAAATCGCGAGCTGTAACTTACACTGTTTTAGCAAAGATTATTGCGGTAACAAAAACGTGAGTTCCTTTTAAAAAGATATTTTATATGAAATTTGAGTATCCAAAGTATTCAGTGTTTTTTTTTTCAGTCTGAGGGGAAAGGTGGCAGGGCCCGTTGAGAGGGGAATTGTTAGTCATTTTGCCAGAAAAGTGAAATGTTTTAGAAAATGTATAAAATATACTGTTTAAAAGGGTAAAAAAAAGAATCAAAACTAGCAAGTATGTTAATGACATTATTCTTTTGGCAAATATAAAGAGAAGACATAAGAATTTAGCATAACAAAAGTTTATATAAAATTCTGGTGTCAGGAACATAACTTAGCAGCATTGGTGTTAAAACACACGTAAATAATAAGTAACACTGCTGTTTTCAATTGAAAACATTGCATTAGTATATTTTTTAATCTTTGGAGCACCGTTATCCTTGAAAATATAACAAAAATCGGGGTCGCGAAAATAGGTGACAAACGAAAATCGGCGATTTTCGGGTGACTATTTCTCATGAAAAGTACCCAGTAGTTGCAAGAAATTATTATGAAGCGTTAATTTATGAAAACTTGAGTTTTATACCAGGTTTGTCCATCTCTTGATTAAATAAATCAAAGAATTTTTTCAACATTTTGAGGGGATTTTTGTGTCAAAAATGGGGAAAACATATATTCAGTTTGGAGGAGAATGGGACCGAATTTCAGCCCCAAAAAGGCCCGGAAAAAAACACTGAGTATTTTAGAACTGTTTGAATAGCAAAGAAATTTTAAAAACAAATTTAAAAACTCCTATACCATGTTATGTATGTATTTTAGAGTTTTAATTGTTACCGAATAATCCATATGACCAACACGCCAAGAATAGTTTTAGTTATTTTAGGTTACGGTGAATAGTGCAAGATACAGAACGCAACCCATTCCAAGGACACCAACTGGTTCTTTATCATGTCCGATCCGACATCCTACCTCGGTTAACATGGTTAAGATTTCTTCCGAAAGGCCATAAGTTATGTTAGTGCAGGAGCGGGGGATCGAACCTGCGATAACCACAAGACCACTGATCCACTCCTTGACTGTTATAGCCCACCAGCAATCTTTTCAATCTGGAAGAGGGATGTCACGGCTATATATCCTCCTACACTTCTTCCTTAATTTGGCACTTAAGTGATCAAACCTAGGACCCTTCTATATTGATGCAAACGCGCTATTACTGCCCCAAAATGATGGTGGTAAAAGCCGTTCCTGAAATGTCCAGCGCACTGGATAGGATTCATACAAGGGACCTTCGGATTGGTAGTCAGCACAAGACTTGAACTAGGAATTTAAGTGAAGTAAGTGATATAAGGGAAACTTCAACAACAACACAGTCATGTTTATCTTTATGATTTATACGATCATTAACGTTTCCACAGACACGTTCTTTACGATAATACTTATATTTACAAAGGAAGAGAAGTCAAAGCAGTTCGACACATCTTTTGTGGTAAACAAAGCAAACAATTAACATGATGAAATAAGGCGAGTAGGAAAGCTCCCATTTTCTATGAAAAGTTGAGCTAAAACACAACGGTTACCATGATTTCATTTTGACCTCTTTTTGTAATTTCAAAAGATGTAGCTGTATATCCTAAGATAACTTATACATGTTATACTACAGCAACTCTAAAATCAACTAGATGCCCACATGCAACATTTCGAGCTGCCATATGTAAAAAGGGCTAACTCCTTTCCAAGTAGAGATAGGTCAAAATACACCTTAATATTGGATGCAACATGCATGTTGCACCACAGAAAAGTGGTCTCGGTTTTTCCCTTCGGCCAGTAATAAAAAAGTAACAAAATAAGCTATTTATAGTAACACGGAAGTAATTCTAAATACAAGGGTAGCTCATAGTGGTGATTTTTTTTTGCGCCAGTTAAATCAAAATCCCTCCATGCATGAAGAAGAAATGCTCCGGACAAAGATATTCTTGAATCTGACCTTTAATCTCTAAGTGTGACCTTGACCGACCTAGGACCTGGTTCTGCGCATGACACTCCGTCTCATGATGGTGAACATTTGTGCCAAGTTATTTAAGAATCCCTTGATCCATGGATAAGTTACAGCCCGGACAAGCTAAACTCGGACGGAGGCACGCACGGACGCAAGCTCGCACGCACGCACGCACACAAGCACGCACACACGCACGCACATACAGCTTCATGCAAAGTTTCATCAACATAGTAGTTTGAATAATCGATGATCGTTTCTTCTTTTTTACTTTGAATTATTAAAGGCAATTTTGCTCAATTCTTTTACAATATTTTGTGAATTGTCCACATCAATGATAAAATAAATTAATGTCATTTGCACAAGAAATGTCTAGGGGAAACACAAGAAATGATTATTAATTTTGTACTAAAATTTGAATGGTTTTGAAGTATAAGTACTGCAATTTAATGGTTTCAATGCACTTTGCAATGCTTTTGGAGCTAAAAATATATACAACACATGCTTTATTGTTTTTGACTACTTCACAGTAACACACCTGTTTAGTGTCAGGATTCCAACATTTTCCCTCTGAGAGAGAACGTTCTGTCAAACTAAACTATAAAATCCGGCCAACTAGTCAGATCTACCAAAATGGGGACAAAGGCCTCAAATGTCAGTCATTAGAAGTTCTTTTAAATCCACCAATAACATCAAGATTTCATCTTCCCTTCAGGTTTTACAAGGGCCTTTGGACCTTTAGCTTTAATCAAAACTAATTTAACTATAGTATAATAACTTGTTCTTCAAAATTTAGTAGCTTTGAAAGAAGCGCATGGTTTTATAATGATGATATAATATATAGTCCAAATGTTAATTTCACACTCAATTAATTATCTCAGTTGCATATGAAAGACTATGACAGTATAATTCAATTTATTGTCTGATTAAAATCACTACATAGTACAACTGACAAGTGACTGATACCGGTGTAAGTGTATACCTGTATGCCTTTTAGGTAAAGGAATATACTTTCGATTATTTTCTGATTGTGAATCGAAATACCCTGTCCGATTCAATTCGATTATCGATTATGTTTGGAGTCCGATTTTACAACACTAGATCAGGTTACTCAAAGTTATAACTCCAGCATTTATCCTTAATTGAATCACCAAATCAGCACAACACCTTGCATTGTATATCCATGAACACAAAACTGACACTAAGTGCTATTTGTACATGTAGGTACATTACAAACCCCCATCAATACCTTCTTCATTCATTTCTTATCCAACTTTTTTGTTTGTTCTATCTTGGGTGTTTTGCGTTATTTATGTCTTCTTGACTCTCTCTCTCTATTTACAGAAATAATTGCTACTAAAATTACAAAATCCTTCTTTAAGTGTGAATTCAAACAAAATCTTCAATTCAGAACTTCCATCTTCTAATCTCTTTCCAGGTTGAAGGGTTTTCACAAAATACATCATTTTTCACACTGCAAGGATTTATGGTTTTTCTGCAGCTTTCATTCGTTGGTGTTTTGAACTTCCCTCATCACTGCATGTGACACTTATTCTCATCATGCTAATAGGCATGCAAACTACAAAAAAAAGAATATAAAGAATATCAGCATGCCTTTATTTTAAAAATCATTTAATTTGCATAGAAGAATTATGGTTCAATTAAGGTTCACTGAAAATGTATTGACTGAATAGTGAACAGTGCAAATAATTATCAGACTGGATGGATGTGCCGACTGATATTGAACTGCACTATTCACAAACGCAGAATAATTTGCTACCAGCAGAGTAAAGATTCAAAACTATGCTAACATTTATCAGGATAAAACTGTGTATCTTGACACAGTGCCTCAGGTTACAAAGCCAAGTGTAAGCTATAAGAACAATTTTCACTCTTTTCTCATATTTGTGTTAAAATCAGCAAAAGAAATCACTGACTTAATCCCTTCTTTTGGTGCTTTAATTTCCTTAGATTTAATTTCTTAATTACCATTGATTACATTGTTCAGCTATGTTTTGGGTCAGTGCTGTATGACAAAAT
Source organism: Saxidomus purpurata (assembly GCA_022818135.1). Taxonomy (NCBI): domain Eukaryota; kingdom Metazoa; phylum Mollusca; class Bivalvia; order Venerida; family Veneridae; genus Saxidomus; species Saxidomus purpurata. The sequence goes on from JAFMSR010000006.1 coordinate 43,117,301, forward strand.
CATCTGGGTGTACAGTACCCTGCACTGTGATCATGTGGTTTATTATGTTATGTAATCTTACACAACATACTGATAAGAAGGATTTCAATACCTGAATACTGCCTGGGGCAATCAATAATTTTTAAACTGCAACAATAAAAATGTAGGGGTCTCATCTTTCAACAAGAGAAAGACCTTTATCATGTTTATTAAACAAAGAAACAAATTAAAAATGCATTATAATCATGTTTTCGTGATAAAATTAGAGAATCTTCAAGAACTAGTATGTACTATTCTTTAATAGGACCATTTTATATGCCAAAGATACAAAAGTCAGATCTAACATAAACCAAAGTAATCAGGTATTAAGTAGATTTCAAAACTAAATTAATGAGCAAAATACATAGATACATAGTATTATTTTTGGTTGCTTTTCCTGAAACTTATTATGAATAGAATATAATTTGAGATGACTTTCTTATATACTGTCCTTTTAACATAAAATTATCTGTCATCCCTTCTTTCAATTTGATCATAGTCTACACTGCAACTTATTCACTGGCACAAAATGTTATGTATGTTAAAATTGAAAAATCTGTTTTAAGATTTAAAAGAAATTTCAGTCATGAATGGACCCCATTTATATCTAATTGTCAAAAAAAATTCTAAAAGGACAGTCTCAAAATACCTAGTCCATTAACTCTATGTCATGACTGCTGTAACTGTTGGTTTCAATTAAGACAGCGAATAATTTAGTTTAGTAAAAGGGGGCGGTGATGTAAAGGTTGCCTGCCGCTCATTCCAGATGTTGTGTAAAATTGGTAAATTAATAGACAAGTGAAGGACATTACTTTTTGTAACTTGATGATTTAATTTTAAAAATGCTGTCATGCAAATTAAACGCACATAATAATGCGTGATCCACAAAATTTAATGTAGCAAAAGAATAACATCATAATATAAAAAAAAAATTTAGTACAGATTTCAATTTATATTCTTCTTTCTGATATTAAGAAATATTTCTCACAAGTTCAAAAAGTAAGCATCTCTCTCCACATTCATGTATTATGGCTAATCTCAACAGCATAACTTGAAAAGTTGAAATAAATATGTATCATTATCTTCATCTAAACAATATTGGGAACATATTACACCTACCATTGAATTAATTAAAGGCTCTGTCTTAAAAAAACAACACAAAGAAATGGTACATGTACTGCACAGTTTTGTGACAATACTGGTCATTTATCAGCAGGTGGCCAAAATGCCCCTCAGGGAATTGTCATACAGTCTGTCAGACTGATCAAGGAGACAAGTTGCTACAGTAACATACCAACTACTGTAGCATTATCTTGATTTCTAATTAAGTTTACTTGTGAATTCTGGTAAAGGTACATTTAGAAACTGCCAGTCAGCAACAGATTAATAATATTTTGTTGGCCTACAATTGTGAGGTACTTGACAAGTTGGAAAAAAAGCTATAAAACCCCATAGATTCAAATTCTAAAAATAAAACCGTTATAGTGAAAATAGAGGTTTTGTGATTAAGAAACAATTCAAATTAAAATTCATAACTGCATAATGGAAACATGGTTAGAGGAAACATGTAAATTTAATTTCTCCTGAAAATGAACTTGAATTATTAGCTATACATTTCAAAATGTTTCACACTAATAATAATTTATCTATTTTTATCATACAATTAAAATGCTCATATTAAAGGGAAAGATTTCGTTATTGTAATTATACTTTATTGTCAAAATCAATGGAACTAGTTTGATGAGATACACAAAAGTTCCTAAAGTTCCTGCCTAGGTTGTCCAAGGGATTCCTGTCCAGGGGGAAGTTCAGATACGGACTTGCATAGGGGGTCAATTAGGATGTTCAAAAAAAATATTTCAAAGTGTCTATAATAATGTCTTCCGATATTTATGCACAACTGGATACTTCAAAATATAATGTGTTACGTTATAAAGGTGCAAGAGTCAATTATTCAAACAACAAACCACATTTAAAAAAGTTTTTGTTGCTGTCTCCTGACCCTACTTTTTGAAATTGGGTCTAGGTACATGTAGGTAGGCAATTTAACTTTTTTTATTTAAAAAAGCAACAACAGTATCATTATGTGTAAGACAAATAAAAAAATAAAAATGAAACATACAATTTTAAACTATCATCTTCATTTGCCTCATCCTCAAATTTCGATGTCAACATGATTAAAAAATAAATAAATAATTGACTGGCGTGGTCCAATGAAACTATTTGGAGCGCAGCATTTTTGGCTGGTCGGTCGAGAGACAGCAAACATACCTATTTTAAATTTGGCCCAACTTGTTACAATGTTTGCAAATTAAGGTCACACTTTGCATTAGTAACACTTGCTTCAAAATACCGACATATTGACACAAAACATTTAGCATGTTTAGGGACGTTATACATATTATATCGCCAGTGAAATATGAGAAGGAGTTTTAACCTTCAAGAAAATAGCATTTTAAATAAACATACAATTCATATTGATATAATAATAATTCCAGTTCATTTCTATGATTTATGATGACAAAGACGATGGTCTTAAGTGTCAATACATCTGTTCCTAAGTGTCTAAAATATGGTCCGAAGTGTCTATAAATATGGTCGATTGGTCGAAATTCATAAGTACATAAACATACGTATCAAATAAATGAAGGAATTTGTATGTAGTGAATAATTGTTTGCCTGTTTTGATAATTAAGTTCCTGTGCCACATCCATTACAAAATCTGGAGTGCTAATTCAGAAAGTTTGCGACACTATCAAAGTTAGCAATCTATCCATATGCTAGGACCGGATGCAAACATAACGTACGTATAGAGAATGCACAGGCGTTTAACCCAACCCATATATTAAAATTTATTCGTTAAGTTTTTGAACTCGCTCTCACAGGGCATGCGCAGGTATTTGATACTAGAAGTGTGAGGGAGTATGACAAGATAAATTTATAAATTTAATCTCACCCGTATAATCACTTCAATTCGTAACAACTACTTTAGGTTTCAGCGAAAATGTCAAGGATCAATTATAAATCAATACAGGTTGATAACAGTCTATAGTATTATTCAAAATATTATCATTTGTTGCGGGTAACGACTTAAGCATTGTTTTATTACTAAATATATTCATTGGCTGTATAAAAATTTGAAATAAAAAAAAGAACAAACTCCGACGGGGAATCGAACTCTGATTCCCGCGTATCAATCGGGGATACATAGCATTGCGCTACCGAGGATTTATGTAACATTATGCGTAATTAACGGAAACTGTCATTTGTTTCGGAATGAAGGTACAATTTTACATAAACAAACGAATTTAACTTCCCAGACAGTCTAAATAAAAAGTGGACACATAGTAAATTTGGTAGTTCCGTGAAGTATATTCAAATATCTGTTAGAAAAAAATTGTCTGTGTGTTAAAAAAAAAATCATAGTCGGTTTAACATCTTCAGTCGCTACCCGGTGACAGAATCTCTGTTGCTCCGATGAATTTCTGAGCACTTGTAAACTATTAATCATCGGTCAATTTTTATCATATTTCTTTTATTTTAATAATCATTTAATATTTAATAAAACCCATCAAGTTTTCTTACATGGAAGAAAACTGTTAAACGTGGCGAGCTTTGCAATCGGACATGTGTCGATTTCCACCTTGCAATAGGGCGCTTACCATGCTTACCGTAATTCTAATATGGTGGTTCATTTGCATAATTTATTCATAAACGCAGGAGCATAGAACTTTGTTAGTGTGCGATCTTTTTACTTACAAGTTTTGTAATACAACGTTATACATTCTCTTTCAAAAACAGTTGTTTTCGCTCTTTATCAACTGTTTTTCGGTGTTTGTGTTTTTTAGGTATTGCATCTGATGGTACGTATCATTTAAAACAAATGGAGCATTTTCGTTCGTGTTCATTTAGTTAACGATTATCTGAACGTAACTGCAATATTAATGTTATGCATAACCTGATATATGAGTACCACAATTATGTGGTTATAAATGTTCTCTGTAGTAAAAGGGTACTTTCCCAGGATTGTTGACTGTGTAATCGGATATGTTGTTTTGTAATAAAATGTACTTTAGAAAGCTGTTTGTTAGGTCGGTTTGTCCTTGACCAGACCGGGTAAACATTTTACAGTCGATTCAATTCTGAGTGGTTATAAACTGAAACAGGAAGACTTAAAGACTAAAATAGAAACACCGTTGTATAAATTCGGTCAACAAGCTTTATGTTTTTGTGATATAGCATTGCGTAATATAATTTTATAAGGTTCTTTTGTTGAGATAAGTTCTTCAGTTGTTATGTTTGGCAAACGTTTTTGATAATGTGCAGACATTTATTTTCTTTTAAAAAGCAAAAATTCCACGCCACACAATTTACGTGGTTGCCGTGTGGTCGTACCGGGCATCTTTCTAAACTACAAAGTTACATTCGCTAAAAGAGATTGTTGGACTTTCCATATGACGTTCAACCGAAAAGTCCCTGACCTACAATGATAAACAAAAATTCAAAATGTTATTCATTTTATTTTCCAACATGATCACCCTTGTTTTCTATTCTCTTCGAAATAAGTTAAGGACCACATCATGATTTGCGCAAAATTTACTTGTTGTATCTTTCACGATGGACACATGATATTGATATTAGACAAAAAGCGTGAATGCATCACATTCATTGACTAGCCTTAAATGTCACACGTTGGGCTTATATGCATAGATGCACCCGTGGCAAAAGCCGGTTTCAAAGGGCAGATCACTCAAGATTAGGGCGGCCGGTGACCTATGAGTTTTATTTCATATTTCTTCTTCAGATTAGAATGTTTAACGGCTTCAGATTTTTAAATATGTTGACAGGCACACAACAACTGAAGTTCTTCTTGTCTTTCCTTTCCAAGTTTCTGGTTTTTGTTTTGCTGATACAGTCACCGCCGACAGATCGTTGGTTTGATAAGTAACACTTGTCAGGCTAGTAGTTAGTTCTTCTGCATGAATTTTCATTCAGTGCAGATCATGATCAGTTCTGCACTGTACAATATTTATTTATTTTATAGGTATCACTCATAACGTAGCTAGTGTTGTTGCCGATTCAAATACATGTAGTATGCAAACATTCAGGCAAACATTTGTACAAAAAGTTTTCCGTAACTAATGACGAAAAGTAGGAACATGTGTATAATAGTTATGGAAATAGTCATTGACACGTTTATGTAAAGGGTTAACGTAGATGGGGATGATGTTTATGCGTTAAGAACAGTTTTGTTCTTTTGCAATTCCTTTATTTAAATGCAGTAAATTGACTGTTTGTGGTTATTATCTGTTTCGGTATTTGTTTAAGATTATAGTCATGTTTCTTTGTAGCTCAAATCAAAGTGTCAAAAAAAACACGACGTCATCGCCACATGGTTTCAGGCATTCATTCTGCTAGGTATACTTTAGACTTTAATCAGGGTAACATATTTTGAATACAGTAAAACTTCGTTAACTCGAGCATCGATCACTCGAGAAACCCGCATAACTCCTGTCGGTCCCGGCAATTTTGCCTATATGTTTAACCAGAAAATAATATCGATAACTCGAGCATCGGTAATTCGAGAACCCCGGTTAACTCGAAGAACACCTGTGGTCCCGTCAGGTAGATTTCTTACTAAATTACCTGCGGCAAACTAGAGGTCACTGATTATCAGATTTTTCTCACCTCCGTTAGTGCATCATTATTTTGACACGTCATAGGAAAAACTTTGATTGTTAATTGATTGTTCTAGTTATTTATCGATTGATCGGCCGTCAAAGTGGCTAAAATGTATAAAATGTTATTCGCACATTTAAATTGTCTAAAAAGAAGAAAATAAAGAAAATTATGTTTGCGAGTTTTTAATTACGAGAACTTAATGATGAGATGAAAATTTTGAGTCTGAGTAGACTTTTGATGATAAAGCTATAGAGAAAATCCCAAACTGCATATTCTGTCTAGAATTATAAAAATAAACATGAATAGATTAAAGAAATAAACATCTAGCGATCTCGGGGGGATACAGTAGCAAGATTGGACAACAGAAAACCAAAACGGGAACGAAATGCAAGTTGGAGACTAAGACCATTGAGTTTAAATACAATGCCATCATGGAGGTTAAAAATGGTCATGACTGAAAGAAATGTGCCTTTACTTTGTTTCAAAGCTGTTTCATAGCTATCTCTTACCTATGCAGAAAAACTTGTAAAATTTCCAGGGTTCGGATAACTTGCATTTTACTCGTCCCCGTGCGACCTCGAGTTATCGAGGTTTTACTGTATATTCACTGCTTGGACAGTCAGATTATCGGAATTTAACCGACCGTTAAATTTCGATAAAGCACCGACAAACATAAAATAAAAGCTACATGTAATGGTAAGCAGTCGTCTTCTTTCATTTTTACTTTTGGATTTTGATCATTTTAATGTTCAAGATGCATCTAGAGACCAACAAGGAAATCCGAGGAACCACATTTCCCGAATATAAAAATGATATAAGTTTTTCAGTACCTGGATATGCGAAGTAGACAATAAATCCATTGATATCCCCATTCTGACATGCTTTAATTGTGTACACAATTATTTATTGAAATTAAGTATTTTCGCATCGTCTCTGCCTATAGAAAACGAAATACTGAACGGGACAAATATCAAAATTAAAACATCAAATATCCAGGGCCAGGAAATATAAACAGTAGAGAAAGTATTAATGTACAACGCGTTCATAAACAAAATTGCAACGTCTTTCTATGAGTTTTTGTCTGGCTGCTAAAACCAGCGTGTTGATAACGGAGAAAGAGAAAGGGATAACATTGCAGCATTTAACCATTGTATGAAATAATGCAAGATAATAAGATAATTAAACACTGAATTTACCCATTTGCCGTGTAATTCTGACACAGCAACTTTAGGGTTAATATACATTACTAATCTGTTAACCAGCAAAGAGAAAGCCAAAACGTCTTTTACTCAAAAGCAATATAAATCAAATTTCAACAAACGTGCATTTTTAAGTCACGTATTCTACGTACAGGTAAGAAAATGTGTACTGAAATTTGTTTACGTATTCGCCGGTGGCGCGTGCATCCAATCCACATGGGAAACCAACTACAGAAGGAATACACGTAATCCTTCACTTCCCGACTTCACGCAACAAATTGAATTACTATTTAAGATACCATAACTCAATGAGATTTTGTGCTTCTAAAACCTTAAGGAATGGGGTTTGTGAAGCTGAGATATTAGCACTGACTACCTTGATTTAAGAGATAGCATTGGCTTACATTCTTCTTTAGTACCTTCGTACAATGCAGGTAGTCAATTACACATATTTCAGATTTGCTATATTTTGCTAAAATATTTGTTTCCGTTGTAAAATAAGATTATTCAACACCGAATGCACTCAAACACAGTATCACGCATAAAAGAAAAAAAATATATCAGTCTCTATGCAGAGGTGTCATTCCTTTCCTATCCGCCCACATTAGGGCGAACATTGGAAAGAATTCTCCAACTTTCATATCCATGATAACAGAAATTTGAAGTAGTCAGTTTAACACTGGTCATTCAGAATGATAAATTTCTTTCACAAATCATGTCAGTGAAATGGCCAAAACTAGGATTTTTTTCATCGGGGATGTGATGCGAAATTCAGTCGAGTGAGTTCTACTGATTCATTTTAACTCGATTGCGACAAAAAGAGTTCTTTGAACTTAGATCCATTTTCCAGCTGTAATCAACCTCGGAACCAATGTGAAATTGTGTTGTTTTCCTTACCGCAATTTTACTGTTTGAGGTCAAATTCTTGAGGCGAACATGGCTACCACTGCGTTACGGAGGCTTAAGCTAAAGCGGGGCTTAGCGAAGCCTCCCAGAAGGGGACGATATTTCGAGAACAAATACCAAATCGTGTATATACTATGACAAACAAAAAGAAGCTGGCAACATAGTTGCATTTATTTTGTTTCTGTATTCGTCACTTTCGGCGGACTTAATTAGACAGTTTACAGACATGAAACTGCCCCATTCCATTCGTCCTGGGAGAAGCCTAAAGGAGTTCTAATGATGTTTGTTTGCACTGCCATGATAATACCATAATGATGATAGGCGTTTATCTGCCATGCATAGTTGTTACTATAGCGTCCACGTAGGGTACCGACGGAATTTTCCGCGCTAATTAATTTTTTTTTTTTTAGTTTTCTACATAGAGGATAATTGTTGGTTTCAGTGTAATACCACGTTATAACTTCACCGAGTGGGCACCAAAAGTGATATTTTCACGAGTGGTGCAGCCACGAGTGAAAAAAAAAACTGTTGGTGTTCACGAGTGAAATTATCGTGATATTACATCGATACCAACAATGTTTCTGTTTATTTCATATCTAAAACTCTGCTTTTGTTGGATTTATTTCAATAAAATGTCGAAAATTGGGAAACGTCATCAGAAAGCATCGCAAAGATGACGTCATTTTAACGACGTCATCGTCACATGGATTCAGTACGCTCGGTATACTTTTTGACGTTAATCCGGGTAACAGATTTTGATAATTTTCACCGAGTGGCCAGTGAGTTTATCGGGATATAATTCACCGTTATATTTCGATAAACCACAATTACGTAATATAAACACAGTATCGCCATTTTAAAAGTCAACACAATGGACAGCTGCCATAGAGAAACTTCATTTGAGGATAATTAGCAAACAAGAGAACCGATCGAAAAATACTTTAGATTTGGGAGGGTGACTTTTTTATAGATTATCAAACAGGTATTTATTTTTAGCTGTGTCGTCCAAAAGTACCTTTTCTAGGCCAAAGTTGACTTTCCGACTGGGATGGGGCAGACTGAAGTGATAAAAATCATTTGTTGTTTTTTCTTTGTCAGTTGTTTTTTGTAATATTTATAAATGTATGAATACTTTTTTATATAATAAAAAATGGAATTAATTTATATAGCTCTAACAAACTTTGTTGTTATGCAGGGTTTAGTTGTAAAATGTTCCCAATGTCCAAAATGTCCCAAATCACCAATTTCAGCTATGTCCAAAACGTCTCCATTGACAAAGCACTTTATTGGAGATCAATAACCTCGACAATTCCATTTCAATGTAAACAACAGTTTACATTGTTGAATGTCTCCTGACAAAACACGTCTCGCTGATTGGCGAAACGGCAGCAGCCGTGAAAAAACGCACTGGGAATCTTCTGATAGACTGCTTGCTTTTGACACGCATCTTTACCCGGACACTTCTTCTATATTTGGAGTGACACGTTTAATTTGCCGGGTACTCTTTTCATATTTGGAATCAAACCGTTTTTTTCGCGTGAAAACGCGAGAAATTGAACGGGTTTACCGGCCTTCTCCACGCGTAAACCATGAGGTAAACGGAACAAAACCTGAGGTGACAATGTCTTAGTTAGACTCGGTAAAAGCTGGAGCAGCTATTCTTGCTTAACCTGCTGCGCAGATTGGACTTTCTGCACTTATTGGACTTGCTGCACTCCTTGGACTTGCTGCACTTCTTGGACTTGCTGTACTTCTTGGACTTGCTGCGCTTCTAAGACTTGCTGAACTACCTAGAATTGCTTCACTGGCTAGACTTGCTGCCCTGCTAGACATACTCAACTACCCAGACTTGCTCCATCTAGCAAGAATCAATTATGATAATACTGAGTGAGCCCTACGAGATCAAGATTTTTTGTTGATCTCAGCTTGTTATAACAGACTAAGACCTCTTTTTGTTTATTCAATCACTATATTTCACGCGCGAACCGGATTGAGTGACGCTTTTATGACGTCACAATACAAAAAACGTCTTTAACGTAAATTAATAATTCTGTGTTTCTTTTCCTGAAAAAAATGCATAAAAATGATTAATTACAACACAAAATTGAGTTATTCTTGACAACATGTTATAGTATATACCAGCATATCATCTATAAAACTATCTGAATATCCTAGCTCTTTCAAAACCATCATTATTAATCTACCAAATGTCGCAGGGGCATTAACTAATCCGAATGGCATTTTTCGGAATTGAAACAGGCCTTGCGAGGTTTCAAGGGCGGTCATTTGCTTTGTCTCAGACAAAGGAACCTGTCTGTTATTTTTACTAAGATCTAACTTAGTGAAATATCAGTCTTTAGACAGTTTTGCAAACATCTCTTCTATATTTAGCATATGTACTGCATCAAATACCGTAACTTTGTTTAATTGACGAAAACCAATACAAATTCTGATACTGCCATCCTTTTTCCTAATAAAGGCAATAAGAGAAAAAAAACTAGAGCATTTGAGACTTCTATTACTTCAAACTCTATTATCTTATCTAATTCCTCCTTCACTAGTGACTGTGAATGAAAAGGAATAGGATAATCCTTATTATTTTATGTTTTCCAGTGAAGAATCGAGTTTTCTAAGTGAAAAAGTGATAATATACTGTTTTGAAACAGCAGATAACCATTTTTATTTTTCACTGTTTTTGCAATCTTTAACCCGGATTTACGTCAAAAAGTATACCGAGCGTAATTAATGCTGGAAACCATGCGACGATGACGTCGTTTAAATGACGTCATTTGCGCTATGTTTCTGATGACGTTTCCCGCAATTTCGATATTTTATAGAAACAAACTCAATAAAAGTAGAGTTTTAACTATAAAATAAATAGAAAAATTGTTGGTATCGGTGTTATATCACGTTTATTTCACTCATGGACACCAAAAGTTGTTATATTCACTCGTGGCTGCGCAACTCGTGAAGATTTCACTTTTGGTGCCCACTCGGTAAAATTATAACGTGATCTTACACCGAAACCAACAGTTATCCTCTATATCCTCAAAAGATCTAAAGTTGACAACTGAATGTCTTATTCAACTAGATCAGTATTTCCTGGAATGTCCGTCAAAATATCTGAAAATTCCTCTAACAATTTTTCTATCTCCTGCTTACTTTCTACTGATAAATCAGGATTAATCTGTGCGTCGGTATAAGTTTTATCTTCCTTTTTCACAGGACACAACTTATATCTCATCTCTATTTAACTCCTCACAACTCTCCCCACTCGGGTCAAATCTGTCATACACACTCAAGTAATCCTCTACAGTCGCTGAACTCACCTTATTTAATACACATCTATCTGGTATATTGCTCTCGCTACTATCTCTTTCACAATTCTGTTTTAGCATATTTGCATGAAACGTTTTCAACTTACCATCTATCTCAATCTTATAATCTAATCTGTTATAATTTCTGCAACTACATATAGACCTATCCACTGCAGTAACAACTTATTACGCTTCGTAGGTAACAGTACAAGAACATTACTTCCCTTTTAAGCTATCCCTAGCCTTGTTATTGTAATACAGCAAACTGCTGCTGTTCTAACTTACAAGTATCTTCTAACTTCTTTTGCAAAGCCAAGACACACGGGTAAGTCTTTTTCACCTCATCATTATCCGTCTTACCTGCCCATAACTCTTTCTACACAGTTATCGGTCCTCGAGTTGCTCGACCATAAAGCAACTCAAAAGGGGAAACCCTAAAGTTTCCAGTGGTACTTCCCGATACATCCCGAACAACATAGCATTCAAATACTTATCCCAATCTCTCGGTCTCTCGCTACACATACACATTACACATCGGATGATACGGGGTTGTAGTCAGCTGTCGTAGTGACAATAAACTACTTACTTCTGCCATAAAGTTCGATGTAATCTGTGATCCACAATCGGTAAGCATTTACTCTGGAAAACCCAACCTACTATCATGTCTACCAAAGCCTCTGCTACTCTTTCAGTTTCAATACAAAGCAATGCTATTGCCTCCGGGTATATAGTAGAACAATCGACCATTGTCAAAATATATCTTTTTTTCAGTTCAGTCATTGGTCCAATTGGTCCAATAATATCAACAGCCACTCATTTAAATGGAGTATCAATCGATGGCATCTTTCCTAAAGGAACCGTACCTAATCTGCCCTTAGATATTGTACGTTGACATATATCACAGGATTGACGATACCTTCTCACATCTGACAACACACCTGGCCAATAAATTTCACCCAAAATTCTATCACTTGTCTTTCTTACATCCAAATGACCTTCAAACAGTTTCCTACAGGTACTATTAACTGTTTACGTACATCACAATTTTTCGCAGTAGTTTTCCTTACTTCAAACTTGACTTCCCAACTACCTCGACACTCTTTACTCGTACCACTAGCAGCCTTCTTTCTGCAAATTTCTAAAGAAGCATCGCTCTGCTGTTTTCCAAGAAACTTTTCTCTAGAAATATCTAAAACTTGTGAAGGAACTCTAAGTTTAGATTGCTTCTTAGCTTGGTACTGCGCTCTAGTTTCAACCGCTGACACTAAACTACTAAACTGTGGTTCAACAGCACCCTCTATATTTCAAGATTTTGAGTCAACTAATTCCCGTTTCTTTATTACACAGGTATATCCAGTATCTCTCATTGCTATGATATTCCTGCCATTGCAAATACCTGCTGCTGTCGGACACAAATTGATACTTAACACCCCAAGTTCCTCAACATCACTGAGTTCTATAATGTTATTACCACTTTCTGACCTTTCGGACTTACTCTTATATCCATCTCTTTTTATTCCTCGACCTCTACTTCTGTGTTCCGTTAATTGTTCGTTTTGTCCTCGTGTGTTTGCTTTGTATGCTTGTGTGTGTTGGTAGTGTATGTTTGTGTGTGTACATGATTGTATGTGTGTGTGTGTGTGTGTGTGTGTGTGTGTGTGTGTGCGTGCGTGCGTGTGTGCGTGCGTGTGTGTGTGTGTGTGTGCACTGGGTGCTGTGGGGCTCGTTTTGGGGAGGCTGCGTTTTTGGTACGTGGCATTCCCTGTTTGATATTATTTTTGTTTTTCTATCTATATCTCTACCTCTGTCTCGATTCTCTCTCTAACTATCTTCCTGCTTCTGTTATTCCTGTATTGCTACACTGGCCCTACTAGTCTTTCCACTCCTATAGTTATAAGAACTATGCCCTAACTGTCCACAATTCCAACACTTGAGTACATCACGGGACTGAAAACCTCCGCCTCGGTTGAAATTACTACCCCTACCTCTATTCACATTTTTTATAATAACTACTAGGCGAAGGCCTCGGAGGAGGAGCATACGGCTTACTGTTTCTGTCTCTATTGGTTCGATTCTCGCATAAGTCTCATAACCATTCAAGTAGGCATCCATAGAATCAATCGTTTCATCAAAAGGAGATATCGTAACCTTAACTTTCCCAAAACTCTATTTATTTAAAACATCTCTAACTTCATCTTATGCTCAATCTCTAACTTCTTACCTTCAGCTCTCTCTATTTCAAATTGCCTAGCATAAAATAACTTAATGCTTCTCCACTTCAAGTCTATCTTTTTCTAACTGAGTACCTGTATGTAGCCGAGATCCTAACTTTTCTTAACTGAATCTCATATTCTGCCTTTCCTTTCTGTGACCTAGCTTCTAAATGTATCTTTTCCTTCTTTGATTCTAACCTTTCCTTCTCTGATCACGTTCTCTGCCGCTGCTTCTAATTCTAAGCTTTCCTTTTCTGCTTCTATCTTTCTTCTATGTTCCTTATGTTCTCTTTCTAACTGTAGTTCAGTTTCTACCATAATCTTCTGTTATTTAGTTTTTAATTGTAACATTTCCTTCTCTGCTTCTATCATGTCCTTCTCTGCTTCTATCTTAAGTTTCTCTTCTTCTAAGCTACTATGCCTTTCCTTACGTTCTCTCGTCTGCTCTTCCTTAACAAACTTACGTAACTCCTCCCCTTAATATCCCAACTTTACACATGTCTTAGTTAATTCAACTATACTAGACATGTTGAAATACCTATGTCAACACAATATAATACCACCGTATACTACTACAACAACAACAACAACTTGCGACACTTCTTTCACAACCGTGAGGCAATACTAGAATAATCTACTTTATACACAAGGGTCTACAGTAACAACCTGTACCCTATACAAAATCAAAGTACTATACTATACTCACGGGGCAATATATGAATGTATATGCAGTTTTAGTTTTTTCGTGACGCGACGAGAGATGAAAATCATCTAGTGTTTTGCTAATGAAAGAGCTGATAGCGTGCGTGGTTGTTCATTACATGCACTTTAGGGGTTATATTTTATCGCTGAAGCCTCACAGTGTTTATTCTTCTGGTAAATAGCCTACGTGTAATATTTCCCATTATGCCGTTGCATTAGATCACTGAAATACACTTGTTGAATGACGATTGACATTGAAATTTTAATAGGAAAAGATGTTGTCTTCAATTTGTCAAAATATACAAAAGCATGCTCTTAAACTTTTCATCGGTTGCTATTATTTTCGCACCAAACAACCCACGGTTGACATATTCAATTTGGCAAAGAGAGCGTTAACGTGTTTTAACGTCTGAATGGTTAAAAAATGAATTGCCACGGATTTAGTTCAAACATTGAGATATCTCCACAATTACGTCAGTCGTTCTGTCCCCATCATGAGTGGCTTTTCAAAGTGTTTGAAAGCACTTCAAATATTTACTCAGTCTCCTCCGTGTTCTTGATCAATGCGCGAATAACGATTAAAAAATGTTCATATTAGAAAATGTATTGTTAATTGCTAAACTGAAACGTGTTTCATCGTTTGTGGGTGCATGTACATGATTTTAGAGTAACAACTCAAGGGCGCGTTTCATTTCAGTGCCGAAACCTTGCAACTGCGTATTTCAGGGCTTGAATATATCGGTATATGATGAGAAACCACGTATCACATCCCATTTGTTAATATTGTTATATATTTTCTATATATTTTCGTTATATATACTGTTTGATGTAATTATTATGTTATTGTAATGCTATTAGTGGGTGCTCGTCCAACCTCTATCGTGCTTTGGACATGGAATGATTCCGATTGGAAGGCGTCAAAATATTATTTAAAAAAGTATAAACTGATTGAAAACCGTACATGTACTAACGCGCTGCACAACAGGTTATAATCTTTCAGTGATTTTGGCATTGCGACATAATATACAGGTTTTAACCGGCGCAAGCATTTTAAGTGGCACTGGCTAACACTGTTGGCGTTACACTATTTTGCGACCATTAAACGCCGCATAAACCGTCGCACACTGACTCGTTATTTGATAATTAAAATATCCTTCATCTCGTTTTCAAAATCGAAAGTACATGCTATAAATGTAGCGCAGTAATTCTTTCAATAATATTGCAAAACAAATAAATAAATAAGGAACGCTATCTGATTACGGTTGTTTTCTTTCAGAGGCGACACAAATATGACAACAATGCAAACGTCAACATTGTTTTAGACCAAATAGAGAAGTATGTCGGTTGTGTTTATTACTAGTATATATTTATGAATATTTAAAGTGCTAATCGAGCTTTTATTTAATTTAGTGATTTGTATTATCAACATGTTATCATATATGTCTCAATTTCGGCACAATCTCTTATTTATTCCTTTATAATTATATCCCAGGGATGGGAAAAGATTTAGTTATTGCGGAACACTTTGTTATAAATTCCCCAGGTATACATCGTGAAATGTAAAACTTATTTTGGCGTGAGAAATGCACATTTCATCAATTCATATTCATTTCACGATAAAAGCATGTCTATTTTTTAAATATAATTATTTAAGAACACTCAATTGGCTACCTGTTAAAGAACGTGTAGAACAGAATATTCTATGTCATGTGTTCAAGATCAAAAATGGTTTAGCCCCAGTTTACATGGGAGACAGTTTTGTGTCCCAAGATAATGTTCATAATTATAGCACAAGACTTAGTAATAAAGGTGCCTTTGCTATTCCTAAGGTAAAGCGTTTTGGGTCCAAATCCTTTTGCTTTATGGGTTGCACTTTGTGGAACAGATTACCTCATAAGGTCACAAAAATCACTAAACTCTCTGTTTTTAAGGTTGCTGTTAAAAAACATTTCTTAGATAATTTGAAGTAATCTTTAATTTTTTATTGAATTTAGTTATGTATAACATGTATAATTTTGGTATGGTTCATATAGTTCAATGTTTCTTATCTTAAACTTTCGTTTTTTTAAAAATACATTTACACAGCTTGTTACATAAATAAGATGTAGGCATTTTTAATTGTCAGTCAACACTGTGATATTTTCATGTGATATAATTACTGTCTCACAGAAATGAAATGCGATAATAACATTAAATTAAATTATTATTTCTGTGATAAGATTCAAGTAAAATATGTGATAAATATAAATGTTAAAGCAATTTGTGATATTTAAATTATGTGATATTCTGTGATACTGATTACTGTACATTGACTCATTGCCTCTCTCTGTCATGCCACCAACACAAAGGGACCACAATGGAAATAAGAGTTTACTCTTTTTTGTGTTATCCCTGGTGTCGGTGTGCATGCCATGGTTATTATGTTCATGTTGTGATATTGTTTTATTGCATTCATGTTTGTTTTAGCCATGTATGTACTCCATACCAAAATAAATCTTATCTTATCTTATCTTAAGATTTTACTTAGTTAGGTTTATAGATGTCTGTTCTGTTCTATTTTGTTCTAAAGTTGTATTTCGTTTAAATGCTGCACTATGTAAAATGTTTTAACTAGGCCTTCGCTGTTTGAATGGTTATATAATACAGGAATTGACATATTATTATTATTATATATTATTATTCTTATTCTTATATCTAATGTATTTATAACATATTAATTTTCCCCGCCTGGTTACGTTAACAAAATATTAGATTTCTTATTGTGCCTTAGGTTTTTCTGTTTATTGCGTTTAGTGAAATAAAATAATAAAACAAGAACTATTGTATAAATGTAGATTAAATCCAAATTCAGTATATTATATAGGAAATAAGATTGTACATTATAAAAAATAAAAAGCTTTATTCTGTAATATAGTAACACATGACGCTGTTTTAAACGTAATCATAGTGTAAACATATATTTACACATCGGTTTTCAGGGCCCGTTTACCAGGGCGGGTGATCACGTGACATTTGTTGTGATAGGATTGTATGGAAATACACGGCGGCATCAACAAATTTGCTGGTATTTTCCTTGTTTTCTTCTTCAGTAGATGTTTAGTGAGCAAACCATATTGGCCATGTCCTAGCCATCATTTTTCCGCATCCGACGATATATGATTCGATATTGTAGCTGCTGTAGATTTTATGATTACCCTGCAACAAATTTCGAATCGATGGAAATTTCGTCCCAAAACGGCGATAGGAAAGGTAGCCAAAACGAGAAAAACTGACGTTGGACGACTTTAGAACGATTAAATATACGATACAAGTAATGTAAATAGTACTCATATAAATAAAGATGATCATTGCTGTACACGTGCCACGAGCGAAAACATCATTCTGCTACTACACAGAAGCAGAATATCTGGTCGATAGGATTTTTGGATAGGATTGGTGATCGAATTTTATTTCTAATCGTCACCTTCATTATATCATTCAACGTTAAACATGATTTATACATATATATGTCTTTGATAATAATCATATTGTTCAGATCATATATATTTATTTAATTGCGTTTAAACATATGAAAGCATTTGTAAGAAACACATGTTATGCATTTTTTCAGAGATGGTATTTTCGGGTGTTTGTCCTCACTGCGGAGCGGTCGTTAAATCAAGATGGGAATATTGAAAACATACACAAGCCCATGAACACAAAATGACGTATAAATGTTGTTGAAAGAACTTTTGTAAGTAGGAAAAGCTTATTATACACAGGTAGGTACAGAGATATGAATACATGCAAATGTAAAGATGTCGTATAAAAACATATATAGAATTGAATAGGAGTGCATAATGGTTTCGAAGAATCGAACATATTTGTTGATTCTAATGTAAAACTCAATGTTATTGGTTCTGTTTTGTATATTTTCGGACAATGCATCCTTTTATCATCGTGTTTTTGTTTTCAGTTAAAGGTGCAGTAAACACGACGAGGAAAGGTCGAAAAGCTGCATCATTTATGGGAAGAAGTTTCCGTCTGCATAACAAGTGAAACAGCATGTTTCTTAAGCACATGTGCCGGCAAAATTCCAATGCGAAATATGTCAACAACAATTCAAATGAAAAGACAAACTTGAGGAGCGTACCAGCAAGCATACTGTAAACAAGAGAAAAGTTTGCAAAGCATATGCAAAGGCATATGCATACTCTAGTGGACTCGCCTGACACAAGATTAAAATCACTAATGATACGACCGTGTGTTTGATTAAAGCTTTTGTTTTGTTACAATCGTGATATGAACCACCCCATGAAAAAACCAATAGCCAGCATTACCGACAAGCTCGGATCCAGTCTGATCAGGCTCCATACTGTTTGCTTCCAGTCTGCATATTTATAGATTACTTGAGGTAATAGTGAACAGTATGGAGCCTGATCAGACTGTATGGATGTGCAGACTGATATGGATCCATGCTGGTCACAATTGCACTATGTTGGGTTTCTTGTGGGGCGGCTCGCATATTCTTTTATTTAGTTTTTTTCTTTTCATCTACATGTATATTTGTTTCAAAATCAGAGAGCTGAATTACTTCACAATCAAATACGTATGCTGAAATGTACAATGTATTGTGATATGACATGATTAACTCTTCCTGAGTAGGATATAAGAATACAAACAATATCACAGTCATTTGTATTACTTGGTGTAACCGCCATGGCTCGGTTTACACAGCGCTTCCACTGATAAAGACTGCTGAATAGTAACCAACAGAAGCGATATTCTGTGAATGTTGTTTGTAACACTTCACTAGACTACTACCGCATCTCTTGCATATCTGTTCACATAATAAACGACATATCATCCTTTTGTTTCATTGTACCGGCCAGGTGTCAAGTTTGTATATTTCTTTTTTTATTTACTATTATTATTATTAATGTATAATGTCGTTTAAGTTTGCCTTTTGAACAGATCACCTTACACTATCTTAGACCTTAATTGGAAGAAATACATGCACGCCAACAAACTACTTTTGTCAGAAAAAATAGTTTTCATAGTGCAGTATTTCTAATTTAAATATGTTTTGCTTTCTTTCTATCTAGGCTGGTTAAATGAGGAACGTACGGTACTGTATTTTCATATTTCGTGATACTTGAAAGTTTAAGGGTCCCGTGTCTATTTTTATCGTAGTCTCTGATTTTCAAATAAAACTTTTATGCTCTATTTGATATTGAATAGACACTCCATTTTAATCGAAGTGTCTGTATTGCGATTGTAATATATGGTATTTGAATTTATCTCAATAAATAAAATTCGATCGCCTAGTATTTCAAGTACCCTTTCAAGTACCTAATTTTTTTTTTGTTGGTTTGAATTTAATTGAAATCACTCAAACTTCCCTTTTATTCAAACTTTGGCTGAAAAACAAATATACACCAAGAAAAAAGTTAAGCACCCCCTGGAAGTTACGTAGTGACTTAAAAAAATTATTTCATGAAAACACCTTCAAATAAACGAAGGAAAAATGCTATATATCATAACAGCAACCCTCTGCACGAACTGCAAGCAGTTTTGCCCTGTGAGTGTAAGCAGATTATCTTAAAAAAGATCCGAGGTTCATATGGATGCAGAATAGTCAGGGTTAGGGTCGGCCAGGCACAGTAAAGGTTTACTCTGCTACTGAGCGTATGAAGTACGGATGTCATCTGAAGACTCAAAATTGCATTTTTTACTCTAATTAGCAAACCTTAAATCTTCCTATGACCTCTGCAGTTCCATTCTTAAATGTGTTTTTGATTTTGGATAAAACGGCACCCGTTGATTGTCCAACAATATCACCCGAAAAGCCAAACATATCATTACAGTTTTGCCGTTTTCTGTTTGCCAAAGGGTTTCTGTAACGGATTAAATGCCTCTTCCCTTGCTCGGTATTTCATGAT
Source organism: Saxidomus purpurata (assembly GCA_022818135.1). Classification (NCBI taxonomy): domain Eukaryota; kingdom Metazoa; phylum Mollusca; class Bivalvia; order Venerida; family Veneridae; genus Saxidomus; species Saxidomus purpurata. The sequence continues at coordinate 43,137,259 of JAFMSR010000006.1, forward strand.
AAAGCTTCGTTAACTAAGTCAATCTAAAACTTTCAGGGGGTGCTTAACCTTTTTCCTTTGTGTATATTTAAGGTTTATGTTTTTAGGTGTTATGTTTTCTACTCTTCTGAATTGTAAATTGCCCCGTCCGCTTCAAGCACAGTCATGATAGCATCTTTGTGAATCATTTCATTTTAACTTTAAATAAAATCGGATCTTGTAAAACCCAAGTCTTAATGCACATAATTGTAAAACGTTAGAGTTCACGTGATGAAAGTATTCATATGATATATATAAAATCTTACGTACTTTATTGATAGTTTCAATAAATGTAATTTATATTTAGTGTAAAAGTTATTTATTCACAAATGAGCGCGTTTTTAGTTAAAAATATACAGGGTTGAATAGAAAGCTAATAAAATACTTTCCTGATACGAAGCCATAATCATAGGTCATTCACAGAACAATGTTAATTATAAACCTACTAATGTTTATCTGACATTTCTTTAGAAAAAGTGCAGTAAAATACAACATTCCGTATCATTTTTTCCGTATTAGATGAAGTAAGCCGTATCTTAGCTGTCCATCGTGTAGGTTGTACACATTATGCATTTTCAAATATCATTCCTACGCTAAAAGAAATAACAGTTTGGTGTTGTTGCCGTCACATTGCTTGTAAGGTAATATTTTAAGACAAATACATACAGTGTCTCTTTTGCAATAAATAAACCAGATACTAGATGATTAACACTATTCTATTACTTTTTATTGGTATTGTTTGTTTATATACAGAAGACTAACGTGACGTCATGGTTAACTCTCTTCTATTCCTTTTTATTGGTATTGTTTGTTTATATACTGAAAACTAAAGTGACGTCATGGACGTCATATAAAACGTGACCAGAAAGAGCATGTTATCTTGATTTTTGCCATTATGACACACAATAAAATATCTAAGAAATATTTTTCGTTTCAGCGGTGTTCATCGGCTCATAAACAACTCTTTGTCGTTCTCATCCGCGGCAATGAACCACGAAGGCCGTATGCCTGAGTGGTTTATTACCGCGGATGGGAACGACAAAGAGTTGTTTATAAGCCGATGAACACCGCTGGAACGAAAATCATTTCGATTCTTACATGACCAAAATCATTATAAGGGAAAGAAATGTAGCGGAGTATCTTTAATGCCGATGTTTAACAAATCCGCATTACCTCCCTTGCTGTCTGTTACCGTTTGCCCACACTATATGCGTATAAGTTTATAAAACAGGTAAGATCAAAAGAAACACGTCATTTTACACTATGAAACATTTTAATTTATTAAAATAAAATATAAGTTTATTACTCCCACTCACGTTTATCTCATAACTTAGTTTATTGTGTGAAACATTTAACAAACAAATCTTGAACCGATACTATAAATAGTCTAATAGAAGGTGACAACATGTGCGTGACTGCACTTTATTAAACACTTTACTTGGCATCGTACACATTCATGCTTATTTTGCAATTTGAAATGTTGCTTGTGAACATGTGCATTGCCTTGTTACCCTGTACGCTGACGTCGATGTTGGACTCGACCAAATTTGAATATGGAGCGGGTGGGGTAATTGCTTCATCAGTCACAGACACAGAGATACAGTGTTTGCGTGAAGTTTCGCATTTGTCAGGACTTATCGAACAAAGTGCCCTACTCACTCTCTCCCGCTCATCCTCACTGGGCTTGATATAGGATGCCAGACTGCTAACATTCGTGTGACCAGTTACAGACAGTATGGCACAACTTGAAAACCCTTGTGCATGCAGAGTGCTGGACACATGAGCTCGGATACAATGGTAGGTGTAACTGACACTTAATTTTGCTTGTACAGACATACGGGTCATGAAGCTAGATAGTGTATTAACACCAACAGCTGTGCTGGCATACCAATTTTTTTTCTCACCGGTCACATTTTGAAGGGTTTTTTGGAAGAAGTCGGACAAATTGGGATTTAACTTTGAAACATACTTTTTAAATGATCTAAACGGACGAAAGTTGACGCCATTTTCGTACATTCTAGGGTGTTTTCAGACTCGCGGCTATCTATACCATAATGTGTTTTATCCGCTTCATTGCACGCCATACATACATATTTTCTGCCTTTTGCGTCAACACCTGTTTTAAAAGAATGCTTTTTCAAATTTCTCAACCCTTCTTGGACCCGCCTACCAAGCTTACTAATAATTTCAAATAGTGATGGCAACGAATACAAAAATTGATATTCGAGTACTCGGTCCTTCTTCCGATCGAGTACTCGAGTACTCGGAAAACGATCATTCCCTTGATACATACAGCAGTACATATGAGATCAATGGACTATCTTTGACTCTTTTTTGTTTCAGTTATTCACTCTTGTTAGCCATGCAATCATGTATGAATTCCAGCGTATGTGCTTAGTAACCTAATAGAAAAATAAACCTATGAAAACGACAGACGAACGTGAATTTCAAACGTGTTTGTGTCCATCGATACTAAAATAGCATTTATTGGGAAACGTTACTCTATGGGGGATTACTCCAAGATTACAGTCGCATCAGAGTACGGTACTAGTTTTATGATCAGAATTTATAAAATGTTGCTATAAACGTATCTTTTCTTCGCACGCGTGTTTGACTACCGGTATTATTAGTTTATAAAGTCATTTAGACTTCTCATCACAAGACTCGCATTTACAGTTTCTAGAACAATAGTGAACACTTTATCTTAAATAAATTGCGCAAGCTACAACCCAATATCATCTTTGATGAATTTTATGTCTGTATTGTTTTGTTAAGATCATAAGTGGCATAGAATCATAACAATACCTGCATGTCAAGCTGTTAACTCGTATATTGCATTTAGGGGCCTACCTAGCGGATTAAACAATAGAAGTTTGCACATCACCCGGCGTGTTTTGATAACGATCCCGAACTAGAATACTGACAAGTTAAGGCTGCTAGTTGGAGGAACCAAATAGCGATCATTTATGATTTTATGTATGATGCGATTTTTGCAACAAAAATTATAATTGTTAGAGTACACGAATACCGTTTTGGACGTCCGATCGAATACTCGAGTACTCGAGTACTTGTTGCCATACCTAACTTCAAACATTACTTTGTTTTGTAATGTTTGAGCTGTGTCCTCTGAAAATACACCAGATTCAAACAATTGTGATACATCTGCTTTACAAATTGGCTCTTTGTGTTAACTAATGTCTTTTCCCTGTCTTAACAGGGATTTTACCAGCCCGGACAGAACCTGGTTTGATGACATGAATTCGCGATCTTTTATCAGATTGACGTTTCTACATATCGGAAGAGATATTAAATGCCTGTTGATAGCTACTCTTACTCCAGTTAGTGCAGATTTAGAATAGTCCTTTCCACTTTTTGTTTGGACAGCCGCATAAAAATTGCTGTAACATGTCATCTAAGTCAGCAACTGACAGATACTCAAACTCTGATGTGTGATGACCAACATCTATCATCCATTCGGAAAATTAAAGGAATATGTGATCATTCTTACTGTTTCATTTTGTGTTTTTTAATCAAGCTGACAATTGAAATTTGAACTGAAGGAAGTTACATGGAACAGTGTTCCTTAGAGCTGTAATAAATACACTAGGTAGTGAATAGAGTAAGTACATTAAAACTATGTTAACTTGAGCATGAATAGATAACTTGAGATCAATCCAGGCCGGTTATGCTCTCTGTATTTACCACCATTGATAACTGGAGTTCCGGTAAATGAGTACATCAAAGAACATTTAATTGAAAAAAAAACTCAACAAAAGTAAAGTAAAAGACATAGAGTAAACTGACTTGCAAAATGTCCCAAGGGGAAGACATATACAAAGGATTCAACAATGAATTAAAGAATTCTGTGAATTTCTAGAAGGGACAACGGAATGAAGACCATAGATCCGAGATTTAGCAACAGACAATTTTTGATTAAAACTGTATTGGAAAGTATTTTTAATTGCTTACAGTAGATCTTGTGTTATATTACATATTTTCACTGAAGATACTGGAAAGAATGAACAATGGTAATTTTTAATGAACAATAATAGACTTGCATAATTATTATGCTAAATGTTGAAACCCATCAGAATTAGAATAATTTTTATTGTGATATAAACATTGGTACATTGTATCATACATGTAATAAGTTAATTGAACAGACAGAAAAAGTAAGGCCAAAGAAAAGCTATGTTTGGTTCTGGTAATTATGCACAAATATAATATGGGGAAAAATAACTTTATTCTTAGGATTCTCAAAAAACGTCCTCTTTTGTTTTTAAATTTATGATAAAAAGGAAGAAATAAGGAATATGGCCCAGGAAAGTGTAAACAAAGTAAATATAGATGAGGTATTATTTCAGGAACTGGATTTAAGCATAATGTTTACGTCATAAAACACAATTTAGCTTAAACCTAATTAGCTGTCTAGTCTTTAAAAGAAGTTGAACAAGTAAATAATTCATTTTGAAACCTAATTTGGAAATGATCTAACTGGACAAAATTATCATACATTAACAGAAATTTTCTTGGTTCACTATTATTAGAAACCCAAAAATTATTTGATTTTGGGTTTCCCGGTCTACATTAATTTCACAACTACCTCAAACTTTAACCCCAAAGTATTTATTAATAAAAGGTAATTTTTGAAGTGTTCTAGAGAGAGAAAAAAACATTGGAAAGTGTTTTAGAGAGAAAAAAACATTGGAAAAAAATCAAGGGACCTTAAACACATATTTTAGTATTATCATAATTATGGATTTGCCTGAATATCTGTTACTTAATTTTGCTTGTTTAAATAAACATATCGGACATAAAGCTAGTTAATGTATTAACATCATCATATACCTTTGCATACCAGATTATTTCTCACCAGGAACCATTTCAAGCGGTTTTGGAAGAAGACGGACAGTGTTGATTAAACTTTGCAACAATTTTAGCTCGCCTGGCACAAAGTGCGAGAGTTTACTTTTAAGATCGCATTCCGTTCGGCGTACATCGTATGTCAGTTAACACTTTCCTTCAAATAACATGTCCTCTAAAACTACCAGGCCAATGATAAAATAACTTAGCAGGGATGTTCCCTGCATGAAGCCCTTTCATAGTTGTTCAAATAATTCCATTCCATTGAGGACTCTGGTTGCCATGGCAACAGAAAGGAAAAAAATTAAAAATATTCTCAAAAAGCTAGAGCTTAAATATTTAGCATGTATCATTGCCTAGTGGACCTCTACCAAGGATGTTCAAATCATGTCCCCCAGGTCAAAATTGATCCTTTCTGCTATTGAAACGCTTGGTTTGGTAGCTAAGGTGAGCGATATAGGGCCCTCTTGGCTCTCTTGTTTAAATGATTTAATCGGACAAAAAAGTCTGTTCTTCCATTTTCATACATCGTAGGATTCTTTTTCAAACTGTCAACCATGGTAGAATTTTTACCCGTTGCATTAACACCTGTTTTTCAAATTTATTAACCCTTTTCCTGGCCTTTTAAAAACTGACTCATAAATTCATAATTTCAAATATTACTATATTCTGTATGGTCTGAGCAGTGTTCTCTGAAAATACACTAGATTCATAGTTTTGCCACATATTTTTCACAAATGGGTTCTTTATGTTTACTGATGTCGTTTCAGTGATTTAAGCCGATGCAGTCATAAAATCTTAATTGATTAACATAATTTTCCTCCATTTCGATACAGTGTTTGACTTTAAACTGTTTCATCTGCTTCTTTATTACACAAAACTTCAAAAGGATAAGCATGGTTATTGTCCCTTGTTTCATCAAGACAGTTTTACTGCCAGCAGCCAACGTTTATTTTCAAAAAGAAAATGGTCAAAAGGGCCAATTTTCGAGTGCCTCTGGATAAAAAAAGACACAAAAAACCTATCGACTGTGTACTGTTTTGACAGGGTGACCGGAAACACACATTTATTTTGGCTTATTACCTAGAAACATACATACAATGGAACATTTTTATTTCGTCAAAAGTTTTAAGGTTGATAAAATGTAGGTAATAGTACAAACATTTTATGGGTTTAGCCATTTTTCTTCTGGCTACTAGACAGTGAAGGTTTACAAAATCAGTTTACACTGATTTAAAAACATGGACACAATATGTCAGGTTACCAGAACCACATAATTTTTACTTTGGTCGTGTGTACCTCTTAAAAGTTTTACTGCCCATTTAGTTTGCCTGTCTGTACTTTTTTCAGTGTTTTGTAATTTCAGTTGGTTTACATCTGCAGCAGCGGTCGTTTTAAATTTGTTGCTTGGCATAGGAACATCTCGTTCAGATTTACATGTATCTTTGGTTACAGCTGAGGTATCTTCATGTAACTCATTACAAGGAATGGTTTCTTTTATTTCTGTGTTTTCTAGTTCAAAGGATGTGTTAAATATGTCATTATTGTTTTGCTCAGAAATACCACGTTCTTGCAGGAAATCGTTCGCATCAGCATATGTACTGCTTGGTAATTTTGTTATTTCATGGTTAAACCTTGTTGTAAATTCACCAGTTTCAAGGCATTGATTTAAACAATTGTAAACAAGCCCATCATGTGTGTGACTTATTACTCTCCATGTGCCCAATAAACGCCTAGCCGTGCATAGGGAGACAATAAATGCCTAGCCGTGCATAGGGAGTCAATAGCCGGCATATACGGCAAAGATGTAGCCATTACTGCAGACGAATGTTAACATCACGTGACTTTCATTGATTACATTATCGGGGGAGTAATACCGGAACAGCCAAATAAAAGTAGGATAGAATTAATCATTGTTACTCTGCATATAGAGACAAAATCGTGAGTCATGTTAGAATGAATTTTACATTACGTCTTGCAAAGGTATTTAATAAAAGGATCACTATAACATTCGGTTGATCTGCAGATGTATCTTTCTCGTTGGCTGCATAGTACAGGATCACACTCGAGAGTCCTCCTCTCGTGTGATCCGGAACTACAGTCCACATCCGTTATCTCGACTTCGGTTATCTCGATTTTTCGATATCTCGACTGGATTTTCTCGGTCCCGATTTTTTCCCTTCTTGTTCTATATAAATCAAATACGGATATCTCGATTTGTTTATCTCGATTGTTTCGTTATCTCGACTAAATGTTTGATCCCCAACTATGAAATTTCCTCTATTTTGACATCCGATATCTCGATTTGACATTAATCACCTGCTAAACAAGGTGCGAAAAGCTGCACGCGATTGTATTCGCTCAATTGTCGTCTGCGGTCAGAGGTGCGAAAAATACCACGCGCGGCTATTCACTCAGTGATTCGGTTAACGACCCAAAATTAATTAATTGTTTGTTTGCGACGTAAGCTGTGTAATGGGTAATTTGTATTGAATTGTGTCAAACTGAGAAAATTTATTAGCATTTATAAACAGCAAGAAACGAAGATTCTGTCAATTATAAATCGTGTCTTCAATACGTACACATTAGATGGATAACATCTCGATATTGAAAAAAAACCCGGAAAAGTCATGTCGGAGGGCGGAAATCCTTAACTTGTCCGAGCGCCGAGAAGAGCCCGGTAACCAACCCGGGAGGATATCTGGATCGGCAAACGCTGAGAGTTTTGGAGAAGGACCCGAGGGGAATCCAATCTTTCGGCACCGGGGTGCAAGGCAACATGAATCAGATGAATTGCACATTTAGTTGATTTAAACATACGAGCTAGTTTCCTTTCACAACCTGTGTATTACAAAGATCATAAGATGGTAGAAAGAAGCGAACGTCTTTCTATCAACATAATCTTCTTTACACCCTCCCATCCCCTGTCGAGCATATTTTATCCAACTTCGGTTATCTCGATTTTTCGTTATCTCGACTTATTTTCTTTGGTCCCAAAAAAATCGAGATAACGAGAGTCGACTGTATACATCTAATTCAAAAGATACATGTACGACCCCGCAGATCAATCGACTGTTGAAATAGTCCATTTTGATCAAACATGCATACTTTGTTTAAAGCTGCAATGATAATTTATTTAAGTGAACTGCCTTACTTTCGCTTCCATGTTTTCAAAAAGGACCAGGCTTCTTTCCTTTATTTGAACGTGCGTTTACTTAAAAAAACGCTGTAAAACAGAATTTACGTGTCCCTGAAAGTCCTCTTTCTGTGCCTAAACGAATGAAAGATTGGTCATTTACATGTTCATACGTTTTATAGTTTTTTCATTCATAGTGAATAAAAAGTATATAGTTTGCCATATTTACGAAACATACACAACATTGTACATGAGTTGGATAGAAATAAGCTACTCTAATGATGCAGTAAATACATGACTGTCACGTAACTAAATCTCTATTCTAACATGATCCACATACAAATAGTAGAAAAATCAGGTTTTATTTTGCCAAAATCAACGCGGGAACCGATATGCTTCCAACATGACGTCATATCATGTCGCATGACGTTAAATAAATATCCGCGTAGAAAATAACGCTTTGCATTTATCCATCTTTTGTAATATCTTGTCATGTTTAAATCGAAATAACATCCTTTTCAGCGTTGTAATCGTCTAAAAAACTACTCTGTGTCGTTCTGATGCGCAGTTATAAACCACTCAGGCCTCCGGCCTTCTTGGTTAATTACTGCGCATCAACGCATCAACCACCATAAAACACAACTTCTAACTTTCATGGTAACCAACAGTTTCCAGACTAAATTTAAAATGTGATAAAATGCAGGGCGGGTTTAACTATTTTAATATGAATGATTTCAGACTGGCTCTAAATGTAAAGATGATATACAAAATAATTAATTTTGATGCTCAAAACTGGAATGTTATAGGGAAGCATTATCTACAGTCACTGGATAAGGCTTTTGGTCAACCTTTTTTCCTATGCAGCTGTTCATATGTTGGGAATGTCAAACTAAACATGCCACCATTTTACGAACATGCGATCAAAAACTGGAGACTTTTTTTGCAAAGCTTTAATCCAAATACGCAAGAGTATATTTTAGAGATGAATTTGTTCGGAAACAAAAATATAAGTTTTAAAAAAGACCGCTGTTCCTGAAAACGTTAACCATAAGTGACATTAAGTTGATAGGAGACATCTGGGACTTAAAAACGGAAACATTTAAAACAGAAACTGAATTTCTGCGCAAGCTTAAATACAAAAGAAACTGGGTTTCGGAATGGTCTCGATTGAAACAAAGCATGCCTTACCATTTCATATTAACTCTGAAAACAGGTTACGTACAAGGAAAAGCAATTCAAATATGATATGGTCTAACATGCAGTTCCAAACAAATCGGAAAAAAAATGAAACCAAAAGAATTAAAAACAAAAATGATCTTTCGACAATTATATAGTAAAGAATCCTGTCGAGGTTAAATGGGAGCAAAAACTTCCGGAGCAGAAAAATATTCGCTGGACCACTGTTTGGTTAAACATTTACAAAGCATATGCCTCCTTAGCCGCTAAGCAATTTCAATGGAAATTTATCCACAACGTTATCTTTACGGAACATAAACTAAATTTAATGAAAGTTTCAAACGGGTTGTATAATATATGTAAAAATAAAAGGGAAACATTCTATCATCTTTTTTGGGAATGTAAAAATGTAAAAATTGTGGTGGAAAAAATGAATAAGGTTATAAACACAGTTAAATCTTTGCTTAACCAAAATCAAATTGACTTAGGCTTTCACCACATAGTATTTGGTTTTACCAGGGTCGGTATATTACATACGGACCCTGGTTTTACAGTGTCTACTGAAGGAGTACATTTTCTAAATACCATCATATTTTAATTTAAATGGCACATATGGAAATATAGAAATGATAATAAATATTCTTCCTCAACAAAATCACCAGAAGTTTGTTATAAACAATGTATGTATAAAATAAATGAAATTTGTATGTTTGACAAAATAAAACGCGAGGATTTTAACTCAGTTAAATGCTTTACTAGTCTGATGAATGGTACAACGCGTTGCAGTTGGGTTTTCCCGTTCGCTATCTTGGCAATCGATACAGTTATAATCTTACGTCACACATAGTGCGGTTTTGAAACTATTATTAGAGCTAGTTTATAGGTTAACTCCCTCCCCATTCAAGGACATTTAGGTGCAAGCGTCCAGCTTCTTTCTCACGTCGTCAATTTGCTCCGCCCAAAAACCCGCATGGTAAACTTCACGTATTTATTTTAATGCAAGTGACAAACAGTATTTAATAATGTTAAATATAGGTTTCTTCGTGTATTTTGGAGTGGCTTCGAGAGAAATTATATAGATCTTCTGTTTTATTTAAAATGTTGATTAAAGCTGCTCGCTCTCAGATTTTGGTAAAAAAATTAAGTTCTTCAATCTGTATGTAAATAACGTATTTAAGAACATATTGTCATATAAAAAGGCTCCAGTATAAATTTCTGTCACGTATATCTCTAAATTAAAAAAAATACACTATCAAATTCAAAAGCGTTGCAAACGCTTTTGAAATTTCAATATAAACATATAGTGTAGCGGTGCCGTGTAACCGACATTTTCAAACGATTTCTGCAAATTCCTAACTAGATTTTGCTTATATTTTGATTCAAGCCTTTAGTTTTATACTTATGAATAAGTATGTCAGTTTAAAAAAAAAATATTTTTTTTCAACGTTAACTGAGAGCGAGCAGCTTTAACATATCATGACTCTTTTAAAAGAGACGTCTTTCAATCACAACGATTGAACTACGGTATCATTTCCTTTAATATAAGTTTATGAATTAGTATACATGTAAATTATGTTCGCGGAACTTTACACACCGGAATTCCATTGCCTACATAATTCATAATGACGTCTGGTGAACAAAAATATATTGTAATGCATTTTTCATAAAATGCGTTTTCAGTCTGTTTCTCAACTCGCTTTGTCAATTGTGTTTGCCAAAGTGGAATTCAAACAAAGTGTCAAGGAAAGTAATTAAATTGACGAAATTATCAATAATTTAGTACATCGATAACTGATTTCGCAGCGTGAAAAATATGTTTGTCTCCGGCAGTACTGGAACTCCTTTATTTCGCAGAGCGTCGCCACAAAAGCGAGGTCATGCCATGGTTAAGGAAGTCTACTGACATACTATTAAGTATCTAATGCCGTACTATACGTACTGACATATTCAGTGCATCTGCCAAAATCTTTACTTGTACGGACGTTGTATTATCTTAACCAAGTTCCCTCTCTATTGCCGACAGTGAACTCTACAAGTTTGCCTTGTGAACAGTGTTTTTACTTTAAAAGCCACTCAATTTTCGGAGTGCGGTCGGGGCGTTGAGTTTAAGAAAAAAAACAAATCAATGAACAGGGGCGTAGTAACTTCGGCCATAAAAATGAAACGGCAGACATGACAGTCAGACCGGTTGATTAATGACGATTATCTTATTTGTTTCACTTTATTGCATATATTTATATGTATTTTAATTCTTTTTTATTCCAACCAATATAAAAATCGGTAGATGAGTGTGGGATACTGCATCCTGACCAATCCAATTTACCACCAGTAGTCATACATGAGCGAAATGTTGAACACATGACTGCAGAGTTACACGATTGCTCAAAACTCTGTAATAACTCTTAACCAACTAGAATTATTTCGTCTTTCTTCACATTTTGAAGAAGAAACAATCGACGAATGATAAAGAAAACATATTTAAAGAATCTGCGGGAAAACAACAGTCTTAGTGAAACATTTTGTTTTGCACTGGCCGCTGTGTCGTCAATGTCACTGAAGTAAAATATACACGATAATCTTATATATCCTGGATATACTCATGCGTACTAATTTATGTTCAGTGTTATTGTTTTTAAATGGCTATCCAAATAGTCATAACTATGATAATCATTAGTTTTAATCGTTATATGACATAATATGATTAACTCACGTATGCACGCGAGTCAGTAAAATCACAAGAAGCTCTCGGAAAGACAACATTTAATGTACATTTGTACAAATATGAGAACTCGGTAGAGTGCTAGTCTAACTATTTCGACTTCGAAGGCAAACCGATTTTATAGGCTGATATTTTAAAGTTGTTCACCTTCTAGTTATAAATATCAGCTCTGTGAAAGGGGTCACACTGAAACGCCAAATTAATTAGGCTATTGGAGTGCTGCTGTATATGTCCAACCCATAGTACAGAGGGGGTCCGACATGTCTGACACGAGATTTTCTGCTGTCAGACAAGCGGCTTTTCTGTCCCGGGTCCCGGTTGTCCGCAGGCTAACCGAAATGTTGAGGAGAAAAATAAAAACAAATAAATATTGTACGAAAGTCCTGTTTTACCTAGCGCAGACATTTTAGATCTTTCTGCTGTATTGGGATAACATTTTAATCTTGCTTACTTTGAAAGTGCGATGTTAATGTGTTTTATTTTTATTTGTATGTACATGTATTACCTCGTGGAGTAACCTCAATATTTCGACTGCAAGACATAAACATTTTACAAGCTGATATTACATCTAGTCTGCCTTTGCAAAGGGCTGCCATCGTATGTAGCTAAAAGCACTTGCGTGCAATTAGTTGGGCTATTCGTTGAGGTACGCAATAAAACTTCCATAGTCTATTTCATAAAGCTTTTGGAAAGTTTCATCAATTAATGTACACCTGGGTCCGCCATTTGCCAAATGGCACTTTAATATATATTTTATCGGGAGTTTATCCGATACTGCCTCTGTTATGACTTTATTTTTTTCTTTCCACGTTCGGAACGTGACGTCAGAATCAAATAAAGACTGATCGCATGCGCCCCTATTTGACCTTTTCAATGAAAGAACGGAGGGGAGGAGCTAACCGATATACATGCTCTATTAATAGTTTCAGATTCGCCTTTGTGTGACGTAAGATTGTAATTGTATTGATTGCTAAAATAGCGAACGGGCAAAGCCAACTGCAACGCGTTGTAATCAATTGTTTATGTAATCAATATCTTCTTGAAATTTAAATAATTTCTGCACGTTTTTCCTTTTAAATGTTCACTTTTCGTTTCGGTGAGGATCGAAAACGGTGTGAATATAGTGTTGAAATATAATAAATATACATATATATATATGTATTTTAAGCAATGTTGTTCTTAGCACTTCGTATTCATGCAAGTGTAGAAGAAACACACTGCAGTAAAAAGCGAATCAATGTGTCACTACTATGTAAAACTCTTTTAAATTATAGATATAATTTCATTTTCATTATAAGCATTATAAGTAATTTTGTTAATGCACTATACATGTATCTGTTATGTTATGTACATAAAATGATTACTGTAAGGCTGATAGGGGATGTTCCTCGGACCCTTTCAAGCCAATGACGGGGTTAATAAACGGGGTCACCCCGCAAGGGGGCCTCAAAAAAAAAACTTTCATACTAACCCAGCAAGATATGTTTATCGGTAACCAGGGTAGTAAAGACTTTACTTTGCAGTACATTAAGCCTACCAACTTTATGTAAAGTGGTTTAAGTGAAGCCTACATCTTGTGTAAATACTAATAAACACTTTTTCAAAACGTGTAGCCTATTTGTTTTAAGGATAGATGAACTTTCCCTTTGAAATGCCTGACGGACCGACCGACCCACCCACCCACCGCCCGCCCGTCCGTCCGACCGTCCGTCTGTCTGAATAATACTGCAATATTAAAAGCTGGATTAAAATGTTGACTGACAATGTAGTAGCCAGGTGTTCACTATTTGTTTGAACTTTCTCCAAACTTTACGAAATGGATTATGAAAGTTTTTTTGCGTACCTCCACGAGTAGCCAAACTAATTGTACCTAAGAGCTTTTTGCTATATAAGATGGCCGCCCTTCGCAATGGCAGAGTAGGAGTACATATAAATGGGTCCGTCTTGCAGTCGAAATATTGAGGCTACTCTACTTGGAAATTACAGGTTCAGACAAAAAATAGTAAAACATCAACAGCGCGTTCTCAAAGTGGGTATGATTAAATGGTTTTCTCAATACTACAAATAGAGATAGAGTGAGCGCTAGCGACCGACTGGGTTTCTATGTTGGATAAATTTCTCTATTTAAGCCTCTAACTGACTTAGTGTTTGCCCTACATTTAGACTTTATCTACTACATTTTATGACGTCATGCGCATGTCTACAGACTGTCGCTCTATTAAGATAGCGTGATGCATAGAATAATCTGTCAGGAGTTTATGGCAAATAGACAGGGAACATTTTAAAATTTTAGACATTTTCATTGGACAAGAATGTAGTGCAAACACTAATATACATTATATGTTGTCTTTCAGAGAACTTCTTTGGATTTCATCAACTCGCGTGCATGCGTAAGTTGAGCGATTAATACTATATGTAATGATCATGGATATGTAGATAGCCATCAACACTGTTAATAGATAAGTATGCACGAGACCATGAGTTTTAGAGGCTGAATCGTACTGAGATATCTCATTGAATTGCCAAACTTCATAAAGCTTCGGAATTCTGTAACCTTTGGACAATGCCATTTTAACTTCATCTGTAACCCAGGTCCCGACAAAAATACCCTTTCCTTATCTGAATGTTTACATGCCGATTGGTGATATTCATTAGCGCATGTTCTACATAGGCTAAACAGCAGTATTCCATTTGATTTTGCGGATAGAACAGGTATTTAGAGACCACGAGTTGGGATTTTTTTACAATTAAGTAATGCTTCATAATTGTTAATGTCCTCAAAATTGTATTTGATGATTTCTGGGTGCCCTATAGGAATATTTCCTGTCTTATTGATGAAAGAATATAAGGATGTAACGTCATAATAATTGATCTCCTGTGTGCCATATGCCTCGGCATATAATTTCAAACCTTCAGTCCTCCCACCATAAAAAGCATTTCGCGGTTCAAGTGGGGGGCATCAAATCTAGTGTTCTTTTCAATTCACTCAGGTCCAGATCGGCCGCTATTTCCTTTTTAAAATTGCATTCCCATTTTGAAATGTGTATGCCTCTATATATCGTTGTTTTTCTAAAGTCATTGCATACACTTCCCCCATACTTTTATCAGTTACAGGATTGCTTGTGCTTGTCGTGTATCATTTATTACACCCGTGCCAGAAATCTCCATGAAATTCTAAAACAACGTTTTCTGCCCTGTCTGTCTCACTTTATATGGCCCGATTTATTTCTCACAAATATTTCGGCCATGTTGTATGTATATATTATGTATGTAAGACGGTCTGCTTTTCTTCAGGTCTGTATCCGCTTGTTGGAATGATGCCAATCATGTCGTGTTCCAGACTGTTCCCTCGGAAAACTAGGTTGTATGCCGATGCATGCACTTTCCGAAAGGATCAATGCCTGATATTTCATTTTTCTTTGTTATTTGTTGAAACAATTTGCGAAACTTTAAAAGCAGCTTCGCAAAATATGTACATCAGACGAGCAATATTTCAACAGTTCGAATTGGAAGTCGAACTTGTCATTTTGATGAGCATCGTACCACGCAAGGAATTCCTGTCTTTTTTGCGTCCTCATTCCACCAGAACAGCAGTACTTCAATCCTGTAAATGTTGTAGTACGAGATGTTGATTTTCTATTCGGTTAAATAAATGGGGGAAATAACCCTTTACAAGTTCTGTGACACCGATGGTTTTAACCATACAGGCTAGAGCCATTGGGATGAAATTTATCGAATCAATGAATCGTATCTTACACACGGGAACTTTGCTGGACATGACTTTTTTCCATTTATGTCAGAACGAACTACTTCTATGAATGAATGTGTACAATACTACAAGGAAATAGCGCGTAGATATAAGTCATTAATATTATTTTATTTCTGCTTCTTGTACTCGACAGAGCCTCGTTACCGACAAAAACAGTGTCCCTCGAGCCAGATATTCCCATCTGCACGTGGAACCAGTGAAAGATTCTTATAATCTGTAACAAGTACATGAATGACCGAACGTTTATTTTTTATTTTATGATAAACTTACAATGTAACATTTAGGTCTAAAGTCTTTCACAATCGTGAACACCTCATAACACGATCATTTCTGCCAGATATCCATGACCTTCGGCAGTTTTAGATTGTCAAAAGAAGTTCAAAATGCATCGAACTATCGCTGAAACTACTTTTTCGTTGGGAACGAAGTTGCGATTCCCGGAATATATCATACTTTTTTTTTTGGCAATACGAAATTGAAACCTGATTTTGTGGATATGGATATTTCTTAAGCTAAAAGGAACGTTTCGCCTTTTATACTTAAACCGTAAATAGACAAAGTCTGATCACTTTTAAATTAATTACTTTATCTATTTTTGGAAAGCGATTACTTCCTATAGGATTGTGTAAACTTTGCGCCGGACCAAAACTCGCAGTTTGGGATTTGAATCAACCTTTCATAAGAAGTTCAAGATGTAATTGAATTAATTCTAGTTTAAGATACATAATGTATGTAAGTATATGCATACTGTAACGGAAACCGTTTAATGCAGCGATTATTTTCCCTTAAAGGGATGGGGGGCGGGGGTCACCCAGTCAAATTCACTTTCTGCGCTGTGATACGTTTGATGAATGGGTTGAAACAGGATTGTTAGCAGTATAAATGCAAACAATTAGACAACATGAAAACTAGTTTATGCATAAAATTGTGGAAGATTTTTTTCTAAATTACATGTATGTAAAGAGGGATGCAAGCATGTATGTGTACGCACTCATGCATGTACAAACGCGCTCATGTACGTACACACGTATGAAGGCTATCTGTATGTCTGTCTGTATGAATTATACCGCAATATAAAACTCTAGATCAAAATGTTCACATATGTTAATGGCTATTAAATTGCTTACAAAATTCCAGTTTTCGCTAGCTAAGATAGATTATACTTGAACAGTATTTCAATACTATGATTCGTTATAAAACTAATCGTTGATATCTTATATTCAAAGCTTATAATTGATTTCTTTTACGCAAATCTTGCCATAAATGATTATACGAGAATATAATAGAATAGATATATTTTATCCCGCTCGTGTAATTATCGATTTGTTTACATGTCAAGCCTTCACGTTTGACTGACTTCTTTTGTCAGTGTACCTTTAACAGAAAATATAGGTAATACTTCCACGTTGAATATAGCATATTAAATTAAAAAAATGGCTTGTAAGAAAGTTTCGATTCCGTGTATGATTTTGCCCATGGTTTTTATATTTCACATTGTTGGATATGCACTGCCAAGATGGTTTACAATACAGATAATTGTTAGTGATACGAGCTTGACTGGTTATTATCACATTGGTTTGTGGCAAGACCTCAGCTGCATGCGTGACATTTGTCAGGTCGGAACAAAACATACAATTACAGGTATTTTTTATTTATATATTCTCTTCCGTACAAGTTTAAACTAAGCTTTGATGTAAAACAGACTCAGAAAATGTTGCTCTTCGGCTTACTTATATCGCAATCTTGTTTGATTAGATTTTCAAACTCATCCCAGAAATTCGTGTCTGCAACCCCGGAGGCAGACGATCCCAGCCTGCTGTTGACACACCCATCAATCGGAAAAGATACATTTCAATCCTTTCACGGTCTGACCATTCGACGAGCAGACCGAATATATAAAGCAGTAAACATTTATAAATAGTAAATAATTATGTTTACTTATTGATCTGTTAGAATCGATTAAGGTATAATTGCAGGTTCTATAAGATTTTACAATATATTCATAATACAGATATACCTGTAGACGAAAATGTCAACTTGTAACTTTAATCATGACTTTAATACATTTCAAGGAACGGGGCGATAGTCGTAAGTTTAGTTAACCTTAACTGCTATGTAATTACTATGTCGATACTGTTAATTAGCCAAAGACATGTATTTGTCGAGTTTGCTTATAAATATTATTGTTCTTGTTGTTGTCAAAAACTTTAACCAATTTTACTAATTGCTTATTGTATTATTGTAATCCACGTGCGTATTTTATTGTTACAGCATGGTTGAAAGCTGTCCAAGCGATGCAAACACTGGGTCTGATTGGTCTGATAACTTCCGGTATCTTATGCTCTGTGGTTCTGTTCCGGCCTCCACAGACGGAGATAAAAGAAATGATAAAAAGAATTAACGTCGGAGTTTTATTTTGTTCAGGCAAGTTGTGTATGTCTTGCTATGACACACGGTAATTATTACACAGGGCTGATTATTGCGGGCCGTAGCAGCGGCCCGCTATATTTAATACGGGTACGAAAAGATGCTTGGAGACGTAAGCACGCATCTCTCTTCATTTAAAAATTGAGGTACTTCTGAGATGAAAACTGTAGACACAGTCTACTTTTTTGGAAATGCAAGAGTTTTCGTTCCTTATTGAGATGTCGTTCCTTTCATAGAGGAAAAGGACGTTTCAAGGTTCAGGCGCCATTTCTTGAGAAAAATGGCAAATGAATATGATTTCTTTTTACCCTTGTATAGCATATGATATGACATTAAAGTAACGAAGCACATTCTACTGAATAATTTTCGATTGCTTTATTTAATTATATACAAGATTAAGTTAGCTTATTTTTTCCATCAACATTGTAGTCGGTCTCCGTGGTGTAATTGGTAAAGATGGGTGTACTTGTAACTGTATAGGTATTCTATTTTACTGATCATATTCAGCTTTTAAACCCTTTTTAAAGGTTTTACGGCCAATAATCATAAACATCCTCATTCATGTCAAACTAATAAGATTATTAAGACATATTGTATACATATTATTCAATAACAGTAAAGTGTCGATACTACAGGTCAGTCAGTAGTTCTGGGCCCGTATTCATAAAGCATCCTAGATTTTTTTCTCTTAGAAATCAATATTATCTAAGGTTTTGACAATATTATCTCAAGTTTTGTCTAAGATAATATTTTCACTAAGAATTTTTCTAAGACCAAGATTTGGCTAAGAAATTATCTTAACTTGGCCTTTTTTATGCCCCCAAAGGGTGGCATATTAAAATCGCACCGTCCGTCCGTCTGTCCGTCTGCCCGTCCGTCTGTCTGTCCGTCCGTCCGTCTGTGCGTCCCCACTTACAATTCGTGTCCGGACTGTAACTCTGTCATGCATTGAAGGATTTTAAAATAACTTGGCACACATGTCTAGCACATCAAGACGACGTGTCACGTACAAGACCCACGTCCCTACCTCAAAGGTCAAGGACATACTTAGAGTTTGAAGGTAATGGATTCCTCTATATATGCATATATGCACACATTCGTGTCCGGACTGTAACTTTGTCATGCATTGAAGGATTTTAAAATAACTTGGCACAAATGTCTAGCACATCAAGACGACGTGTTGCGTACAAGACCCACGTCCCTAGCTCAAAGGTCAAGGTCAAACTTAGAGTTTGAAGGTAAATTTGTGTCCGGACTATCCTTTATCATACGTTTAAAATAACTTGCAAATGAACATCAAGCGGATGATGCACACAAGTTCATGTCAGGTCAAGGTCACACTTAGTGTTAAACTAAAGTAATAGAAAACTTTATCATTTGTCATGCATTGAAAGATTTTAAAATTACATACATTTATTGAGCACATAGAGAGGACACAAACTGGGAGGCCCCTCTCTGGGGGGTCTTTTTTTACACACACATTCAATGTCTATTCACAGCCTCATGCCCCCCCCCCCCCCCCCCCCCCCCCCCCCATTGAAAGATTTTAAAATAATTTGGCACAAATGTCTAGCTCATCAAGACGACGTGTCGCGTGCAAGACCCACGTCCCTAGCTCAAAGGTCAAGGTCACACTTAGAGTTTGAAGGTAATGGATTCCTCTATATATGCATATATGCACACATTCGTGTCCGGACTGTAACTCTGTCATGCATTGAAAGATTTTAAAATAATTTGGCACACATGTCTAGCACATCAAGATGACGTGTCGCGTACAAGACCCACATCCCTACCACAAAGGTCAAGGTCACACTTAGAGTTTATAGGTAATGGAATCCTGTATATATGCATACATTTGTGTCCGGACTATAACTTTATCATACTTTGAAGGATTTTAAAATAACTTGGCACAAATGTCTAGCACATCAAGCGGATGTGTCGCATGCAAGACCCAAGTCCCTACCTCAAAGGTCAAGGTCACACTTAGTGTTTAAACTTTAAAGTAATAGAAAACTGTATGCATGGTTACTCTGTCATGCATCGGAGGATTTTAAAATTACATAGCACATTTATTGAGCACATGGAGAGGACACAGACTGTGAGGCACCTCTTTCGGGGGCATTCGTCACTTGTGAGGGACAGCTCTTGTTGTCTTAAAATCTGTCGTGTATTAACTGGTTTGGTTTGGATGTAGGGGCTACTCCGTATGTGTTTTATTGCTGAATATAGACCGAGATTATGTACAAAGGTCACTAATATTGATTATTTTACATAACACCGACTTTAAATAAACTTTGTATGCTGTCTGCTGTACTTGACAAAGATTCCATTCAGGATGTAGTAAACAAAACTTCCAGCGCATCACCTGACTTTTTCTTTCTTAATTCAATTATCAGCCCTTTAAGCTACCGATACACGAAAACTATCGTGTCTTGCAATTATGTAGGGACTGGGTAAATACATGTACCTCCGTTACATGAATTTAAAAATGATCGGGTGGTACAGATCATAATTATGGCAGATAATTTCATTTTAACGTTTAAAGACTTCATGGGTTATTGCCTTGCAACAGCGGTTACTTCCCCTTACAGTATAAAATAACCACTGCCATTACAACCTTGTGAAGGCAGTGATTTGAGAGCGGAGTTAACCCAATCAAATCGCTGTGAGGAGTTTGACTGCCTTGATGCTTTTTCGTTGGGAAACCCACTCTTAAAAGTCCGCGTGACCACTCGATCATTTTAGAATTAAATAAAGATAGAAAAGGACAGGTTTTGATTAGTATATTTAAGCTGAATGTGAAAAACGACTAGGTTTACCATAATGGCACAAAATTGACACAGTACCATGAAGTGCAAAGGTTTACAATATCATCTTTATGTAAGCTTAAGAAGGATTGTTCAGGAAAAGTAGGAATCTGTGATTCATTAAAGATAACACAACACTTGCCGGCAGACATTAAATTATTTTATGATACCGGATATCATTTTAAATTTTGCTTGAATTGTAAAAGTGTACATTTAAGTGGTGACTGTTCAATATAATCTCTTTAAAAATATTAAAGACTGTAATATATGGAGCAACATCTTGCTGGTGAAACTACATTCTATTAACTGACCCATAGCCTAGCCACCAGGATTTCATTAAAACTACAAGCTTAATACGTTCAGCCTTATTTCTAACAGGGCGTGATCATCTTACATTTGTGGCGGCAAAGTGAGGGGAATTTGTTAGAAATAAGTGGGCAGATAATCGCAACTTGAATAGAACAGATTGCCAGTCTAACTAACTCAGTGAACAGTGTCAACAGGGCGGGGCTTATCAGCAGATTGGGTTGAGCAAGCTGACCAGTACCAGATCATATTTTTTATCACAATATTTGAGTGTTACTGTGTACATACAAAAATACGTCAGACTAACTTTACGTGAGATGATCGTTGTAACCAGCGCTGTAAGGAATTTGAATAAATGTGACATGTCAAACAAAGATTATATATTTCCTATTATCTTTCTTACCTTCATTTATATAACTGTTCGTTGTCATCAGTATTTTAATACAGAAGTTGAATAATAATGTGGTAAAGGTGCTGTATGTTGTAAGTTGTTGTTGTTGTTTTAACTCCACGTCAAAAATTGTGACAGCATCCGCATGCAATATGAATGATATTTGACAATAGTTTTTGTGAATATTTATCACAAGTCTATCCTTTTTTCAGGTACATTTATCCTGATTGGTTTGATCGTGTTTCAATACAAAAGCAGAAGTGACTTCGAGGAACTGATCAACCATCTTGACATAGTTCATGGTCCGCAAACGAACCTAGATATTGCCTACATTTTATGTCTAATGGCGACAGTACTTTGTCTTGCATTATGTGCTCCGCTTTTCTTACTTGATGCAAAAGATCCATTACACGCAGACGAACAACAGACGGCCAGTGGACGCATGCAAAATTCAAATCAAAGTTCACACCTGCCACAGCATTCCTGAGGAAACTTCGCATTAGATCTACTGTTTCATCAGTCATTACAAACGTCTAAACGCCACGGTTCTGCAAGCTTTTAGTGCGCTTAGATTTACATCATTTACAAGTTGCAATCTTACGAACTTGTCCTAAGAGATCATTTGCATCAATATCGTGTTAACTCGGACCATCTATTACCAGAATCATCCTTAAGATTTCTGGGAAAAGAAATAGCCGATGACACAAGAGTGAATTAGAACTGTAGATTGTTTCTAAGAAATTGTACAATTTCACATACATGTACTTTATTAATAACTTTTACACGACTAACAGCCAAAGTGATGCAATGATTGAAAATTTGCATAACGAAAATTCACTTTTCTCTTAAGAGAAGTTGAGCGGACGCTAATATTAACTTAATATTAAAATAAAGACGTATATAGCAGGAAAAGAACCTTAGATAAGTTTGGAACGAGTACGTATTTAAAACAAATGGTCAATTTCATGCATCATGTTTCAAGTAGACTTTGTAACTGAATATTGAGAAGCAGTTCAACAATAAGCAATGTAATGCTACATCTATAATTGAATATGAAGACATGATTATTGAAAGATACATGTTCATACAGGTGAGGACATAGCCTGAAAAAGAGTCGTTTTATTTAATTAACAGACGATATACCGTATAATAACCTGACAAAAGTTTGTTTGAGCAAATAACAACTGTTATGATTGAAATAATTTTGGCAGTTTGACCGCGATATCCGCCAACCCTGCTTTCGAAGGGATTACTGGTCAGAACTCAAGGAAGAAGTTGTCGAGGGTAGTTTATATGAGTTGCAAAAACTTGTTCTACAATCTTTGTCAGCTGAATAAGTTTAGACTAAGACATCTAGTAAGTAAACATCTATAAGACATTTAAGAAATCATCCAGGCCTGCTATAACAAGCATATGTTGCTTACTAGTATGTATTAAATGGTTGGTTGTATAGAATAGTTTCGTGTATTGTGGTATTAAGAGGATAGACGGAAATGAAAACAATAAAACACATCACGGAACAATTAGTTGAGCAACAAATAAACTATTGTCATTTATGTGTCTATATCCAATCTTGCGTTGGTCGTTCGCACCCATCCCAGTCACGGAAATACAGAAATATTGTATTAATGTTTCTGTAACCTTTAGAAGTATTTATCGCCACTAAAGTATCTGAATAAATTCTATTAGAGTTGGAGGCATGGTACCGTCTTTTGTTCCTACGTACATGACGGGAGGGTGTAAATCCGATCTAAACGCTATAGAAAAGCACCGGTCAAAGATTGCAGGCAGATAAAGACTTGTAGCTTTTAAAATAGCCCATCCGGGTATATAAGTTGCTTTACTGAAAACATGAGCCTGTTAGTAAATCAGCTTATCCCTGTGTAAAAAAAAATTAAACGTTCAAAGTAACTCCCAGTACATCGCAATGTCAAAACTACGTTTGGGGTAGGGGTGAAATTTCGTGGAATTGTGAAAACAGTAAGCCGGTGACCTATCCTTTTTATCGTATGAAAAGAACGTAAAATGATTTTATACAGCATATCAAACGTATGCATTTTTTCATCGAGCTAATTTTCAATAACTCAAATACTAAGGCAAAATTTTAAGCAAAACCCTGATTGAAATTTCCCATATTCGCAGGCCACATTATCGCGACTAGCGTCGAAACTTTTTCATCAATTTTTCTACCATAATAAAGAACGTCTTAAATGCAAGGCGCATGTTTTTTATATTGTGTATAAATTTAAAATTAAAAGCGCGGTGAAGAAAAACTCGAGGAATAACATGAAATAGCGTAGAAACAGCATACAAACCGTAAGAGATATCAAAATAATGAAATCGGATTTCCATCAGAAATAACTTCAAATATGAAGAATCTCAAGATAAAAGAAAGTCACATTCACATAGACAGCCGTACGATTTCATGGTAAATATAGAATTTTGGCAGTGTTTAGCGAATCGGAATCGGTTCCTTAGACAGCGACCTAAACGAACCGAAATCTGTTCTCTAGCCTATATACACTAGCGCACCGGAATTATTTTCCAGCATATATTATAGGATATCTATTATTTAATAATTATTTAGTAAATATTATCATTTAAACCAGAAAAATGTGGGACAACATTTTTATTTGCATTTGTTTTCAATGTGTCTATCTCGTTCGCCATTCCACACTTCCGCCGTAATATGATGCGGACGAATTAATTAGCGTGTCGTTATCGGCACGCTGTGTGGGCGTCGATGCAGCTATAGAGACGATCTATGTATATATATCTTGATTATGATTATTATCACTAACATTACTTAAGTAGTTAGTAAGCGGGAACATGTAACAGATGATAAACAGAACCAGGAACGTAGAATACATATGTTAATTCTAGGTTCCTGACAGAACGAATAACTATATAATACGAGTTACTACAATAAGTTAAACACAGATCCTACTGCCGGCAATAAACCATCTCAATCTCTTTGTAAAAGAACATATACGTTCAAAAACTAAAATTTCTACTTGTCAACCATTCTTCGTGGCAAAATATTCTCTGCTTCATCTAGTTATACCATTTACAGCAAAAGCAGATCTAAAGGTATGGTATATTAGGGTTTTATCGTTGGTACCGGTTTCCCATATGACCAACGCCCCCAGAAGAGTTTAGTTATTTTAGGTTTCGGGGGATAGTGCAAGATACAGAAAGCGTCCCAATTCCAGAGACACCCCTGGTTCTTTATCATGCCAGGTTTTCACCCATACATGGGACCTCGGTTTAAGTCTCATCCGAAAGACTGTTAGTAATTTTAGTTGGTCAGCCCTGGGAATCGAACCCACAACCCCGAGATTACAAGTCTCGTGCTCTACCTATTGAGCTATCCGGGCTGACTAAGAGAGATCTAAAGGTAAAGGTGGTGGTGTTTTATACTTGTAAAAGATACTTTGATCTCATCAGAACAAAAACAACTTGGTACAAACTGTGAAAAATTATGGGACAAGATTGAAATGATAGGCTCTTAGCCGTTTAATGTAGCAGCGTACTATCGGCCTCATGTGAAAGATCTTGATAACCTTCTACAACTTAAAAACTCTTTAAACCTAGTACGTGCAAAAAAGGCAAAACGTGGCTCCTAGGAGATTTTAATTTCCCGAAATTTTCATGGGATCATGTACTCTCGATGAAGCCAGACTGTAGTTCTTCTCAAGTATTTGAAAAAAAAATCATTATTATTCATGATGACCACAATCTTACGCAAGTAGTATGTTTTCTGCGAGCATACAAGACAGGGAAATACCTTAGACTTGTTCTTAACATCTAATTTTACTCTTGTAGCAAGTAACAAACACTTCCTGACATTTCAGATCATGCTATTTTTGTGCTTCTGTTCACATTAGACCAAAACTTAACAAACAAACCCCCGTAAAATACATCTTTTAACAAGAGGGCCAAGGTGGCCCTATATCGCTCACCTTGGTACAAGTCCACTTGCCTGGTGGAAGATCACTAGATAATGTTATATACCAAATACGTTTTCCTATATACGCCTTTGTAAAACAAATGATCCCCCCCCCCCCGGGCAAGGTCAATTTTGACCCCAGGGGCAAAATGTACAAACTTTAAAGAAGTCTACTAGGCAATGCTACATGCCAAATATCTAAGCTCTAGGCCTTGTGGTTTCAGAGAAGAAGATTTTTAAAGTTTTTACTATATATTCCTATGCAAAACTAAGTGACCCCCGGGGCGGGGTCAATTTTGACCGGGGGGTCATAATTTGTACAATATTGGCAGAGGTCCACTAGCCAATGCTACATGCCAAATATCTAAGCTCTAGGCCTTGTGGTTTCAGAGAAGAAGATTTTTAAAGTTTTAACTATATAAGCCGATGTAAAACTAAGTGACCCCCGGGGCTGGGTCAATTTTGATCCGGGGCTCATAATTTGAACAATCTTGGTAGAGGTCTACTAGCCAATGCTACATGCCAAATATCTAAGCTCTAGGCCTTGTGGTTTCAGAGAAGAAGATTTTAAAAGTTTTTCCTATATATTCCTATGCAAAACTAAGTGACCCCCGGGGCGGGGTCAATTTTGACCCGGGGCTCATAATTTGAACAATATTGGTAGAGGTCCACAAGCCAATGCTACATGCCAAATATCTAAGCTCTAGGCCTTGTGATTTCAGAGAAGAAGATTTTTTAAGTTTTTCCTATATATTCCTATGCAAAACTATGTGACCCCCGGTGCGGGGTCAATTTTGACCCGGAGGTCATAATTTGAACAATCTTGGTAGAGGTCTACTAGACAATGCTACATGCCAAATATCTTAGCTCTAGGCCTTGTGGTTTCAGAGAAGAAGCTTTTTAAAGTTTTCCCTATATATTCCTATGCAAAAACTAAGGGCCCACCCGCGCGGGGTCAATTTTGACCCGGGGGTCATAATTTGAACAATCTTGGTAGAGGTCCACTAGACAATGCTACATGCCAAATATCTAAGCTCTAGGCCTTGTGGTTTCACAGAGAAGATTTTTAAAGTTTTTTCCTATTTGTTGCCATAGCAACCAGAGTTCTGCATGGAATGGAATTCTTTGAACAATTTGGTAGAGCTTCATGCAAGGAACATTCCTGCATAGTTTTATCAACATTGGCCTAGAGGTTTCAGAGGAGATGTCATTTGAATCAAAATGTTGACGGACGACGGACGACGGACAATCATCGATCAGAAAAGCTCACCCTGGCGTAGCCAGGTGAGCTAAAAAACAAACTAAGATGGTTTTAAATTATTCATTAACAAACCCAAAATAGACATTTTGGAAGGAGATTTCTCAACATCTGTAGAAGAGCTCTGGACACGTTGTAAAAATATGATTCACTCCAGCATCTAAAAATGCGTACCAGTAAAAAGTACAGGTAGAAAGAAATCTCTGCTGTGGAATAAAAACAAAGATCCTGAATAAGACCAGGGACAAGTAGTACCAGAAACTAAAACGACACCAGTCAAATGACTCTCTTCACAAGAAACAAAAAAAAAAACCAAAGCATTGACCAAAAACAAAATAAAAAACTTGCAAGAGTCATATCAAGAAAATATACTTCACATTACACATCAATGAAATAGCAGAAATAACTACTCAAACAAATTCTCAACTAAAAAGCCATACGATCTCTTAAAGAACTCTAATGTATTGTCCCACTCAAAGACCCATTTTCACGAACTCTTCAATCTGGCAATAAACAGAAAGCTAAATTAATATATTAAACCAATAATTCTGTTTTTTCGCTAACATCTCCCTTGTCTCTAGGCCAATCATGTCTAAGTAAACTAAGAACCTCCGCTTCACACTATATAAAATATCCACAGATGCCAGACATCAGCATTGACATATATGGTATCCTTAAGCTTCTTTCAAATGTGAAGGTGGATAAAGCTGCAGGTCCAGATCTAATCAAACCCCTCATTTTGCATTTTAGAACTTAAACAAGAAATTGCAGATATTGTCTGCCTTATCTTTCAAAAGCCTCTTGCCACTGGCTCTATTCCATCAGACTGGACCAATGCCAATGTGGCACCTTTGTTAAAGAAGAGTGACACCAGCAACCCAGCAAACTACAGGCCAATTTCTCTGACATGTATCCTGTGTAAGCTTCTTGGGCATATTGTCTCATCTAACTTCTCCTCTCACTTTACAAAATATGACATCCTTTACAATCTGCAGCATGGATTCCGGGACAGACGTTCTTGTAAGACTCAACTTCTTGAGCTTACTGACAATCTCATAAAATCCGTAAGTGAGGGCAAACAAACTGATGTTATCCTTTTGGACTTCTCTAAAGCTTTTGACAAGGCCAGTCTCCTGAAACTCCTGTACAATCTTAAAGAGCATGGTGCCTCTCCCCAGGTTACTAACTGGGTAAAATCCAGTCTTCTTGGTCGCTCTCAAATTGTTGTCATTGATAGTGTTTCCCATAACGAAGGTATTGTAACATCTGGAGTACCACAAGGATCTGTCCTTGGCCCGCTTCTCTTTCTGCTTGACATCAATGACCTCTCTTGCAGAGCTACAGCTAAGCTGCGTATTTGCGTAAGTACGCAAACAAAATCGGCAAAAAAGCAATTGAAATAGCAACCCTAGCGTACAGAAAAGCAAAGAAAAATTAGTTTACGCATTTGCTTTTAAAATCGCTGCGTATCGAAAGTAAATAAACGGAAATCGTATTTATAGACTGTTGGGGTGAGCAGTGCCTTTCCACTAAATAGCGAACATCGAATCGGCAGGGATAATCCTTTTCGTCAGTTTCGTTTTTTAGTCAAGTTGTAAACCAGTCTCGGCGGAGATTAACTGTAGTATTTCCGCTTCATTTTGTAAACAAACAAAATATCTTCACGAGGCCGTAAAAAGCGAAGAACATTCCAAACAAACACGCTGATGTCTTACTTAGAATCGGTAGCCGAAAACAGTGACAATTTGTGTAAGAAAATTCTTGACGATCTTTTGGCAAGTATTGTGGGCTTCCCGGAACAAGCGGCAAGTGAAATTTTGAATGAAATACTAGGCCGTGTTGCGGCAGTTTATTCGCGTAAGAAACACGACGGCGCTAAAGTAGGAAAGAAAGCTTTTGCAGATTGGAAACTTAAGTATCCATGGCTTGAAATCAATGACACAAACACAAACATGAAATGTAAAATGTGTATGAAAATGCAGTCGACATTAAAACTATCTACTGTATGGGCAAATGAAGGTTCCCCTAACATTCAGGTGTCGGCTATAACTAGGCATAATGAAAGTGTTGAACATAGAAATGCATGCTCTGCAATTGAAAAACAGACAGTTGTGTCCAATCTGGAAAAGGAAATGGTCATTGAAGACGTTCCAGAATCTATTTGTAATACAGATAGGATTTTATTCAACACTGTCTACTTCGCAGCCAAAGCAGAAATTCCATCACAGACAGTGAATGGTTTGTTGGAATTGCAGACAAAAAAGGGCTTGATGTAAAATACACTAATCTTAGTTGGGATTCAGTTACTGATGTTCAAAATGCAATTGCCAATGTGTTAAGGAATGATTTAGTGGAGGAAATAAAGTCATCGGGTGTCTTTGCAATGATGTAAGATGAAAGTACTGATTTGACAGTTGAAAAGAGGCTAAGTATTTGTGTTAGATATGTTAAAGATGGGGAGCCTTTTACGAAGCTGTTATGTAACATACCCATTGCAGATGGACGTTCCCACACTATTGTAAACTCTGTGGCTGGGGAATTCGAAAAGCTAAGTATTGATATGGCAGATTGTACATCTTTGGCTACAGATGGGGCAGCAGCAATGATGGGAAAGCATACTGGTGTAGGTTAACAGATTAGCAGCAAATATTCTCCTTTTTGTATACAGACACATTGCTTGGCCCATAGGATCAACTTAGCTTGCACAGACTCTATCAAGAAGAATGACTATATGTGGCATGGAATGCAAAAATGGGGCTTCTGGCCAAAAATATTGATTTTCATGTTTTTGCATTTTTGAAATCTATGTTGTCTCTGAAGTAAAACCTGAAAATATTAGAGTCCAATATTGAAAACTGGCAAAGTTGTACCTAGTTTTGTGTTTATGGTCATGGAAAAAATCTACAAATTTTAATCTCATTTTAAACCATTTGTCTTGCCTACATGCAGGTTCAAGACTATCTTTATGTAAGCAAGGAAATAACAACAAAAACATGTAACTGTGCACTTTTGTTTTACTCCATGCAGTAAGACATTTTTAATTGAAAATCCTATGTTTTACATACATATATATGAAATTCTGTTGCCTAGCAACTGTGGAATGTTTTTTTTTCTTATCAGATCATATGCAATTTCTATAATTTTACAAAATACTATGAAATGACAAAGATTGTCGGCAAACACAGACAAAAAATTGTCTATTGAAGTAGTATGGAAAATTTAAAGCCAAACTATACATGGGTTCTAAAGCTATAATGCTTTTTATAGACAGATAACTACGGAAGAATATTTCATCTCGAAATAGAATTTCTTACAAGATTTACAGCTCATGTAACAATGTTTTTTTTACAATTCCATAAGCTTTAACAATTTATTTTCATTGCAAACATGGCTTTATGGAATAAATGAAAGATTAATGCTCAAGACAACCAACAGATGGGGTGTGTCCATACTTCTGTTGCCTAGCAACCATGGTATATTTCACAAACTCTTGTATTTTCTGAGATTTGCATGTATGGAATTTGACTGAAATATAACATTTACAAAACTATTCAGCTAAATAGTCACCCATATTATGTAACTAAACAGTCTTTAAAATTTTAGCTAAAAACTTTGACTAGTATTAAAGTTATAAAGATTTTGGAGAGAGTGATACATGTTCAACATTTTACTAAACAAATAATTTTCTATCAGACATTGCTTTCATAACAACACTATTTTAAAACTGTCTTACATTTCTGAATTTCTGCATATTATTTAAAAGGTAGCTGTAAGATATACATGAATGATTCAAGCAAAAACCTATCAGCATAAAGCTTTCACAACATTCCCATTTAATTATGTTGCCTAGCAACCAAAGAACACTTTCTGATTTTTTCTTGTTTTGCCAGTGCTCGGACAGTTGTTACCAAACATTTTTGTTTTTAAATATATAATGAACTTATACCCTAACACAACAGTGTCTAAAGAATCATTATTGAAAATTGCAACTAAAAATTCGAAGTGTTATTGAAGATATACAGATTTTCGGTTCATGTTCCAGTACTTTCATAAAATCAACTTTCCAACAGACGATGCTACCATGTGTGCAGTAGTTAAAAATTGTTCTACATTTCTCAATTAATACATACTGTTTACAAAGGTAACTGTAAAATATACTTGTTCAAACAAACACCTATCAGCAAAAACTATCACATTTAAGTATGTTACCTAGCAACCAAAGAATACTTTATGGTTTATTACTGTTTTCTTGGGTCGCAAACCTTTATTACTGAAAAAATTACCTCAAAATAAATAATAATCTTATCCACTGATAGGAAAGTGTCTGAAGAATCATTAATTTAGAGAAACTTTCAGTTAAAAACTAAGAGAAGAATTGAAGAAATACAGACTTTAGACACAGTGGTTCATTTTCAAATACTATCTTAAAAATTGACGTCCCAATTTTTTTTCCGGAGGTCTCAATTAATACATACTGATTACAGAAGCAGCTAGCTGTAAAATATACATGAATGAATCAAACAAACTTCTTTCAGCATAAACCTTTTATAACCTTCACATTTAAGTATGTTGCCTAGTAACTATAGAATATATTATTTCTTGGATCTCAAACCTTTGTTACCATGTGAAATACCAAAAAATATTTAATGATGTAATCCATCTAGTATTATGAAGCAATGAGTATCTAAATTTCACTTTAAAAATGGAAGCACACTAGCAAGGGATTCTTCAAAGTAATATAAGCTCTAAAAAGCAACTCACTGCAGCTTTATTTAACGAAAACACCCCACAAAAGTGTGTACAAAAGAAGTTTGATTCATGCAACTGCTGTCAAGCAACCATGGAAATTTATTGCATTTTATGTCATATTGATGATTAAAATTACATTAAAAAATTAAACATGCAAAATAGTCAAATAAAGTCAAGTGTTAAGATACAGCATTGAAATTTTCAGTTAAAACTGTACAGTGTTCCTAGAATTGGAATGTAGGGGTCCTCATCAACAGTTTTATCAACCAATCAATCTTAATAGGAACATATTATAATGTGGTTACACTTATTCTAAGCTGTTCTTCTGGCAACAGTAATTATAAGATAAGCATCCATGACTAACACAAATAACTGTTTACATAGAATTACATAATTGTAAGCTTATCCTACTTGCATGGAACCTGGGACATTTCCAGGTAAGAAACTGAACGAAATACTTAAAACATTACATAAAAATATTGAATAACATGACAGGTTGAAACATTCTTCAAAATTTCTGTTATTCAAACAATTATAGTTGTTTTCAATTAGATAGAAGCACTTTCCTTACAAAGGAATGCTAAATATTACACATACAATTTATCACACAGACAATGAATCCAGGCATGTTTGAATTTTTCTTTAGCACAATTCTGATTAAAATTCAAAGTGTGAATTCAAATATATTGTACTAGATGCCTTCCATATCACTGCAGCATGAAGATGCAGCTTGCATTCTGACAGACTAAACAATCCGTTTAATTTTCTTCATGATAATAAACTACTCTTTCTCTTTCCACCTTTTTTGACATCACATTCTTCATCAAGATTAATTTCTACTTTTGGAACACATGGCTTCGGACAGACAGCATTTTTTGCAAGTTCAGACTTAAAAAGTTGACCAATTTGCTCAAAGAGATACCACTGACGTGCGGCATTTAGACCTGGAAAAGTTTTAGGCTCAGGCATTAAATCTTTTGGAGGCATTTGCTTCAGTACATTTACCTTGACTTCTTCAGAATCAAAATATTCTTTGCAGGTTACAATACCTGGCTCAGTTGCACAGAGACAAAAGTGATGATATTTTGATAACTGCTTTACAGGTTTGAAATAATTTTGAAGAAATGATTTCCAATTGTAAAAACAAACAGGTTTTTCACTATCATCTATCAATTGGGGTATGTTGTGTCTACCTCGAGATGACTCTCTGACAGTATCTGCAACCTGTTCTATGGTCTCTGCATCCGAATCCCTCCATTTAACTTTCCACACACCAAAATGCCAATCAGGGGCAAATTTGGTGTGGCCGGCCACCAACATGCTCAATTCAATACTCTGATGTAAACCTGAAATTTTAAACAAGTCAGTTACATGTAGCTTACACTATTTTGTCAGCATTTTGATTCAATAACAAGAGTTTTAAGTTAGTATAAAAAACCATTGCAACAATAAACTGATGTAACCTTTTTATACATTGTACTACACAGTTTTAGGTATTAAAATTGTAATTGTACATGTAGCATGGATCTTTCTAAAAGAAGCTTACTTAATAACTTTAGAGAAATATCTGTTTGATGCACTTTGATAATTCAATGTATTATGTCTTCACAGAGACAGTAATATGTCTACAAAAGAGACACTGAATCTCTAGTTCATCTTAACTAAACAATTGGTCACAAAGTTATCAAGTTTGAACACCTGTGTAGAGTAATCATAGTCTACACTTTGTGCTAATTGTTTCACTTTCCATTTTCATCACATTATGCTACAATTATACTAGTTTGTACAGATCAAACAAAGATACTTGTTTGATTCATAAATGTATGTACATTGTATGTTGTGTCTTCAGAGTTTCAGTACACTTGTGATAGGTATATGATTAAGGCATATGATTGAACAAAATACTTACTCTGATATTCTCTTGACATAAAACAGGAAATCTTACCTGTTAATGTGCGCCATACCGCATACCAAACAACCAGATTATTCTTGTTTTGCCCAGCAGCATTGTCAAAATGTATCTAAACAAAAATAATAAAATAAAAGAAATGTACAAGGAAAAAGCACTTCATTTTGAAAATGTAACTCCTAAGTTACATATTTTTAACATAATAGAATAACTGATTAATGAAGGTCAATCATCTTTGTTTTTCCTACATTTTTTGTCAAAGTATGTTTAAATCTGATGAATAAATGGCCTGTATTCATCAGTAAGAGACAATGCAGTTTTTTCATGAGAATAAATACATTCACTTTGCAAAGAAGTAAAACATTAAAACTCAATAATAACACTGTTAAAACAATATTTGTATTTGTCAACCTTAGCATGTTTCTCTCCTATGCCAAAGAACTTCAAATAATGGTGAGACATTGACACTACACTTTCTGCGCCTTTCCCAGTGCACTGGCTTTCATCAATCAGGTAAAATGTCTGTTTACCTGTAAGAATATAAAAAAACAAACTACAAAAATATAAAACAGAGTACACTTTGCTCTCAATTTACAAAAAAACAAAAATAATATCAGACAGGGAATGCCACGTACCAAAAACGCAACCTCCCCAAAACGAGCCCCACAGCACCCAGAAGTGCACACCACCAACACACACACACACACACACGCGTACACACACGACACACACACACAATCATGTACACACACACATATACACTACCAACACACACTAGCATACAAAGCAAACACACGAGGAAACACACACACACACACACGACACACACACACAATCATGTACACACACACATATACACTACCAACACACACTAGCATACAAAGCAAACACACGAGCAAACACACAAAACATATATGTAGCAGACTATGTGAGCACTTATAAAAAGTATGTCTTCATAATTAATTATTAGCACTAAATATATGCAATTTAGAATTTCCAACAGAACTAAATCTTATATTAACTATTATTTTGTTTTAATGAATGAACAATTTATAGGCATCTACTATTCCTGTCCACAGTACCTGATCCTTCAGCACATACACCAAACACATGACACTTCCTTGGTGTCCTGAAATAGATTGGTCCTACTTGTTGTGAATGATGTGGATAATGCACCTGCTGTGCATAATCCCATGAGTAGTGGTACTCCACATCTAAGGAGCATGGTGGGCTGCCTGAAACAGAAGAACAAAAATAAGTGGTATCATAATCAGTCAACTCAGTGACTGCAGGGATAATTCTAGGATGCGATTTCCGCGATTTTTCGCATAAAAATTGCCGAAATCGCATTGAAAATCATCAATTGAGAGAAAAAATCGCGCTCGCTCTCAGTTGACTTTTAGCTAATTATTTTAATTTTCGGTGCTTTTCTGACCGTTGACACGCTGATAACTGGCGCGGCTATCAATTATCCAACCAGAGCACGTCTAAATATCACATTCAAAGATATTTGCCGACCGACGTACATTTATATAGCGTGTTCAATATATTTTATCACCAAAAATAAAACTTACTCATAACATTATCTGTTCCAAACTATTATTTCTATAATCCAAAATTATCAGACTATTGTCTAGAATTACTTTTTCATGTCTCAAACTGTCAAATATCTCGGTCTGTTTGATGCCACGTGCTTCACTAAGATCAAACAAAACTCACATGTACAATGTGCGTCGGCGTTTGTTCTTTGATCTCGTAACACCTGCAGCTTTATCTCTATGAATAAAAGAGGTTGAAGTAAAAATAAATATTTCTGCAAAGGTTATTCATTAGAATAAATAGTAGAAAAACGTTGGCTTTGACAGTTGATGAAACATGATGAAAAAAAAAACAGTCACGCTGGAACGCCGTTATTTTCTTTAAAACAGAACATTTTGATTTTAATAAAGAACAATTGGAAATGTTAATTGATAAGTACTTTTTGCATTCACAACTCAGAGGTGTCACACAGCTTGGATTTGCAAACAATTTCAAAATTGACTGAATTAGTACGACAGGCCATATTTTTCACACCAATTGCGAGTGACAATGCTAAGGGACCAATTACAGCGGATTTTTAACGAAAACAAATATTTTCAATCAACATAAAGGTGATAAATATTTTAGGTTCTGACAAAAAATAACTCAATGCTTTTCGACACAACAAAAAAAAACACAACATAACGCTGCAAACAGTAGCGGCGATTCTCAACGAAAAACGTCGGCGGCGATATCTGATTCGATCTTTGTGATTCAATGGATCTAATTCAACAGGTTGCTTTTACAGGTGTGTTTTACCAATATTTTAATTAATAAATATTTTCACGCGAAGTCGCTCCAAAATACTCGGAGAAACGGGAAGTCCCGCGATCGAAATTTTCACTCCAAACGGCCGCGAAGTGACTCCATTGAATGGAGTCATTTTTGTTTTTTCTTGATTTACGCGAAGTCACGTTATTTTCACTCACTCCACACTTCGCGTTTTTTGCATAATCCTCCAGGCCTGTACTGTATTCTTGGCTCAAATATGATCAGGAAAAAGATCAAATGTGCTGTGAACATAGACCCACAATTATGACTTAGCTCAGTCTATCTGTATCAGATCAGTGAACTGTTCCATGTGTTCTTGTTCTAGTCAATAAATAATCATTTATTGCGTAATGTGTTTGCTTTCCAACTGAAAAATCTCACTCAAATTAAAAATATCTCACCAATATTTGACAAATGGGAGAAATATCTCGCCGAAAATTTGACCTAGAATAATCCCTGTGACTGTCAAATAAATCTGGTGATAGTTAATGTACAGTCACATGGAACAACTTACCAATTCACTTATTCATTTATATGATCTTGAACTATCAAGATCTATGTGCAGACATTTTCATGTTTAAAATTTTAACTTAATTTTGTATCAACTGAAGTCAGTTATTCAATCTCTGAACAAATGACCAACTAGCAATTACAAAATTATTTAATACTGTTTATGACATTCATAACACAACCATTGAAGTAGATCACTGAAGTTAAACTGTGCTTATATATAGTGTTAACCAGTACACATATAAAGAGATTAAAACATCTTAGTAACTTCAATAGTAACTCTACTAAATATAGAGCAAAATGTGCTTAAATTTTATTTCATCTTAACTGTATATGTCAGAATAAAAAGTGTTTCTGAAGATGTAACAGAAATATAAACATCTCATTTTGAAATATATCACACCTTCAACTGGATTTGAATGCATAAAAACAAAAATAATATCAAACAGGGAATGCCACGTACCAAAAACGCAGCCTCCCCAAAACGAACCCCACAGCACCCAGAAGTGCACACCACCAACACACACACACACACACACGCACACACACACAACACACACACACAATCATGTACACACACACATATACACTACCAACACACACTAGCATACAAAGCAAACACACGAGGACAAAACGAACAATTAAAGGAACACAGTGTAGTGTCAATGTCTCACCATTATTTGAAGTTCTTTGGCATAGGAGAGAAACATGCTAAGACTTGTTTGCTTTCTTGCGTCTGTTCCCTATAATGATTCCTTTGACCCTGTGAACTCTGTATATGGTTAGCATACTGTTTAAGCAGTTCCTGTTTATCAATCTCAGTCAGTTTTCCAGACTGGCTGAAGGAAGTACTGTATTTCTGACACTTGTAGCATAAATCAGTAGATGGTTTTGAAATATGTATATGAGGGCACAATTCAGACCATATGTTTCTGAATGTTTTCAAACAGACTACTCTAAACTCACTTTCTTCAGCACTATCATTGTATAGGCTATGTATGTCTGCTACTTTTTTGTCTGATGGTAAAAGAAGAACAGTTTTTTGGGGTACATTGGGAAGACGCCCAGGCAAAGGCAAAGCATTTTCAGTTGCATACTCTGTGATGAACTTTTTTATTTGATTTCTTTGAGCAAATGTCAAGCTGTTGGCAGAAGGCTTAGATTTATTACCGTGCTCACGCGTAACAATACCAGTATCATCTAATGATTTTGATATTCTGCCTAGAGTGTTCTTTGAAATACTGTGAGCAAAACAAAACAATGTTCTGCATACTCTTATGCCCATAAAATAATACTCTTGGGAAGCTCTTTCACGCAATTTTGCTTTTTTCCCTGTTGCCTGGATATTAACACCAGTATGCCTATGACAAAATAGAAGAGATTTTATAACAAGATCTCTCTCCTCTACCGTCATCTCCATACACCTTTGACGGTATGTAGTAAGTTCATTAAAATCTAAAATGTTTGAACATGCAGCACCATGATATTCACTACAACCACAAGTGTCGTTCTTAAATTTTGATATTTTATGGTCCTCCAGAACATCAATATCTCTCTGTTCAACCTGCACAAAATTATCTTCATCCTCATCCTCATCCTCAGTATTAATATGCTCATCATCTATATCATCATCTACATCATCATCTATATCATCATAAAAATCTTGATTTTCCACAGAAAAGAAATTTGAAGTGTTTTCATCATTTTCATCAGTTGTACATTCTGGATATAAAATATCAACCAAGTTTAGTTCCTCTAAAAAGTCTGGGTCCTGGTCAGAAAATTCATAAGGAATTGTACTGGACTGAGAAAGTTGACTCATTTTGAAGATACACAATAAAATAATCTGCAGCAGATATATATTTAAATTTATGTGATAGCCATAACTTGGTTGCTATCAACAAACCGTTGCTAAAAATGATTCCTCGCTTTCGAGGACATTTTACTTCCGGGTCCAATTACACAGACAAAATGCTCTAATTAGTTCACAAGTATTGAAATATGAATACTTACACAATTCGGAGGTGATACCAACACATCAAGCGTTGATATTACACACATAAACGCATCATTCATGCTTTCAATCCACTTAAAAAGGAAAATAATACAGCACACTTTGCACGGCGGAAATACACCGTTTGTGACGTAAACGGTACTCGACAGAAAAATCAATAGCGTGTGATATTTAAGATGTCATAGGT
The DNA here is from genome assembly GCA_022818135.1 of Saxidomus purpurata. NCBI lineage: Eukaryota > Metazoa > Mollusca > Bivalvia > Venerida > Veneridae > Saxidomus > Saxidomus purpurata. The sequence goes on from JAFMSR010000006.1 coordinate 43,175,796, forward strand.
TGTATACCACGAAATGAGAATCCTTGATCATTACTGCATGCAAAACAGCTGTTCAGAATGATGACATATCATTTTAGAAAGTTTACTGATAAAATTTTCCAAGCAAGCGTGTCTACAATTCATGTGAAAAAATGGCGCTTGTTAATCTCGCGTTTTCTCGATAACGACGTCAACGTCCAGAAGCCCCAGAACTGCATTCCACGCCACATATGATCAAATTCAGGGACAAATGTAATTCCTTGTATTTATTTATAAGTGCATCAAGTCTCAGAACACTTGCTTTGAAAAACATTCAGAATTTGTTAGACGAACCTGAAATTTCAGTCAAAGAACCTTTCTCAGTCAGATGGCTTGGCCTGAGAAATGCCGTGTTAGCAGTGTTCCAGTCATATGCATCAGTGTTGGCAACTCTGTCCAAATTTGCAGCTGAGAAGAATGCAGTAGCAAAGGGGTTATTCAAGTATTTTTGTTCCTACAAGATTGCATTGGTAATTGCCTTAGTACTTGATGTGCACAGTGAACTGGCAGTCCTAAGCTGTGAATTACAGAAGAAGAATCTGCTTTTCAGTGAAGTTAGACCACTCATAGATGGAACAGTGTCAAAGCTTACTTCTTTACTGACTACTGATGGTGAATGTCTTGTGTCAATGAAAGCTGAGATAGTGAAAAGAGATTGTGATGCATTCTTTGGTGAAGAGAAACTCACATATCACAATAACATGGACAGTGAATCTGAGAACATTAGACATGACTGTATCAAAAGGTTGAAGAACAATACTGCCAACAGATTTAGAAAAGTAGACAGTGCAGTGTTTGATGATTTCAGTAAGATGTTTGAGCCAGGCCTAGTGAACTCATCCAGTCAGGAAGAATGTAATGAAGCAGTTGAGTCCTTGTCTACATTTTACGGTTATGAGAAGACAGTTACCATTATCCATGGAGGTCTGATTGAAGGAACAGAAGAGGAGGTTCATAGGGTGCCAGCATTAATTGATCCAAAGAATTTACAAAGCGAGTGGCCAATGTTACAGGGAATGATCCAAGGCACTTATGTCAACATGGCTTCAGATACACTATGTAAAAGAATTATCCTATTGCACAAGGATGTCATGCCAAATGTTGCCAAGTTGGCTACAATAGCACTTTGTTTGCAGTCTACAAGTGTCGAATGTGAACGCAGCTTCAGTACTCAGAACAGGCTGAAGGGTAAATATAGGGCATCTTTGGGGTCAGAGAAACTTAACACTTTAATGACAATCAGTATGCTTGGTCCAAGTCCCTCATCATATGATCTAACTGCAGCTTTGACTTACTGGATGAGGCAAAAGAAAAGGAGGAAAGGTAGACTTTTCATGGAATACACTCCAAGACCAGCAAAAAAACAAAAAGTGTGCTAAATCAGGACATATGAACCCAGTAAATAACTGAACTGATAAAAGCTGTAAGGGAACAGCTGTCATTGAAACTGTTGTCAATAATTCCTTGTTTTAGTTAGCATTATTTTCCATGAAAAGGTATCAGAAAGATGCTTTGTTATTTGAAGAGAATCATGCAGGTCCATTGTCAATTGAAGTAAATTAAAACAGTTATAAACAGTGAGTATGTTTTAACTTACTTTTAGCTTAAGTTTGTCCAGATACGCAAATGATTTTCTAATAAAAGCAATTGCTTTCTGAAAAAAAGCAAATGATCAAATATAATGGAGTAAACAAATTTTAATGGGGTAAATACCCAATTACACCAAAACCTTATCTGTAACTCTGCTCTTGTTTTGTTACTTCTAATGTGCGACTCTTTGCTGTTTAACAGTTTACCTTACCATCGAGTGTGTTTCAGAATGCAAAGCCGCCCAACATGATCTCAACTGTATACTGCATTAAGTCTTTCATATCATAATTTTATAAAGGATCTCGAAATATTCATTTTCAGAATAAAATTATTGATGGTAACAATAATATTCAACATATACATTGTTTCTTTAGCTGTATCTATTACCGTGCTGATAACAACACGCCAACTGATTCGTCCGCATATTTATTCCGGTTCGCTAAGGTCGTTGTTTAGGGAAGCTATTCCGGTTCGCTAGCATGCAGAATAAGGTCTTCTTACAGGTCTAAAAAAGCGCATTGCAGACAATTTTAATGAATTTGACAGGTTGCGGGAGATTTTGACAGCATACTGTGAAAACTTCCGGTACGCAAATGAAATGAACAGGTCTAGGAAAGTGCTATATTCAGACATATTTTGTAAATTTATATCCTAGAAGACGCCATCGATATTTGGAATTCACGGCTTAGTATACACCTTTTACTGGGTCGGGGAGAAATACAATTTGGGATTACAGAAAATGTGATCCGGGTAACTGTTTTTCACTCTCAAAATATGCACGTAATTTAGACAGAAAATGCATAGGTCAATACCAAATGTTCGTCAAAATTAAGCCAAGGTCATCATTTCCCATCGTTCCTTTAATGTTTTTACTGAGGGTTTTTTCTTTTACTCCCCAGACCTGTTTGTTGTTTTTTTCGGCTTCCTGCTCACTCAAGTTTTCTTCTCTTTTTTTGCAGTTTTGTCGCCTGACACTGGGTCCGGATTTCTGAAAAAATTTTCGGACCGAGCTCAAATTTGTCAGTTATGTCCAGATATCCGGCGCATTTCGGGAAGACTGGACTATCAACTAAGGTAATTGTACCGCATTTTCCCTTCTTTTTCGCCTTCACACATAAAACACGCTATGTGGATGCCTTTTTGTTTGACCGCATGACTAAAGCTCACGCCATGCCGTCACAAAAAGGTCGCGCACCACAAATTAAAATGTCAATTTTACGAAGGAGCGGGCACATGAAGGAAAAACAATTGTTTGCTTCTTAGCAAATTGCATGCGGCAAATCCGATGAACAACTTTTCAATTTGGTGTTGCCTAAAATTGAGTTATTATCGTACGCAGTAGTGGGCACTATCATTTTTTGTTCCATCTAAATGAAATTAATTTAAACAAAACTTTTCTCTCCAAGGTTGTGTTATGCAGAAATATTTCACTATACAAATCCGATTATAATCTATTTATACATTTGAAGCATTATATCTTAGTCGTTCATCTATTATCGTATGTAGTAGTAGACACTATCATGATTTTCCCCCTTTGAATGAAATTATTATATAGCGGAAAATAAAAAAAAACTTTTGGCGAAAACAAATTATCTCTCATGATAAGTCTCTTCTTTTCAAGATAGTTTTGGAATTAAGTGAGATATTTTCTTGGTTATGTTATGCAGAAATATGCCAACATAACATGGCCAAACTAGACAACATATTTTACGGATTTTTAATAAGACAGTGTTTTTTGCGCACGTTACCAAGCATACTAGTGATAGGTATTTAACGCGCTGGTGATAGAGTTAATACGTTATTTGATTGGATTAATCCAGCTCCCTGGAAAACCCAATGCAATTTCCGAGTATTAAATGTTGGCAGAAAGAAGGCAGGTGCTTAATTATTACCTAGGTCTGACCCCATTCATGTTACCAATGTAAATTGAGAATCACATATAGAAAAATCAGAGTTTTTTCAGGTAAAAGCGGATCGGCAGGAGACAAGCGAATGAACTGACTGACCAATTATTTCGAGTTTAATTGAATACATTTGTAAGAGTTAGTAAAACACTCATTTCATATAGAGGCAGGAAAGAGACAGGCGGATAGCTTTGTATGTTAGAAATCTGTAAATAAACACATTCGATTGAGTTTTATCTTATCACAAAATTAAAGTGGTCCGCCGTGAAAAAAAGACATTTCTCCGGGCCTCAGATTTTTTTCTATTAAACAAAAAACGCTGAATCAATTTTACCTAGCCTAACGGCTCGGGTAATATAAGTCTAGGCGGGTAATATATCCCCATATACCACTTCAAAAACCAAATAACAATTTTATTACCCTTCCCTTTCGTAATTATTGAAAGATTCCGTTTATGTTTTATTTATTTAACGGCTGAACGTAACCAGACCTTCAAATCCCCTTACGATACCTCAATGTCACTGCGTGATGTCACAAATCAGCACGGACTTATACACTGACGTAGTGTACGCGGCGAACAAGCTCACGTTCAGCATGGGGTACAGTAACGGGGTTATGTCGGTTTGCCCATAAAAATAAATATCTATTAACGGATCGTTGACCAATCAGAAGACCGCAAATTTCATGGAAGGGTAATAAAAGTCTCTGAAACTCACCACATGCATTTGGCTGTCTAGCCAGAAGGATGTATAATCTATTGTTGCTATTTGGAATATTTATTTCTGGCGTTAAGTGGTAGGTTTTTAGCATTTACTTTATATTTTCTTTTTTGATTTTATCGTTTTTAAATTAAAAAAAAAAGAATTTATGTTGGAAATAAAAAAGAAAATAATGTGAGTTTTATTAAATCTAAGTAGATCTAAATTAGATTCAAAATGTACTGTCGTAGCAAAGGAGTGGGGGATGGGGGAGAACTAAAATCGATCAGAAATGAAGTATTAATATATATAGACGGTCACGGTTAGTTTTCCTGCTTTACAAAACTATATACATTGTATAACACGACATCAAAGTAGCCGAAAAACGTTAAATTTCCACAAATATCTTTGTTTTGGGTCTATGGAAATCCTACGAAAGGTTGTTGTGACATTGCGTTTAATCTCATCGGTGATATATAGACTAACGTTGTCACACAAGTGCATTTTGAACAGTTGACGTTAGTTGACTATAGATTATGCATTTTTGAACGTCAGAAAGGTATGTAAACAGTGTATTTGATATATTATAATGTAATTACATCACAATTTTATCATAATAATTCGATTTATAAAAGAGATACACATCTCGTAGTTCATGATAAGCTGCTTTATTAGTGCAAATAAAAACTAATAAGAGGCTTCCATAATTTTATCAAAACAGCTATAAAAGTAATTGTACTGGCATAAGAAACAAGTACATTTTTTTGTACTTTAAAGATTCAAAGTATAAGTTAGTGTTCATTGTGATGCACTTACGAAAATAAAATGGTTAGGCGCGGTAATTATATTTTTGTAAATCAGCATTATTTCCCATGTACTGACCCTGTATATAACCATTGATTTACCGAAGTAAACGTTCAGTCAATGCAGTTATGATTAGACAAAATAATTCCAAACACTTAATTGATTTAAACTGTACAGTTCCTTATCATAAAATTAAATTAAGAAGGCCTTGTTTACTGTAAAAGATCCGGCAAGTTCAAGTGCGATTGATAAGCCTATGAACATCATGATAAATTACACGTCTTATTTATGTTCTACGCAATGTCCCGTTTTTAGGCCAACTTTCAGTAGAAATGTTCCAAATAATCGAGTATTATTTTATCAGAAAGTTTGTAAGAATAAAATAATTGAACGAAAGAATGGCTAAAAACAAAAATAATATCAAACAGGGAATGCCACGTACCAAAAACGCAGCCTCCCCAAAACGAGCCCCACAGCACCCAGAAGTGCACACACACACACACGTACACACACACGACACACACACACAATCATGTACACACACACATATACACTACCAACACACACTAGCATACAAAGCAAACACACGAGGACAAAACGAACAATTAAAGGAACACAGTGGGGCACCGCCTTGGAACGGTCAGTGGCAAAAACACCACTGGGGAGCTTAAACCGGTTTATGGTGCGCACCCAACCTCACTCTTACCCCCACCATGTTCCAAAGTCACAGAAATTACAGCTTGATAGTTGTAATGAAAGGCAGGACTAACTTGAAATATGTTATTTTTTTAACCACTCTTTTACTTTCGTTTTTCGGGTCCTAAAAGGTACATTTTCGGTGAAACACGTTTTCCTTAATATTCTGTGTTGTAAGTAGGTAAGTAAGTTACTTACCTACTTACAACACAGAATATTAAGGAAAAGGAATAGCCAATGAAAATTGCATGCTTACTAAAATGTGTGCTGTATTATTAAAATCCAAGAACATAGCCATGTGTTAAGAGCAAATTAATTAGGCTGTTTTATCATCATTTAAATAAATATCAACAAATGAATGATTTAATTAATAATCTCTACGAGAAGGCCTGAGATGATTTGCATAGGATACCATATGCATAACTTAGAACAGTTCGTGTAAGAATTATAACTATATAATAAATATGAGGCCATTTTACAGTAATATGAGACTTTAAATAAGAGTTTTGTTTGCAGTGATGGTTACTACTTCGTCACCGCACCGAATGTAATACGTTATGACCACGAAGAAACTGTGATTGTGAGCGTGTTTGGACTGAGGAACGCCACAGTCAATGTAATATACATTTGTAATAATTACTGTTGTCAAATTATAAAGGTCTGTTCGCAGAATAGAGCACCGATGTCACACACCAACGGCCCTCTTATGCCTAAATTAAGAGTTTTGAGGCCAAAAATGAGTATGGTTTATCATGCCAATGACCATCCAATCAGCCTATTTTTGAAGTGTTGAAGGACAGTCAGGGAATAATTGGATATCTTTCATTAGTTCAGACAGTCAGAAGTATTGCCCTCTTAGATTTAATATTATACTGTTTACAGAATGTAACACACGATAACTTACCTGGTGTTCTATGCTCTGCCAGGTGAAAAGGAACTATAAATCTGCTTTAGCATTCAGTGACGGCCGTTTGCACATTTTCACCGGACACCCCCGTGAAAAATAAACAATACTGTAAAAAAGCGTGAAAGTTTGAAAGATATTCAAATATGGCAGGATAGATCACAATGTTTGAAAGGGAAAATGTTTTTTAGGTATGGCTCCAGTATGGCGAAAAACAGTTTTCTACACAAAATGTTGTCGTTCAAGATGAAGGTAATATCACTTCTCTGCTGATCCATTTTTCATTACAAATTTATTACAGAAAAAAAGTCTTTATATATATGATTTTCCAGCATTCGCCTAAAGGATCTTATATCTGACGTTTGCAGGAGAAACAAGAACGTTATGACTCCATTATAAATGCATTGGCAATGCTCCTTGAAAAAAATTGACTGACAGCTTCGAAATAATTAAAACCCCGGCCATTTCAGACAATACTTTTTATTCTGTTAACGAATGAACAAGCAAATCATTTCTTTATTTTCTTATGTTCAGCAACACCAGTCAAGACAACCGTCAAGGTAGCAGAGTATGATTTGTTTGAAAATATCATCCATGAGAAGCCCAGAGCAATCACTGTGTGCTCTCAACATGGAGGTCATAAGCAATGTAGGGATGTAATATTGAGCTATCGGACCGGCTACCTGATTGTACAGACGGACAAACCAATCTATACTCCACAGCAAAAAGGTTTGTCACTTCGTAGCTTTTGTAAAGGAAAAGCGATTTAATATATTCAAACCTGTAACCGGAAAATCTATGACGCTATTTGTTGACATGTTGTCTTTATTTACAAGTCTATCTGCCATAAACGAATAATGCATGCTTAACTCTCTGCTTCGCTGTCTTTATTCAGAGACGGTATTGTCTTTACTAGAAAAGCTATAAGCTATAACGAGAGCATGCATGAGCGTTTACGCCTAGACAGACGGACGAACAAATGGACGTACTAGTATCCTGTTCATAAATTTAAACCTATCACAAATTTCTCAAATTAGTATAACCATATGATAAATAAACAGCATATATCTATAAAAATCCCAGTCCACATTCGACTTTATACTTTAATTTGCAACTTTATTTTTAAGTGTTTTTGATGATTATAGTGAAAGTAAGGACATTAGCACTTGACGAGTCCTTGAGGGCCGTAGATGGCTGGCAAGTGGGTATGGACATTATCGTAAGTACCGGCACTTTGCAACATTGTTGACCTGCTTATATGCAGAAATGAAAATACAAGTATTTAAATAAGGAAGTTTAGAATCATATCTCTTACACTTAGCATTAATTGTTTTTAATATTACACACTTATACACAGACGTTTGTGTTATTTCTTTAATTTTCAAATACATGTAGAACAATTGATGTCAAAACCCCCGAGGATTACAAAAAACAACCGATGAATTTCAGTTTTGATAATTTCTCATTACATGTATTACTATGATGTTTGTTCTATATCCTGCAGACAATAATTGCATATACTTATCTTTTTCTGAATCACTCTCACTGATTGTTTTGAGGGCACAAGCCTTTCTGTGCTTTCGGCGTTATGATTCAGTACGTATTTATTTGCAATTGCATGCAGAATAATTGTCTTGATATTAGAACAGTTTCCACTTTAAACTTGTTCCTTGTTCCTGTATATATTACATTTTGCCACGCGCTGCATTATCTGTTATCTCAAACCTTCTCTTATCAGTCACCAACAGCTATATCACGTGATGTTTGTGTGTTGCTGCTCTTAAAATACTTGGCAACGAGCCGTCGATGAAGTGTTATTAGATTTTTAACTTAATGATCGTTTTCCGCATTGACCAGTCACATTGTTTCTTCTGTGAAATGGCATGCAGTACCAGGAATAGTTATATGCAAGAGCTCAGCTATGAGAAAACTAAAGTTTGCATGTATATGCCAACCAGTTTTGTGACTATGGAAAGAAACTACCACATACGGTATTTATGACGCACCATTGCCGCCTTATGAATGTTATAACGCGTTGTAGATTATCGAATACTAGGGATGGCAACGAATTTCAGGATATCCAAATATTCGTCCAAACCTCCGAATATTCGGATCCGATATAGGTATTTAAGTATTCGGTAAATATGGCAAAAAAAAAAACCCATCGAAAACGAATTTTTATTTTAAACCGGATTATTTGTTTTGTTTTCATGGTTATATTTAATTTCAATTACAGCCGATCGAGTGTCAGCATGGTGATGATTTTATGAAAACAAAATAACATCAATTTCTTGTCCGTCTAAAAGTAGCGTTAATTGTTGAACAGACATTCTAATTAAGAACAGTTATCATTTTTTACATCTTTGTGACGAAAAGTGCTTGATTAGGTAGATCTATCATATGCACTAGTTTGAAGTTTGATAGTTTACAATTTACAATTTACTTCTTAAGTGGAATGCCAAGGGGGAAGGGATCAAAGGGGAGACACGTGTAAAAAATAATAGTCACGTAGTTTAGAACTGTTGCTGACAGGTGAACCTGTGCGCGTGTGGACTGTCCGTACAGCCAGTGAATCTAGTCAGTGACAGATAGAACATAAAATAATCTGACTAAAAATAACTTCCAATTTACCTTTTTTTCTTTTTTACCCAGCTTGAAGTGCCAGCTACTAACAATTTTTAGCTGCAGAAACTTTGTTTATACAAATATAACAGTATGGTTCTGTAGAAATTGCCATCTTAAATTCAACCGGTTGGGTCACCAGTCTGCTTACGGTATCTCTTTTTACGGTTATCATCTAAAACATCAAATAGAAACCTTTCAATATATATCCAATCAAATTATCAAAACTATCAAATTGTGATAGTGTTGGATAAAAACAATTAGTCTTTGATCTCGTTGACTTTTTCTTTGGTTGGTTAAACATTATAAGAAAACAATCTTTAGGCTACTTTAACTAATATCTCACTCTAACTGATTAGGTTGTTCGCATTCAAAATTCATCTTATTGCCCAGCGGACGGTGGCTCGATAGCTCGAACATTAACACCTTAAAATTTTGTAAAAACTATAGATCAGAATGCACTTCGGAATTGATCTTTATTCATGACTGTGTGATGAATCCGAGTACACCGGCACATGCCTCGCTCAACGTGGGAGTGCTGTTAAAATTTAATTCGCTATATATGTTTACCTTGCGGACTTGGGCTCAGACTTATTTCGCGACGTTCAGTTGCGTTTCTAAATAGTTGTATTTAAGAACTTCGATTTTTTAGCCCCATGCAGTCTCCCCTGTTCAATGAGTTCAAAATTGTATACACTGTAACTATATACAGTCAAAATATTTAAGTATAATTAAGAGACCGTCGAAGGGAAAGGCCAAAACCGGTCGCTTGATAAAAAAGTCTCTTAATAGAAAGTAGGAGACTGCAACCGTTATCCATGAACATTATTCTTATGTCGTGTTTTAATTTTCAAAACACAGCAAATTAGTTTGAACATGAAAGTACCGAAATTCGGTAAATACTCGACAATTAACACCTGCGGACATAAGTATCGACGATAATCCTTATGAGATTTGACACATCCGTGCCTTATTTGAACGTTAAATGCAACATTAAAGCAGTCAGTTTTCACAGAAAGGATCTGTTTGTACATTACTGGTCGCCTAATTGAATTGAATTAATTAATTTACTGTTCGCCTAATACGAATAAAAGACCGACTATAGGTCGCTAATTACTGGTCGCTGGTCGCGTTAGACAAAAGTCGCTTAATGCAATAGCAAAACAGTGTAAAAACTCCTGGGAGGATTCAAAAGCGGTCGCTTAAGACAAAAGTCGTTTAATACACGTGGTCGCATGGGCAAGTTCGTTTGTTTTTTAAGATTGTTCTTTGTTTTATTGTGGCCCTGGAAGGATCAGAATGTAGTCTTTTTTATTTACAGGACCTATGGGGTCTGTTTTGTTGGAGTTCCCTTTTATCCATTTTATTTTATTTTCTGTTCTTCTGTAGCTTAACTTTCTAGGCCATCTCAAGGGAGGGATACACTACAGGAACCTACTATGGAAAAAAATCCACACGTATATACTATATATAGCCCTCTACATCCGCCTTAATATGTGCACTTGTACCCATGGAGCACACATTACCCTGTGTCCCTACTTATGTGAGATACCCTCTTATATGTATTATCAAAAGCGTGTCTGACTACATAGTAGGTTCCTCAGAATTGCTGATAGCTAAACATAGGCAAATCGTAATAAACTATTTATATATTTATTTTATTATAGTCTCATCCATGTATATTATTTACATAATAATACATAGCCATTCACACACAATTATAAGAGACTTCACTATGAACGCCTACAATATTAGCAATCATACTAAAACATTTCAACATCTGCAATGTATTTCTAGGTTTATACAGATAAAATTTGTCAATATACACTCGAGTCCTATAATACTCAATTACGAAATCAAAAGTATAAAATGGATTACAAAAAAAATCTTAAATTTTAAAATTTAAAATTTCTTTATTTTTAAAATCATTTCCTTAGAATCAACCTGACACAAGTGTAAAAGATTGACAAAATTCCTCTGCAATATCACAATTAAGACATAAGTATAGTACAGTTAAGTCTCTTTTCTAGCATTAGGTAATAGGTTTTGGCAGTGACATTAACAATATTCTCCTCAGACAGGAGGAGTTAAATCTGTTCATCACTAGTCAAATCTAGGAAGCCAATATTTAAATCCATAGCTTTAACCAACAAAGTTTTTCTAATACCTGTATATAACAGGCAATTAAGTAGTAAATGCTTTTCATCTTCGACAATACGTATACCCAGTACACTATCTCCGCTAAAATGGAACATTATTATAACGGCCAATCTCTACATTAATAGACGCAGTTCCTCTTCGAAATTTGGCTAACCGGCCCCTCCATGTGATCTGACTAGAACTGATTTACAATGAGGCTCTACTTAAAAATTTGTTTAAAAGTTTTATAAAACCGAAACTTATTCCTACCATCTCCTCTTATAGCATTTACACGATTAATATCTGATCTCCATGCTGTGATATAATCATCTTATATTCGACGTTAAACTGCATTATACGGTGTAATTTTATTGCAAGGTTGTACACTATTTGTATGTTCATCTAGACATATGAACTGCATTAAAATTCCAATTTCTACAATTATTTCCACTTAGTCCATGTCCAAAGACAAATACGTTTTTGTTTCGTCTAATGCTTGACATATTAACGAATCTAGACCATTGGTTAATTGCAGCTTTCTTTACATTATATGACATAGGATTCCAACCAATATCACCATTAACTGCAGCATTTGGTGTATATTTACCAACATTCACATACCTCGTTACACCGGTTACCTACAATGTAGCTAACCATTAGTGGAATAATTCCTAATTCGACTAACAGTTTATAGCGGCTACAGGAATGAACATACATTTTCTTAATCTAGGGTTAAATAGAAAATGTATTAGTCGGAAAGTCAGATTTTAATCAGTCTTTTTAAAAGATTACAAAAAGTAATAAAATTTGAGAACATAATAATACCTAAAAAAATAAATAAAAATTATTGCAAACTTAAAGGTTATTACTAAGACCAACTCGAAGTTTCTTTTAACGGGTGTTTTCTGAGAAGGAAAAATATGACATACCGCATCCAATGTGACCATATTGTACTGAAAATTCGAATTTAACAAAAGAATTAATAAATTATATTTTGCCTTTTCAAAAACGAAAGTAGGTTTTCCAGTTTTAAAATATCTTTGTAATTTTCCAGAATTCGCACAGAAAGAGGCTGTAAATAGGTTGTACATTAATAAGCATGCCTATTTTGAATTATAGTTTAAAGAACCTTACTTCCAATGATGTGCAACGTATATCTCTGACTGTTTATAACATGCAATAAAGCGAAAATAGGACAAACATACCAACCATGTCAATCTAAGGAAATACAAAAACATTCATTCTTTTTCCTGCAGCAGTATTTTAAACAGAGAAATACTCCAAGGCTATTGTAAAGTTTTATACACCAGTTTCAAACTATTTCTCTGTTTGAAATTCCAGATTTAAAAGAAAATTCATTAAAGTCTCAGTAAGTTAAGTTCAGTAAATGCAAGTTTTTGATATGCATTTAATATAGCATAAATGGCTTTTAGAATGACAAATAACAAACAAGGACATGGTTGGTTGACTGCAGTAGTCCGTCCATTCGGGGGCGGCTCCTTCTCCACCTGTAAGTTCGCTTCTGTTCCCACTCCTCCCAAATTAGTGTACATACTTTTATAAGACAAGGAATATCTAAAGAATAAACACACACTAATGATCGATGAGAAATCAAGTAAAGTAATAATTTTAGTATTTTAACATAATTTTAAGCAAGCATTTATCCTAGGTTGAACGATCATTTGTAGAATTTAATCAGATATTTTAAGTGATATGAACGTTTTTTACTTTCACTAAATAGGTCCTGCTTGTGCCCAGGCTTGCCCACGTTAGCCCAGATAGCCGGCCTGGGCAGAAGCAGAAAAAATTATAACACCTTCACACGTGACCGTATATATATTGTATATAATCAATGTATTATGTAATTATGAGTTATATTATAATCCTAAATGTCATTGAATTAAATGACATGCCCGGTCGTGGGGCCGGAACCCCAATCAGTCAGCCAGACTATTTAGCTAGTAACCACTCGGTCACGTAGTTAATGTAGAACAACCTCCCATAATAAGTATAAATAGAAGCAGAAATTGACGCTTACAAACTCGTACCAATTGCCATTTTGAAACACTTTCTACAGGCGTAAAACCGTATAGCACGCGCAGGTAAAAGAAAACAAATAATTTGTCACAAATCACACACAATAGCGCTGTTCTCATAATTAAATAAATAGTTAATACCTTTCTTTAGAAACCGGAAGACGATACAATATTGTGATTAGCTTACGGACCTTTATCCGTGCCGTCATATATTTGAAACGCTGTATCTCACCCAATTAGATGGAGAATGCCGACTGTCAGTGATAGCGATTACGAGATCAATCATTGACCGCTAGGGCATGTTCTTACCATCATTATGATCGGAGGGACGGCGAATTTAGGACGACGGACAATTGATTGACAGCTAGGGCGTGTTCGAAGCAGCATAACGGGCAACAAGGGCGGGGAAAAACGGGCAGAAGGGCGGGTCTAAAAAGGAATAGCGGAGCGGCCTGCCATTCCGCGCTAGAATAATCCATAACAATATTAATACAAGTCAAATGTTTGAACGCCGCCAAATGGAGTGGGGGTTGCGATAATTAGTAATGTTGGATTTAATGTATGGTGATTAACCAAACCTAATCTTTTTGCACTCTAATTTTGTATAAGGCTGACCATTTGTTAATGTTTAATGCTAAAAAAGATGATTCTACGTCAAGTCTATAGACGTAACGTCAAAAGTTGCGACCCACGTAAAATTTGTACAAATCATCACGTTATTTTTATGAATAAGTACAGATTGAATGTACGGATTTTCGTGTGATACATACTAAAATGTAGTATTTTGAATTCGCTATCAAATGATATTAAAACTAAAATGCTAAATAAGCCATATCGAAACAATAATAAGGGTTAAAACACCATGAAAGTGCTGAACGTGGTATGTAACCTGTAACAAAATGAATTAAAGACAATTGAACAGGAATGTGGGGTATTCACCACAGGGGTCCAGTCAGCCATGCGAATTCACAGCGAATTCACAGTAGATGTCAATTAACATGACTGGTCACTGGTAGACTAGCTTCTGTTTATCATATTCAGCTACTGTATAACTTCCTTACATTATGTACAGATAATGTATGAAAGGGATGTTAGTTATACATAAATTTTAAGACCTTCATAAGATGTTATTATTCTATTTTATCAGTTACCTTTTAGGTACATGTACATAATTCCCAGTCAATTAGATTATAAAAAAATCAACACTTACAGTTATTATATCAAAATTATTTTCTAAAATGACAGAAACATAAACTATATTTTTTTTTACTTTTAGATTACTGAAAAATAACTGTGATTTCAAAGTTAGATTGAGTAATGTTTTAAATACTCAATCAATTACTCTTACAACAAACCAATTATCACTAAGATTAGATGTTACACTTGATAATTACTTGAGCATATTAACTTTCTCAGTATAACTTTAAAATCACAGTTTACTGCATTTATCTAAAATATTTTTCATATCCTGCAATAAAAGTAAAATGTCATTATTATATAAAACAGTTTATATAAACAGCAGGAAATAAGTTATAAATCAATTATCTGTACAAATCAATAAAATTTATGGTTCTACTATTGTACTACATATCAAGTCTACTGACACACTGCTGGACCTAATCAGAGAGGATTAAAACTGATAAGGGGCAATAAAACGATTAAGATATTTGACCACCTGCGGTTTGGGGGGGGTCACTTATGAAGGACATTTTAATTGTCTTTAACGGTGAAACCTGTATTGTCTATAAAATAAATATTTTGTGTCCAAACAGCATGAAAACTTGGCGTAAATGTCTTTTGGTATGCATATCTTATTCCTCTTAATTTGACAGTTAAAGGTGATACAATTAAAAAGAAACAAGCGTTTTCAGCAACGGGTAAACTATGTAACCTTCGTTAAAATTTGTATTTTTTTCAGGGGACTTTATGTTCAAATGCAGTTGCAATAAAAGCTACTGCATATAATTCTAATATAGTTTCATTTACGAGGTTCGCCTTAGCTGCACCAGTAACCGTTGTTTAGAGAAGATACCCCGTTATTTTACTGACCAAAATATCGCTTAAACGAGTTCTTAAAATTGTCCAGTTTCTGAAAATTCCTACCGCTAATGTACCCTTGTTCTGAATTTCATTCGATTTCTTCAAACAAGGGTATAATTTTATTTGTTAAGTAGTATGGATGTATTTCGCATTGATTAAGCTTCAAAATACTGACTTCTTTTTTAAAATGCGCATACAAACATGTCCAGTGCTAACTCGTGAACGAGTTCTTAAAAATGTCCAGTTGACGAAAATGACGTCAACATTACGTTTCATTGACAAAGATTGTGTAAATTTTAAAAAGATTAGTTTGGTCTTTCGCCTACCTTTTTTAATTAAAAAAGTACCACCGCATTTTCCGTATGAAATGTGAAGGCTTGCATAACTTTTAGTCGATTTGTTGGGTCATTTGTCTCAATAGTTTGACCCATATAAAGAACATCATTTAAAAGATCGTTTTTGCTTCAGTGATATCGACAAGGAAATTATATCAACTACAAATTGGTGTAAAATAAATAAAATATTTGTAGGATTTCGCTTACCTTTACAATATTTTTGATAAGCACGGTCACTTAAAAATGTAATCGTAATACAGATCGGGTGCGTCCGTAGTTTTCACGGAAGTTGTCGAATTATGTCGTTTTTAAATCGTGGTGATTGTGTAGGTCTTGTTGCTTTAAACCAGGACGGCATAATAATATAAAGAGGAAATAAGTGAACAATGATTGTACCGATTTAACGAGTCTCTTTATCGGGAGACACTCAAAATCCCCTTAGTCATAATCCCCTTGGTCCAAAAATGGCATAGTAGTCAGAATCCCCTTGATGAATTTTACAAGGTATTCATAATCCCCTTGATGAAATTTACAAGGTGTTCAAAATACCCTTGATCAATTTGACAGAGTATTCATAATCCCCTCAATTGGGTGGCTATAATCCCCTATTACTCAATTTCGTTTTTCCTTCACTTTGATTACTGTGGTCTTTGTTATTATGAGACAGCAATGGTGTTGAGTAGGGAAATTAGCACATTTTTATGAGAAAGAAGTGTGAATAATTTTAGTTATTTTCAATGATTTGCCATTGTGAAGTTAATGTAGAGACAAATAAAACATTTAAAAATACTTCACTTTGATTTCTGTGGTATTTGTTATTTTAAGACAGTGCAAAGGTGTTGAGTAGGGAAATTAGCACATTTTTATGAGTAAAGTAAAACTAGAGACAATAAAGCTTTTCCACTTAAAACTTGCAACAATTATTTCAAAAGTTGTTTACATATGCAAGTAAGATTGGCTTCACAAGTAAAAGGCAACACAAAATTTGTTAAAATCACAATATTTTATTACATACTTTTTAGCACAATTCTGTCATATGACAATCTACACCAAGTTTTAGCTGAAACCAATGAGTTATATTCTCATTTTGCCGCTCTGTTTTCAATAATTGTATATAACTGCAAGTGGGAAATGGTTGATATTCCCTCCCAAAAATGTAAACATGCAGCACATAGTTTGTTGAAATCACAATATGTACATATCATACTGTTTTTAGCACATTTTCAAACACAGTCTACTCACTGGAAACAATCGAGTTTATTTAATTCTTATAACACGTCCAATCACTGACAAAAAATCTTCAAGTGACTTAACTCCTGTGTTACATTAAAGGCATAGGGCTTTCAATTTTGTTGATGTGCCTTCATGGCCTTCTTCACCCATTTCTGTGGCGGTTCACCAAGTTCGCAGCGCAGAATGTCAGCTGCCACCATAGCTGCATGCTTTCTAATAAACTCAATGGCAGTCCAAAGAGAAGGGTTAGTATGTCCAACAAGATGTTTAAAGGCATTGTTCCAGGACTCACACTGGTTATTAGTTCTGTCTGACACTCGTTCTGTCTTGGTCTTCAACTGTTGCTTAAAGGACATTCCAAACTTCTGGAGGAAAGCGAGGCGCTGAACGGCGGAACCTCATAGTCTTGTTTGCTGTTACAACTGCACAAAACGCACCATTCACATAATTTGAGTCTAATATTTAACTCTATCAGGCACTGTAAGTTATCAGTAGCTTCTTTACAGAGTATTGCCATGCTGTCTTTCACATCGTTGGATGGCAGGAATACCAGGCCATCAAGCTTTGCACACAATGTTTCACTTTACAATCTGTTTTTATATATATACAAATTGTATAGATGTCTCCCATAAAATATATGTACAAGGGGATTTTGAATTCATCAAGGGGATTATGAATACTCTGTCAAATTGATCAAGGGTATTTTGAACACCTTGTAAATTTCATCAAGGGGATTATGAATACCTTGTAAAATTCATCAAGGGGATTCTGACTACTATGCCATTTTTGGACCAAGGGGATTATGACTAAGGGGATTTTGAAGTACACTCCTCTTTATCCTTGACGTGTGTAAATTGAGTACTTAGTAAATTAAAAGGACTGCATTTGGTTAAAGTTAGATATGTATTGTAGCAAATTGACTTATTTTGACACTTGTTTTAACTCAACGTAAACAGGCAGATGTAACACCTGTGAAAAAGAAAATAATTTGTGCAGATTTTGACACATTTTCACGGGAAATAGTCTTACATTGTAAATAATATAGTGGGGTAATGTCACACAAATACACATGCGTACATTGTATGTCACTTTCAAATTGTGACACTTATTTTATACAAATAATTTGTTTTCAGAGTCCTTACGTCCGGGTAGATCTCAGCTGTCATAAATGTGGTGTTGTTTTTTTTTTTTTTGCTATTTGTGCACATTTTGACAATTGCCGACAATAAATGTATACTTTATGAACCTTTTTGCTTTAAGTCGGTTTTGCAGACATTACATTGTAATCTAATATGCAGTATGCACAATGAGGGTTTCAAAAGGTTGGGATGGTTTTAGTATTTATCTGCATGAATATAAAACCTCAAACAAACATCAGGATTAAATTACTGTATTTAATATGAAGAAGCCGCCGTTCGCTAATATGAAATAAACTTGACTAAACTTTAAATTTATGAAAGTTTAAAATCTATCACAATATTTATTTGTGCATGGTGATAAAATTTCAATTTGATTTTCTTACAAAGAAAAAGCTGGGACGAATTATTGCTCCGGGAAAAAGGCAACTCGACACTTTAGCAGCACAGTTGAATCAAAAGCAGTTTTGTCCGCTCTAAATACTAGTAAATACGAGTACATGCAATATCTTATCTTACTTTTTATTCACTTCTCATGAGCTTACCTAATACTTTAACACATTGACAAACAATTTGAAAAGACTAAAGTATACTTCTGTCAACGACTCTTATGATTATTTACATTTACTCCATTATGTCACAGGTAGTCATTTAATCTTGTAACAGTTTAACTTTATTCACTTTGTGTCTTGGCAAGTGCCATATCAGATGAAACAAACAAACAAGAGGGCCCTATATTGCTCACCTGGCTACCATTGGCTATTATACAAGGTCATCAATAGCAGAAATGGTCAATTTTGACCTGGGGGTCATGATTTGAGCATTCTTGGTAGAGGTGGTTTCAGAGATAAAGATTTTTAATTATTTCCCTATATAAGCCTATGTAAAATCAAGAGACTCCCGAGTGGGGTCAATTTTGACCCGGGTTTCATGATTTGAACAATCTTGGCAGACGTTCACTAGGCAATGCCACATGATAGATATCTAAGCTCTAGGCCTTGTGGCTTCAGAGTAGAAGATTAAAAAAAACATATATAAGCCTCTGTAAAAACAAGTGACTTTACTCGGGGTTCATAATTTGAACAATCTTAGTAGAGATCAATTAGGCAATGTCACATGCTAACTATCTAAGCTATTAGGCCTTGTGGTTTCAGAGAAGATTTTTAAAGTTTTTCCTGCATATATCAAAATAATCCCCGACACTTAAGTGTTTCGTTCTAGCTTCTACGCATGTGAAAATGTTGTAGCGCATTTATCTCTGCCCTGTAGATTTCACTCACGTGTAACGTTGGCGTCAGGCGCACGGAAAACAGTACTGAGACTGATTAAACGATAGTACTATCCACCTTGTAAGTTGAGACATTCATCATGTAAATCACAAAAAATTATTCAAAGATGACGCACACATTCTGTCTATCGTGATGTTTGTTTTTTTCACGGTGAACAGGAATATGAAATCAATGACATCGATTTTGTATATGCATAATGAAAACTTTTTTATTTCAATGTTTCACATTTAAATAATAGATATGTACTACATTTTAATTTATTGCTTTAAGGATACAAAAACACCGAAAGTCTTTTAATCGCGCGAAAAAAAGAAAAATGTGAAAGTGTTACTGTCATTGTATTACAAGTTGGTGGTACCGCGTATGATTTATGTTGTGAAACTTCATTTAAAGACATAAAATACGGATGCTTTAATATATGTTTCAATGTAATAAAATTAATTGAACCATTTATAGATTAATAGCTTATTATCTCATGTGGTTTGTCGGCATGATCCTGTCAACAATTTATTACATGAATAGCACTGCATTGGGTATATTTTACAAAAGTTAATAAAATGCTAGGGTATATTCATTCCCCCCCTTAAACTGATAAATCTATAATAGCTCCATAGCTCAAATAAGCGTTGCTTCATTTCACTGTTATCATGTTGCCGTTTAAACAAAATAGCACAAAAAGATAGCTGGCATGAATGCAAAAAATTAAAGATTTCTATTTTAGCGTAATATTATACATGGTACATGTACATCATAATATCCCCGGGCTAATATTACGCAGGCAAATATCGATTTTTACTGATTGAATGACCGAAACAATCAGCGGTTTTCCGGTCTGTTTCTGTAAATTTACGACCGCAAGCGAACTGTCCGGCCGCCACTACGTGTTCATCGATTTTCTGACCATGCTTATCTTTGCTAGAGAACAAATTGTCGCATATGTTAATCAGTCTCACTATGCAAAGGGAAACTATAATTCTAGTATAATTAAAACGTTGTTCAAGGTACCATAAGACACCGATGAATTTAAAACCATAAAATGACTGTTATCTCGTGAAAATAATGTATTGATAATGATTTGCCGTCAGCTTTCATTCTGGAAACATATTTTAATATGTGCATCAATAACTCGGTGATTAGGATGCGGAAGGTACTGTGTTCAAATCCCTGTCGGAGCACAAGTGTATTCTTGGTAAATAACACTGATGCCGCGCGTGCCTCTGTCCACCTTATAGCGACAAAAAACTCACTGCTTCACTTTCGCGATTGTGCTAATACATTTTTATGTTCGAGTGCGATACAATGAGCTACTGAAGCTTTCGTCTTAATCGAACTGAACTTACGTTGACTCGTGTCATAAACATTATTATGTTTCTATTTTTTTTTAAATGGTAACCGAACACTTATCTCCCAAAAACGTTACAATTTTAACGTCGTTTAAATGTTACAGTTGTGAGTCGCAACTTTTGACGTTACGTCATAGGAATTGTTTCCTCTGTATGGAAATTGGCTGCTGTCACATTATTGAATTACAAATCATTGAAATAATTTTTTTTTTTTATTTTCCTAAGTCTAGAATTCTAACATATAAATTTGCTTCAATTTATATTATTCTTGTACGAAAGAAAAATTATTTCCAAGATATAAATTAATTTGTTCCCCACTATATAAAGTAAATAAAGTTAATTCCACTCCGGCGAGGTTTCGATCTCTGATCTCCCGCGTGCCAAGCGGGGATACATTCCACTGCGCTACCGAGGGATCGAGTTTAATAGCGTATAACTTCGTTATTCACCAATACAGACGTTTGTTTCGGAATGGCGGTACAACTTTATGTAAACAAACGAATTTAACTTCCCAGACACTTTAAATAAGAAGTGGACACATCATAAGCTTGGTAGTTTCGTAAAGTATATTCAAATATCTGTTAGAAAAAAATTTCAAAGTCGGTTTAAAAGACTATCTTCAGCCGCTACCCGTCGGCAGAATCTCAGTCGTTCGTAGTCATTCGTTTAAAATCGGCTATTTCCGTAAAATTTAGACTCGGCTATTTCCGTAAAATTTAGACTGGTTCGCGATCTCAAATCAAAAGACCGCTTGTTACAAAGACACACTGTGAAATCATTCTACAGTCTAAAAGTAGTTACGTCACCCCATGGAAATTTTACTTTCTGCATTCCAATATACGCACCGCCTCCTGGCGGCGCGTAATAAACTCTAGGGGATAGAATATTTGCCCGCAGTTACAAATTTCTATTATTAATCTGTTGTCTCGAAAATATGCGACAAATTGATCAAAAATGTATCAGTTTATACAAATGAAGTATAATATAAACACAACGACCGAATATACGGATATTCGTTCGGAAGGTTAACCGAATATCCGAATACCGATTTGGATATTCGTTGACATCATTATTTTATAATCGTACTTATCTCCTAAGACAATGTAGGCCCTTACTCGTTCAGTGGTTATATAAGGGTCAGGCCTGAGGGTAGGTTTAACTTATATCACACTAGGACCCAAGGTCCCTACTCGGCAATCATATTGTAGATTTATAAGCGGTAAACTCGTTAGTTTTAGATACAGAGCCTGATGTATCCGTGGAGAAGTTGAATTATGACAAGAGAGACACCTGTATATCATAATCATGATTAACTGCTGTTACTGTCTCTGGTTCGAGCAAATATTGTCAACTCTTGTTTGAGCCTTTTGGATGTCCACTATTATTTGAAGAATTATGAGTCACTTTACTGAAGAGTTGAGGTGTATTCTTTTGGTTACCGGACTGTCTGTAAAAACGGCAATGCTAAAATAAAGGGTATTTGAGCGTTGAAATGATGTGGTAAATTTTAGTGTTACTCACGAGATATCTTATTTCTGTTTTCAATGACGAGTAGTACCATTTCTGTACTCTTTATAGTACTTAATAAATAAAACTGCGATTTACCCGAAATTCATGTTCTAAAAACAATGGAGATACAGACGATAAATTACCATACAGTCAATCAAATTGCACTTTTCATAAGGTTTGTTTGTAAGTTTCCTTTTTTACTCAGATTGTTTTTAAAATGCTGACTTACATCTTCGATTGCGGAGAATTTAGGATTTGTATTCCGTTAATAGATAGGTATAGTACATCTAACCTGATATTTCATTTCATTTAAGAGTCCATCTAACCTTATATTTCATTTCATTGAAGAGTCCATCTAACCTGAAAATGGCCAGAGAGACGAAGACTGGTAGTGCTAGTGGATTCTTTGAAAACGTGTTCGTCTTACCCCCGCATCCTGAAACAGGGCTGTGGACAGCAAAGGCCTTCTATATGGGTCAGGTAATGTAATAATGTCTCGCGTGCATCTTTCGATTCTATGTCATTGTGAGAATGCCACCTTAAGGTTTCAGAAGTCGTCTGTAATCAAGCTTGTGAAAGACCAATGTGAAGGCATATTGTTACCCAAAATAATTGAAACTGTCACATTAAAAGTTTAGCAAGATTATAACTTTATTGTGTATGTACTAAAACCTGTCCCAGCAAACAATTCTAAGTATCGCGTCATTGAAGTAAAATCTTAACAAAGATCACTTTAGGTTTAAATAGATGTTAACCTGTTGTATGATTGTTTTGACCTGGTACAGGTAATCATCTTATTTCAACTGTGACATATATGAGCTTATTGAAATCGTACTTTGCTTTTGTATTTCAGTTTGAAACGGAGTCACGGGCGCTGTTCGAAGTCCAAGAATACGGTGAGCACTCATTTTTCTAGTAGTTTATATATTTTTCCTCGTCATTTTCTATACACGCCTAAACATGGATCTTACACACTGTGTAACTGAAAAAGAAATACAACCAAGGGAGACAACAAAAGTGGTTGATTGATACAGCTTTATTTGGGATGAAAAAAAAACAATTTAGCCATGGACGCGAGTCTTTTAATAGCTTCGTGAATAATAAAATTTAAACACGTATTTTTTCTACATTCGGGACCTCTATTGCATGAACTGTGCTATGTACACAAACTTCAAGAACAGATACTTAAACTAAAACCATGTCTGCAAACTCAACTCCTGATTAAATACAATCTAATAGGAAAATTTAAAAGACAAGATAAAAAAAATCACACTGAATAGATTTTTCAAAGAGTGTAATTGTAAACAACTGAATAAATTCAAAAAAATAACAGGTGTTATATTTTATATAGTTTATCTAATTTATATAAGTAACATTGATAATGAATACAATTTATTCTATCATTTACCGTTCTAGGAGAAATATAAATGTTTTTAACAAAAATCAATTCTTTCTGAAAATAAAGTAGCTAATAATAGCATTCTATAAGTATCGCTTGCGAAGTAACAACTGTGTCGGACATGTTGGAATGCGTCCCACATCACAGTCTAAATGCGATCCTATAACGGAAAGCGCAGCCCAGTGGAAATGTTTTAATTGTAGTAGAATGTTTGTATAACTTGAAAATAACTTATATAGAAATGTAATTGTGATGTAAAGCAAGATTTTAAGAATAAATGTAGTTAAAACTGCTTCTGTGCGTTGCAACGGGATAAAAGTTAATATTGTTAGGCCGCTGATCTGGTCTAGTCATATATCTAATAATATTAATTTGTAGTCATTGTTATAAATATACGCTTCATATCTTCATTTATGTATTAAAGAATGTATGGAACTGTGATTTTACATTGAGACCCTATCAACCCTCAATACCGGTCGTAGCTAAACGCACAGGTCCCAGGCTAACTGCCTGGACTAGTGATCCAATATTATTCTAATATTTGGTCAATATTTCCCTGTTTATGTGTTGACAGCTCTCGATCCAGCTCTGTGTCCGCCATCTTGTTTAAATGCCAATGTGCTCGATTAATTATGTAACTACGGAATCTCCCGAGTTCCGGTGCAAATGTTAATCGGACGGTTCTCATCTATGACGTATAGAGAGGCAGGTCAAATTCTTATATAAAGCTCCCGATTTGCTCCACCGGGGTCGATCGCTTTCTTATACCCACAGGTTAAACTTATTTATGATCAGCATCCGATCGAGAGCCAGCTCTCTGTAAAATTCAACTGCTGTTGAGTAATAATAAGATTTGAGAGGTAGTTATCCCCTAAATAACAAGTCTACTTATACTATTGTATAGTTCCTGAAACTTAAGGTCTTAAAGTGATATTGGAAAGTCACCCTTCCCGACCCCTTTAATCAAGAGGTCCTCCAGGACCGTTGGGCTACATTCAATTAAAACGTATTGATCCACTAAGTCCAATAACAACTGTCCGGGTTAGAGGCAGGCTGACCGGCGTGGCAATATGCTGTTTTTTTTTCCTAGCGACATGTTTTAAATGATCATGAACGAATCTGTCTATGCAAGTCCTGTAAAACGATTTTATACTACACTCACTCATTTCAAGTAGATAACAATGTATTATATTAATGTATGAAAACCTATCCAATCACTTCGGAGTATTATTAAAATAGAAAAAAAAAAATTGGCGGCGTCTTTTTATGTCTGCTGTTACGAATACCTATTCTCCTGTGATATACAGAT
This sequence comes from Saxidomus purpurata, assembly GCA_022818135.1. NCBI lineage: Eukaryota > Metazoa > Mollusca > Bivalvia > Venerida > Veneridae > Saxidomus > Saxidomus purpurata. The sequence continues at coordinate 43,200,800 of JAFMSR010000006.1, forward strand.
TATACGTAACAAAGGGTCCGTCCTGGCCTGGCTTGTGATAAAATACTAATTTTGTGATGACCACATATAAAGGAGGCGAATAAAGTTTAAGATTTTATTTCAACTTTAACTTAACAAATAACTATGTAGGACAAGTTATTATGAAGTGTTATGCTTGTATATAGTAATTTGGTAGCGTTTAATAATAGATGTTACAGTTCTCTATATTTATTCCCACTGTAGTAATTGTTCGTTTTACTAGTAAACAGGTTCTATATTTCACATAAAGTTCGTGAGATTGTTTAAAGACAGTTTCAAAAGAGTCCACAAATATTCACGTAAGTATGTTGTAATGCAAGATATTGGAAGCTGATACCAATATGTCGGTATTCGAAACAGGAGGTAACTGTTGCAGTGACCTGAATGTCTTTATTGTCATAGACTGACTGTGTGGTAACTTTCACTGTTAATATATGTCTGCTATTAGCTTAATCACGAGAAATACCATCCATTGGTATTGGTATTTGATACCATCTGTTTATATTATTAAACTGTTAAGGTTTATAGAGATGGTATGCGCTCTTGGTATATACCGTCCATGGGTATTGGTATTTGATGGCATCTACTTATATAATAATAAAGTTAATGTTTATAGAGATGGTATGCGCTCTTGGTATATACCGTCCATGGGTATTGGTATTTGATGGCATCTACTTATATAATAACAAAGTTAATGTTTATAATGTTTATAATGTTTATAATGTTATAAAGTTAATGTTTATAAAGATGGTATTCGCTCTTGGTATATACCATATAATATGGTATTCAGTAGGTGATGGTTGGCCACTTAGTTGGTATGTCCGACAACGATGCAAATATAATTCGTAGGTATACGTCAAAGAAATGGTAAAGGATACCCTTCCCTAAAGTTGGTAGTTAGCACTTGGTGATCAGGACATGGAACCAACTAAAGACTGGTATTCTGGAACTGGTATCTAACATCCAATATCAGGGACGCGATTGACGTTATCAGCAACGGAGCTATACCAAATTGGTATTCTATGCCGATCGGACTTCAATGGAAACTGCGCATGACAGAAGCTGGAGACGGAGGAGTGTTGCGGCGACTATACCATTTATTATGGTATTCTTAACCTGGCGGCGATTATACCAATTAATTATGGTATTCTAAACCTGGGCTTACCTCGTCGGTAGACGGATCAACCATACCAATTCGATGATTTCTTAGATGTGGATGGTATGAGTGAGCACACAACACTGAAGAATTACACTGGAACCAATATCATATAGTTCGCAGAATATGACGTCATCGGAGTCTGGCGTTCTTATCGGAAGATTACCGCATGATAAAAATGGCTGAACATAGCTTCCGTTTCGAATGTTTAGAAGTTATTTACGTGATACTTGTAGTTAATAGGATAGTTAATATTGGACTTTTGCATGTAATAAAGTTAGAATTATGAGTGATTTATGATGGATTATCGATTAGTAAGTATTCTGTAAAATTGTAGAATATATCACTAAATCAAATTTCGTGCCAAGGCATTTTGTGCTGGGTGGGGAACGAAAATCATCCTCAACACGTTTGTTTTATTGCTTACGAAGGTTCTACGTCTCCTTGGTGGTTCGATTGTAGAAATTAATGTAGGATGCCTTTGTTTACTTCCCTTTCTGTATGTTTTCTTAGTCAAACTGGTTATTTTAATGTTTCCAAGGCAGCCAAGCTACCAAAATAAAACTTTTTCAGTCGGTAAATTTTCTACTAGACTGTACATAGTCAGATAAGGGTTAGCATCAGTTCGTTACACTGCATTACTGATTCGTCTTGTTTATACTGGTTTTGTCAAAATGCTCGAGCTCTGCTGGTAGTTTATACTCGGTGATTCAGTCCTTTATAAGTACATTATTATTATTATGAAAAAGGGGCTCTCAGAAGACGTTTTAGAAACTCCTATACAGTTTAATGTAAATTTGCTTCTCAAAACACCATTTCAGTGCTGCCAACATTTGATGTGATAGTCCAAGTGGATGTACCGTTCATCTTACAGGATACGCCTAAAATACTGGTCACAGTCAAAGCAAAGTAAGTGAAAAATACATGCTTTAAGAGCTGGATGTGTACTGCGTAGAAGAACTTTCCTGGTGATTCACATACCTGGTTAAGGGACTTCATCAGTACCAAAGTGAATGGGAAGGAAGACGTCCTTGTACCTAAGTTAGACGTATAAGGTTTTCCTTGTGATAAAGGTGTCTCGTTTTATAACAGATTAAAATGGTATGAATATTTTAAAGTCTAAAAATGTAACAATAATGAATAAACGTTCATGTTCTATTTACATCAAAAACGCAATTTTAAACTAAACAACACAAAACATAATTTTAAATGCCACAGTGAGTAACATGATACAGACAGTACTATCTTGTGTCCTCTTAATTAACGAACTTGAAATTATGAAGAGAGATCTAGCTATTTTTCTATATTGTCCTAACATTACTTACATATGTAAAATAAAGATACTTTAATAACATTTAATTCTGCAGTTTTATTGAACTGTATTTTACCGTAAGAGAGATTTGGATTATATTTGATTGATATTTATTCACGATTGCGATACAAGATTTTACAACTTAGATTTATCGCTCACGAGACTCTCTTCAGATGGAATTATCCACAAAGAGAAAGAGGCAATCTTGCTTAAGGACACGGGTGGGGTCGAACTAAGTATCCTCCAATCCCGATGCGAACGCGCTACCACTGCGCCACAAAAGCACCATACATCTGATAAAACCTTTAAAACTGACTGCCGTTATATTCAAAATATGTTGAGCACTGACCTAAGTCATCAACAATGTTAGTTACGTAAGCTATGAATAACTTTTAAATATGTATAACAGGGTTCTTAAATTGATAATGTGATCAAGAATACTGGTTATGATTACGTCGTGTGTCGGATCATACTTAAAACTGATTCAGATGATATGCGATGACGGATTTTGGGGCGATTTACTATACTATACTAGACAAAAAAGTAAGGTTCACTTTAGTTGATTTCTGCAATTATAAGAAATGACTTTGTACATGTGATTTCTAACATGATCTCAAATCATTAATTGAGAGCACCTGCAGTTATTCTGAAGAGTAATAAAACTTAAATAAGAATCACGCCAATCATTAATCGGAGGCTATTTCTGATAAAGACTCTTTAATATTCGAAAACAATGGGAATGGGGGGTATTCATTAATGCAAACAGTTCTCGTGTTCTACATTTCTGCCAACAGCCCTTTTGTTGTTCGGTTTCGTTGTTATAGTAACGTTTATTCCAAAGCAGCTGCAGGGCTTTAATGACAAAAGTAAGTCTTTTCTTAGGATATATGCTGACTTTGAATATGAGATATCATTTTGATTTTCTTTTAAATTATATCATGTAAGCACACATGATAGTGTAGTTTTTAACGCTACTGTTCTGTCTGTCAACTGGTGTTGTATTGTTTTCCGGGCAATACAAATGTAGTTTATTTCCCTCAGATTGACCAGTTCATTATCTGGTAGTTAGTAGCTGATATTAAAAAGTAGCAGCTTGGTCACTGACTCACTGCTTGCGCATGCACGGCACTCTTGTTGCGATCAGTGTAATTCGAGCAATGTTGGTCCGTAGGCTTTGGTGGTCTTTCGGAATTTGTCAAAACTTACAAAAAGTACAAATGCGTTTTATTTCGATGACACTTCTAAAAACTATTTTACATATAAAGGTACGTAAACGGCAAGTGGGTCGAAGGAAATGCACGACTGACCTTGAATTTAAAGGATGCAAGTGGAGTCAGTGAATACATTCTTGATATCAGCAGAGCACAGGTGAGTTTCAGATGACCTTAGCAGTTTGCTTTAAGTCAACACCATTACTTTACATGTCCGATGCGATAAGAAAATATCATGATGTACAGAAGTGTACTACATGTATTTTCTTTGTAACTATTCATAATGAATAATCACATTCAAATTTGCGTATGACTACGTGATGAAGGTACTTATACAGTATATTCAAATTGTTATGTCTCAGTGTGCATGTGCATGACCTACGTATTAAACGATATTTTTCACGTAGCTTGAAGGCGGGGACTTTGATGCGAGTGTGAAAGAGTTCTTCGTCAACGTTCAAGATATTTTGGAATCTCCTTTACTGCGGGACCGGGATTTCCCTGCCGGGTGTCGTCTGGAAATTGTGGCTTCAGTCCTCGAAAGCGCCACGGGAACGGAAGAAACCACGAGTTATGACGGTACCATCTTTGCTGATAAACCGTATAAATTCAAGTTTTCAAGGTCTAAGTTAAACTTCAGACCTGGATGGCACTACTATCTAAAGGTGCTTACATTTTATTCCTATTTTATATAGTTTAGTCCTTTTGTTATTTGCTCAGTTTGAAAAACCGGATAACTTTAAAAGACAAATTGAATACTATTAATTTATATTTTCCACACCATATAAATATAGGAGGAAAGAACATGCAATGTGGTGTTACTATAATGATTTTAATTCAAACGCACACAACTTTCAAATCAAAGTTTGTTTTTTAATAATTACAATGTATATATGCCTCGCGTCTACATAAATAAATTAACTAGATAATGGGAGGTAACTCATTTTAAAACGTGTTTAAAAGTGTTTAAACTGTTTTGACAGGTCGATCTGGTATATGCAAACGGTCAACCAGCAACGGGATATGATATAAGAGCTAACATGTTCAATAATGGTGATTTTGATGATAGCGGTGTACAAACAACAGACAGCAAAGGACATGCGCTTTTTATTTTCTCTACTTCATTTGAAGCTGATACAATTTATTTTACAGTAAACCTTCTTGCCTATAATATTTTGACGTTCTTCCTGCATACATGCATTTATTTTCGTTTTTCTATCTCATTTTACTTGCTTTTGCAGACCAATCGGCTTGGGTTTATTTTGTAACTAATTCTTAATTAGCTACTTACTATTTATAGACTGAAACGTTTGTGACTTGCTTAACATGGTTGATATTTTTTTACTTGAAAATACGGAATTCTAACTTAAGATTTATTAATATGTATCTATATTCTCACAACATCAGAGTCATGAGAAAATGCCTAATTTAAAGCAAAATATTAAACCCAATTTAGCACTTTTTAATCAATTTTCAGTTTTTCGTGATTATATTTACCCTGCAAAAAAGTGGACTTGCTAATTGAAATTTTACGTACCTATGTTTTAACGTGCATTAGATTATTGCAAATTACGTAAAGAAAAAGTTTAATAGTGTGTAAGATTATGTTGCTATTCAGTTGGATGTTTTTGTTTACAGGCAAAAACCACAGATAATCAGCAAGAAAGTGAAAGATTTTATGTTGAGGCTCACGTCGGAGATAATCAGATACATGTTGAACATCGTATTGTGGTGAGATTATGTTTCTTATTTACTCACTTGTGCACAACGCATTTACATGTACCTGACATTCGGCATTGGAATTTATGCATGTATACTCCTCACACAGATATTCAATCCTGTCTCTGCAATACTTCGCTAGTACGCTTGTTGATGAAAATCATGGTTCGATAATTGACCTTCTCGTACATTTTTGAAAATGTATAGGCGATATTTATAATCACATCTTCAAGGAACCTAGTGAATATGGAATCTAGGGGCATTTACAAAAATGCGCATTTGCGCTCTGGTCACCATGTCAGATTATAAAAAAGCCTTGTTAAGACCACAAATTGTTCTCACCTTCATATGAAATTTACACAAGACTCTAAATGAAATAAGATTAACATTATACGTAAATCGGTGAGGGTCATGCTTTTGCTCAAATTTCTCGAGTATAGCATTTCTGCTTCAGTATGATAATGGGCCAGGTTGGATCAAACAATAAGTAGTAAGATTAAATCACAAGACCGTAGATCATATTTCCTGCACTAGAATGAGCGTCTTTCTAGAATTCGAAAACGGGTTACAATGGATCAAACATTATGGCTAACAGGGGGAATAAGATAAAAAAAATCGCATATGGAGCTTGTTCAGGCTTTATGTTTTTCGTATCCTTACATTGTCATTTGTATTGTATCTAGGTCACATTTTAAATGGGTAGTGTTAGGCTAAAAATGTAGAATACTGAATCCTATTAATAGAAATCAACCAAAAGATGCATTTAATTTTCGAGACAATTGGTAAGATGATATGTTATTACATGTATATACATGTACAAACACTGAATTGTGATGAGGTGAATATTCAAAGTGGACCTATTGCATTCGATATTTGCTGAGGCCGAAGGCCAAGGCAAATTTGCAAATTTCATGGACATCAGGTTCACACATAAAGATATTCACCGAAATGATGCCAGTATGTTTCAATGTATGGTTACGAAAAACTTAATAAATAGTAATAGTTCTATATCACTATGGCTGTATGTTTTTATTTACTAAACGTTAGTTGTTTTATTTTTTAAGGGCGAATATAAAACCATGTTGATGCGAGCGTCTACCAATATACAAGATTCTTCATGGTATACCGGGATGCTTTTTATGGTATTTGGCCTTAAATCTTCATTATAGAAGACAGTAATGACATTTGTTCCCGTCTCTACTCATTTTACACCACAAGAAGTTGACTGTGAGAAATATCTATGACAACCCAGTAGGCAACGGTGTTTATTTCGGTGGTAAAATCTAATAGTTATGATTTTTAAAACATAAGGTTATGTTTTGTTATTTGGGTACTTGTGTGAATGTAAAAAGACAAAACAAAGCCGGAAAAAGCACAATGCCGTCCACGAGCTTCTTTGTTTCATAGGTAAATATTTGCACAAACACTCTCATACATGTAAATTGTCACATATATTTTCTGAAAATACACTGCCAAAGTAGAGTATCTGTAAGTTTTCCGCTGTATTTATTTTTGTACTCTTTGTATGTCTATTAACATGAAACCTGTCAGTTTCTTGAGAAATTGTTGAAGTTAAGTTATTTGTAATTAAACTTAAACAAATTCTCAAGAAACTGACTTTGGTCTGTCTCCATACTGATACTACTCTTAATCACTAAAATTGACTTTTCTCCCAATCGTGACAGTGCCACTTATTGTCTAAGGGGTGCTCACTAAAAGTAACTAACTGAGTAGCTAACAGTGTAAATAATGACCAGACTACACAGATATGCCGCGAGTAGGATCAAGAGTAAATGGCCGCTGTACACTAAAAGTCATTATTTAGTGCTTGCAACCATACCGGTATGGGGATTAATCTTTGTTCTCTATGATGACTTGTAGTCAAACTATCGACGTCATTTCACTTATAGATATACATGAACGTTTGTACAGAACATGTGGTCTGGTCAGAACTAGTTAATATAATGCGACGTAATAGTCTGGAAGAGAGTAATATGAAATATAGAATTTATTTTTTAATATTTCATAAGTGCTCGTCAACAAAAAATTAAATAAGAGAAATATTTAGTACATTATATATTGTATATATCATAAGAATTGTTTGGCCGACTGACATCTAGCTGGGTTATTACAGGTCGTAACAAGAGGGAAGGTTGTTTATACAAAGTTTAGAAGGTCAGCTAACCAAGCCAGTGAGATAGTGACAGAAGAACTTAAAGAACTTATTTCACCAAGTGCACGGCTTCTCGTTTTCTATGTATTCAAAGAAACAAATGAACTTGTTGCTGACTCTGTTAAGTTTGATGTGGATCAGAAATGTCGTGGTGACGGGGTAATTTAGTTTGTAATACTCGAGTGAAATGATTATCATGATAATGATGATTTTTATTATTATCATTATCATTACCATTAATAATAATAATACTAGTAAAAGTGTTAACGTACTTATGATAAGGAACATGCATGAAGAGTTTAGAAATCAGATTATTTGACAACACTGTTGTCTAATCCAATCTAATGTTGATTTTGGCACACATACATTTTGTCTAACGAAACATGTTTTTATAACATACATACCATATTTTTTTAACAGCAATTCGAAGTTTTGTAATTAAATACATCCAAATTAATAATGAGCACTCTCTGCTGTGTTTGAACCCATGGACGATTACCTTCAATGTTCACGTAGCTTCACAATTGGCGAAATCTTTCAAACTAAGCAAGAGATCCACATAAACATTTATAAAATATGTCGGCGTTGTACGATGTTTCCTTATCTTAGTGGTACTACCTTTAACACAGTGATGACCCTACGGCTTTGAATTCGGAGGCGTCTAGGATTCGGCGTAGCTATCTTTAGCTTAGAAACAGGTGGTGTAGAGTTTTCTTTGTTTTTATAACTTTATGTGTCTCTATGAACAGGCCACCTGAACAGTCTATAAGAGCAATGAAAAGCCTACACGCTGATGTATTTTTCTAGAAATATCATTAAGCTAACAAGCAATTAAGACGAGCAAAGAAACGCAAAACCTTTTCAAATGTCAATTTCAGTTGGAAATGGCCTAATTATAATTCAGTTTTACGAATAATGCAGTGTTTTGGCGTGCTATCCTAAAATCTAAACCCTCCTTGATAATCCGTGAAGTATCAGGTTCATTAGCCCAGGATTGACGAAGATAGGAACGTTTAAACGTGCACGGATGAGAAAACTATGGCTAACTTGAACGACACGGCTAACAGTGAACGTTGAGCAACGCTGCCCGAGGAAGCTTGGAAGCGAGTTCCATACAATAAATTGTTTGTTGTTTCAACTGAGCATCTTAATTTTAATTTGATATTCTGAACATAATTATGTTGTTAGTTTCTATGAATAAAGACTTTTGTAAAATGGATTACTCTGTTTAAATGTGTAGAAACTATGATTTGCAAAAACTATACCAAATAAACGCTAGAATGTTATTTTGCAGGAATGTATACATAGGTGAATGCTGCATCCAACTGTCGTTGCGATCCGCTCATTTATACCAGAGTTACGGCTAATTGGTTTAAACAATATTTTATTGAAAATCACATGTAATACATTCTAATATACAACAGCATAAAGGACTGAGTAGAAAGCTCTAGGCTTATTTATGAACTCTCTCCTTCTGGCCTTATGTCCAATTGTTACTTTCAAATGGCTGTTCTGTACAGGCATTTTAATACCCCCCGAACACAAAGTGTAAAGGAGAGAGGGGGGTATACTGGATTCAGCTTGTCTGTCCGTCTGTCCGTCCGTCTGTCCGTCGGTAGACGGAATCTTAGAGACACTAAATCTCCAAAACCCCTGTTCAGAATTTAATGATACTTCACACAAATGATAAGTATAATGTCTAGTTGTACATGGTTTATGTTTTGGATCTCTAGGTCAAAGGTCAAGGTCACAACGGCTCGAGATAGTAAAATATTGTGGACGCTAAATCTCCACAACCCCTGGTCAGAATGTAAGGATACTTCACACAAGTGACAAGTACAATGCCTAAGTGTGCATGGTCTTTTTTTAGGGTCTCTATGCCAAAGATCAAGGTCACAGGGGCTCGAGATAGTAAAATCTTGTGGACACTAAATCTCAAAAAACCCTGGTCAGAATTTAATTATACTTCGCAGAAGCCTCAAGTTGTGCAGGTCCGATAAATAAAGCTTCAAATATTACATAATTTGTATATACTGTGTCAGTGGGGGGTATTCATTACCTTCAGTAATAGTTCTAGTTCAGTTCTAAAATTATTCACAACATATCTCCTTTCAGCGGGGAATAGAAATACATGTATTCCTAAACTTTGCTTGTTAAATTATATATATTCAACAGTTCCTGTCTGAAATATCAATTTGTAGGAATACAATACTCTCAAAACAAGAATATTACCTTTACTGTTACATTGTGTCGTTCATTATGTAAACAGACATTCCCACTCTGCTTATGGAAAAAGGGATTATAACAAACCCCTCAAAACATCCTATCAGAATATTTCAAATTAAATGCATGAGTTTTGCTTTGAAATGGATCGCTCTTCTTGCTTTTCAAATATCATGCTGTATGGACATATATTATTTAAATGTTTTTAGCTCACCTGTAACAAAGTGCAAGGGTGAGCTATAATTAAGGGGCGTCCGTCAAACGTCGAACGTCCGTTCACGTTTTCCTAACAAGTCTCCTCTGAAACAACTGGGCTACTCAACAAAAGTTGATGAAATTTAGCAGCGATGTTCCTTGCATGAAGCTGTATCA